>JAQOOD010000003.1:17629501-17908242 GCA_029633175.1 Citrus glauca
CAGAAAGAATGCTAAGTTCCAGTGGGATGATGACTGTGAAAAGAGTTTTCAAGAACTCAAGGCACGACTTACTTCGGCACCAGTTCTTACACTTCCATCGGGTAATGAAGGGTTTGTGGTATTCAGTGATGCATCCAGGCATGGATTGGGTTGTGTGCTAATGCAATATGGGAAAGTAGTGGCTTATGCTTCTAGACAACTTAAGAAGCATGAACAAAACTATCCGACTCATGATTTAGAGTTAGCAGCAGTGGTATTTGCACTCAAGATATGGAGGCATTATTTATACGGAGCAACATGCCAGATTTTCACTGATCATAAGAGTTTGAAGTACTTGTTTACTCAGAAAGAGTTGAATTTGAGACAGAGGAGATGGATCGAATTGATTAAGGACTACGATTGCACTATTGATTATCATCCAGGTAAAGCGAATGTGGTAGCGGATGCATTGAGTAGAAAGTCTTCCAGCTCTATCGCTCACTTGCGAGTGAAATATGTGCCTTTGTTGATCGAGTTAAGATCTTTGGGAGTCGAGTTGAATACTGATAATCGTGGAGCTTTGATAGCTAACTTCCGAGTTAGGCCGACTTTGATTGACAAGGTTCATCAGATGCAAGATCAGGATTTGCAGTTAGTAAAGTTGAAAGAGGATGTGCAAAAAGGCTTACGGACTGATGTTGCGGTGAGAGATGATGGAGTTTTAGTTATGGGTAATCGACTTTGTGTACCCGATGTTAAGGAGTTGAAAGAGGAGATTATGGAAGAAGCTCATTGTTCAGCTTATGCAATGCATCCTGGCAGTACGAAGATGTACCGTACCTTGAGAGATCATTATTGGTGGCAAGGTATGAAGAGAGAGATAGCTGAATTTGTATCTCGGTGTTTAGTTTGTCAGCAGATTAAATCTGAACATCAGAGGCCTGCAGGGTTGTCTCAGCCGCTTCCTATCCCTGAGTGGAAATGGGAGCACATCACTATGGATTTTGTAGTGGGACTTCCACGTACTCAGAGTGGTCATGATAGTGTTTGGATAGTTGTTGATCGACTTACAAAATCTGCTCACTTTTTACCATTCAAGACCACCTTTTCGATGGACAAGTTAGGAAATATTTTTGTGGCTGAGATAGTCCGACTTCACGGAACACCGGTATCTATTGTTTCAGATAGAGATTCTCGATTTACTTCGAAGTTCTGGACAAGTTTGCAAAAGGCTTTGGGCACCAAGTTGAATTTTAGTACAGCTTTTCATCCACAGACTGATGGTCAGTCAGAGCGTACTATTCAAACCTTGGAGGATATGTTACGTGCTTGTGTTTTGGAGTTTAAGGGTAGTTGGGACATTTATTTACCTTTGATGGAGTTTGCTTATAATAACAGTTATCAAGCTAGCATCGAGATGGCTCCTTATGAGGCTTTATATGGCAGGAAATGTAGAACTCCTGTATGTTGGGATGAGGTTGGAGAGCGGAAGCTTTTTGGTCCCGAATTGGTTCAGAATACTAATGAGAAGATACAACTTATTCGGGAAAAGAGCTATGCAGCCCAAAGCAGACAAAAGAGCTATGCAGATAAACGTAGGCGAGAACTTGAATTTGAAGTAGGTGATAAGGTTTTCCTACGGATATCTCCTTGGAAAGGGGTACTTCGATTTGGGAAGCGTGGGAAGCTAAGTCCACGTTACATTGGACCATATGAGATTGTAGAGCGTATTGGTCCGTTGGCTTACCGATTAGCTTTACCACCTGAGTTATCTAGAATCCACGACGTGTTTCATGTTTCAATGCTCCGGAAGTACGTGTATGATTCTAGTCATGTATTATCCAGACAACCAATTGAACTGAAAGAAGATTTGACTTATGAAGAAGAGCCCGTGGAAATACTAGAACAGAAGCATCAAGTTTTGCGTTCAAAAACTATTCCGCTAGTCAAAGTGTTGTGGAAGAATCATGCAAGGGAGGAGGCTACTTGGGAACGTGAGGACTTGATGCGAGCTCAGTACCCCTACCTCTTTTTATCAGGTACGTAAATTTCGAGGACGAAATTTTTATAAGGGGGGAAGATTGTAATATATGCACTTTAATTGTCTTAATTAAGTGTGCGATTTAATTTTTCCGTTTCGAATCGAGATAAATTGAGCGCGATTAAGAGTTCGGGTGGTCGGATTTATTTTTCGTTTCGGGTCCGGTCTAAGCTTAATCTGTATTAAGCTTGTTAAAAAAAAAAAAAAAAAAAAAAAAAGGGAGAGCCGGATTTTTATGTTTGAGCGGGTGGAACCATATTCATTTTTGGCTTTAGAGAGAGAGAAAGAGAGAGAGAGAGAGAGAGAGAGAAAGAGTTGACCCGAGTTGACCCGGTTTGACCCGAGAACCCGACCCGAACCCGCGACTTTGACCGGCCATTTCTCCCGATTTCGGCCACCGTTCCGGGCGATCTTGGTACCGTTTCGAAGCTTGAGAGACGAGCAACGTATCCCTGCCATTCTCGTCGCCGGAAACCACCTGGAACGCCGCCGGTTGAAGCCTGAAAACTCGCGGCCGAACCCGTTTTCGTCGCCGTCGATTTCGCCGGATTTTTGGCACGCCACCACTTGAATCTTGTTCCTCAGCTCACTAGCGTCATTTTCCGACCGACCCCGTCACCTGAATCGGCCGGATTGCCGCCGATTTGCTCTTGGAAGCTCGCGGTTTTGGGGAGCTCGATCCGCCGCCGGTAGAGCACGTGAGACGTCACCGCCGCCACCATTGAACTCAGCGTGGCCGAAACTATCAGACCTAAGCTCCCCGTCGCCGTTGACTGAAGTCCGGTCACCGTTGACCGGCAGGGGCATTTCGGTAATTTCATGAAACTTTGGGGGTGATTTTGTAATTTGTGAAATCAGTGGGTCAATTGGTAATTTGAGGTTAGGACAGTAAGGTAATTGTGATTTCGAGGATAATTCGGTAATTTAAGTTGTTAAGGACATTTCGGTAATTTTACGCTCCGAGGGTAATTTCGTAATTTCGGACATTGTGATTATTTCAGTTATCCGAGTTGAGAATAATTTGGTAATTGAAGCTTTTACGGATATGTTGGTTAAATAATGATGTTGAGGGCATTTTGGTAATTTTGGCATGTAGGGGTATTTTGGTAATTATGTACATGCGGGAATAATTATTATTGTTATATATTCGTTTCGAGAAGTATTATGTTATACTAGTTGTTCGGAGAATGATTATGTCGTTTTCTTGATTAGGAGGATCCGCGAACGAGAATCAACCCGCGGACGTCGTTGATACCGAGTCTGGTCATCGTCACTGTGAGTGGAATATATAAAACTTATTTTTATAAGTATATGTTGATTTTATGATACAGTGCAGTATGTTTTGAAAAATAAGTATTTGATGCTTCGATTTAATGATTTTAGAAAAGTGAATTTATTTACATGTGTTGATTTTATTCTTGCTGAGAAAAAGTTTGAATAATGATTTTATTATTGTTTTTGAATAAATGCTTGATATAGAATTGAATGGATTTGATACATTTGTATGAGATTTCAGATTTCAGATTTGTATGAGATTTGAATAAATGTTGAAGAAAGGAGAATGAGATTTCAGATGAGATTATATGTTTTCGTACATTTGTTTTAAATGTTATTTGAGAAATTGTTAAACAGTACCCTTCCCTCCAGATACAGAGAAACATGTAATGTGATACAGATGAGATGAGATGAGATGAGATAGAGGCCTTTGGGGCCCGTCTGAACACACATAGAGGCTTTGGGCCGTGTGTTTGGGCGCTTTTGCCTTTTGGGGGCTTATGCATGCACAGATATTGAGATGTATCAGTTATGAGATGAGATTTTCCCTATCTATCCGTTGTAGTCTCCGGGGCGTGGCGGTACCCCGATAGTACGTCATTGCCTGTCCGTCGAGGTCCGGATATGATGAGATCATTCCCCTGGGTACTTGTTTGATGATAGTTTTTGATATTCAGTATTTGATATGATAAGTATTATGATTCCTTCGATTTTACGTAGATTTATGAACAATAGTATTTCAATGACTGATTTTGAATTAAATATGTTTAAATAAGTTCTTACGATGTTTTAATGCAATTGATTTTGAGAAAGAGAAATTAGTTTAAATAAATTTATTTTTCGGACACTAGTATCCACTCACTGAGTTTTATACTCACCACGTTTTATTATATTTTATTTTCCCCCCCACAGGAGATTTTGCAGGTACATCAGTCGACCCAGCATCGGTAGTTAGATTGTAATTGTGGCCACGTGATGATGTTAGGAGTCGTAGATTTTATATTTTGATATTTGGGATTTATGCGTTGTATTTACGGTTATGTTTTTGGTATTGAGGATAAACATTGTATTTGTGTTTATATTGAAGTGATTTGTGCGATATTTGAGATAATGACTGGAGAAGTTGGATTTGAAGTTTGAATGATTATTTGGGAGTGTTGTTTTGTACATTGTAATTTTGGGAATGTTGTATTTATAGGGGAGGTTCTGCCGGATTTTCGGTAGAATCTTTAGATAGTATTATATTTTCGATCTGATTTTACGAGTTTAGATAGATTCGCCCTGGGAGTGCGGGGCGGGTCGTTTCAATTATATTTTTATAAAACCTATAATTTTACTACATTTTCATTAGCAGTTAGTTCAACAGCTAGTTGATTAATTAAATATTAATTTGGCTAGTTATATGAATTTTTAAGAAATAAGTAATGCACAAAGGATTACAATATTATATTCAAAATATAAAGTAGCTAAAAATAATCCCTATATCCTATGAAAATAATTAGGTGTGGGTAAATTTGGGTTCGAATCAAATTCGGATCAACCTAATCGAATTTCGATTCATCGATTTGAGAGAAATATAACCCAAATTCAACACGAACATATAATTTGTTTTTTTTAGATTTTCGGATCAGATCTAGTTTGAGCCGGTTCGAACATGATTGATTCAATCAAGTTGGCCAAAATCTAAGCTAATCGAGTTAGAGTCTTTATCCAAAACTAATCCGAACCCAAATTTTTGGAGGTGGATCAATTAGAATCTGGTCATTTGCCCACCCTTAAAAATAATATTTGATAATTGTATTTGCATAGTTTTTCCATGGTAAAATTAGGATTTTATTAATCAATTAACTAGTCCACTATCGTACTAATAGAAATCTTGTAAAACGACAAGTTTTGTAAAAAATTTAGTATTAAAATGATAACCTACAATACTTTTTATAGTAGTTTAATATATTGTAATTCGTAAAGTAGACAAATGATAATATCCAACTTTTGGATTTGTTAAAGTTCAGAAAAGTTATTAAACTACATGGATTAATAGAGTAACAACTGCGAAAACTATTAAATCGCGTAGTTTAATAATATAATGATATTATACTATTAAAAAATATAATTTAATAATTTTTTAAATTTTAATAAAGTTCAGAATTCTAGACGCTAGATCAACACTCTATAAGTCTGTGTGTATAACTCATCAACCATTGGAAAAAGATCCTCTCCTGATCTGAACTTTTGTGAGCTTTTAAAAATCTTACGCCATGTGTCTTTAAGTGATAGTGTATGGATAAGATTTAACTTCTTTATTTTTTTATTTTATTAACAACTTATCACCACATGTATGTTTGCTTAGAAGGAGATCAGATCAGAGCTCTCGTGAGCTTTTAAAAATCTTGCACCATGTGTCTTTTAAGTGATAGTGTATGGATAAGATTTAACTTCTTTATTTTTTTATTTTGTTAACAACTAATCACCACATGTATGTTTACTTAGAAAGAGATTAGATCAGGAGAAAATCGTGATCCATCAACCATGTCTAACTAGACAGTGGAATTCCGACACTCCTCGCCCTCGAGAATTGCAACACTTAAAGGTAGCTACAATTTAAATTATTATTTCTTCAAACCATATTTTTTTAAATTATAAGAAAATGAATAAAATTTCTTGCATTTCATTTCAATTTCTACCTTTAGTTACTATCTCTCATCTATCAACAATGATACGTTTACTCAGCATAGTACAACTGTTAAGTAAGTTCCATTCCCACGAGGGGTGGAGACAGGACTTTTGTTCGAGGGGAGTTAAATTAAATAAAAACATGAGAGACTTAAAGAGAAAATAATAGACTGTTCACTGGTTGTAAAATCTTCAGGCATCAAAACATAAGTTTCACAACTGCTTCATTAATTAATGCTTATGAATTTTTTTCGACTTGGGATGGTTCCCAAGAAATGCATTTGGATTTAATACTTTTTTAGAAACGTATAATTAGTAATAATAAAATTTTAATCGTAAATTATTATAAATGAAAGTGTGACAAAAAATTATAAAAAACTAAGTAAAGCTTACTTCGGCACTAGCAGCATTCAATATTAAAATATTTATATCAAGTCCAAAGAGTTTACAAAATAAACTAATTGGTATCCACGATGAAGTTTTCTTCGATGAATGAAAAACTGATCCTTGTTAACTTTCTATGACATGTATCACTGTCTAACATGATAGTGATAAATTAATGGTAATTAACGATTGAAGCAAACCTCTACCAAATCACCAATCACGACATTATTTTGCAGGCGGTGCTCTTCCTCATCATAAATTTTCCACTTTATATGAACGAACAATCAGAAGAGCACTCGGGTACTTCTCATTCATCCTTGTCTCATCAATATTAATCGATTCGTAACTTGTCTCTTCCAATGGAGTTCACTTGTGTTGTTCAATTTCTTGACAATAACACCATTCTAATCACCGGTGCAACCTTGAATTTTTGTACGAATGGCAATGATAAAATGGAAGCGTTTGAGATAACTTAAGTTTTTTTTTATTATAACGATTAAACCATCAGTCTATCATGAAGTATTATTTCATTTAATCTCTGTTTTGTGCGTGTATTTAAACTAAGCATTCTTAAAAAAAAATGGAGTTTCCTTTTGATGGTACAGCTTTTGTGGAGAAAATTTTGAGGGTTAAACCAAAGATGAAGAAACTTCTTCTTCTTCTTCTTAGAGCCGCCGATACTGAGTCAGCCACGGTACTCTTGCTGAGTCAGCCACGATACGCTTACGTAATTAGGTATTTATATTTACCTAACTTAATACGTAGAGCAAAAGAAATCGTCTCTGCAAATTTTACTGTTCTTTCTTTTCTTTCGTTATATTTACAAGATATTTTAAGTTCATATTTTCACTCAACATAAAACACGATAGAGCTATTATTCTAAACATACTCTTCAGCACCAATAAAACACTTTCTATCTACCAGTGATGGCTCATGGCTCTATCCAAATATGGATATAATGCCTGTCATAAGCAGTAAATTTCCCAATTAAAATAAATATATATGTATTAGTTGTGTTTTGTTTATTTCATATTTTAACCGTTACTCTTACTTTATACAAAATCCGTTTATATAAAAAATAACAAGTTTGTATAAATAGGTCGTACAGGAGAATATTATGCTGGGCAAACTAGATCTATATTTGCTAGAAGAATTAGGATTCAGTACTAAACTTATTTTTTACTGCATAAAAAATTAATGAATTAAGATTTATTTTATGTTTTATTTTTTATTTCTCTTACCTAATAACCATTAATTCAGTGCACATTAAAAAATCAATCTATCACTGAATTTTTGTCCTTATAGAATACAGATTTTTTGTGCAATCAATGTCTACTGGTTAGATAGAAACACGAATTCAATTCTCTTAATGAAAACAGACAATATGGGGTCATGTGATAATCATGCAATCATATCACATTAATTTATAAATAATACTTTGTGTGAGATTTACATCGCCAGTATTATTCATAAGGGTAAACGCATCTTTAATCCTTTGGATTTGAACCAATTAGTCAATTAATCCTTGTATTTTCACCCAATATGTCCATGATATACATATATTTTTAAATATACTTAATTATTCTCTCAATAATTCACATGTGGCATGCCAAATATGTTTGAATTTTATTAAGTTGTATGGTAAAAAATACGACTTCTTGAAAATTTAAGTTCAATATCTATATATGGAAGTAATGATAGAGACGTTTTAGGTAATATTTCAAAAAATAAAGAGTAACTGGGTAATTGATCCAAATCTAGAGACTAAAGGATAATTAATTTACCCTTATCTAGAGCGAAAGTAGTATAAAGCTTAATCTTAAAGCATCTCCAAAAGACTATAAATTTTACTCTTCAAATATTTATTTGTTTACCTATGTGGCAAATAGAAGGGTACAAAAATATAACTTTCCAAACAAGATGACATCAACGAAAACAATAACACCAGTGGATGATCCCAATCTAACCAAAAAAACAACTCAAGTAGTGTAGAAATATCTCCCACAAACTAAGTAAACTAAGGGATAACCCACCAAAGAAATTATTGTACGAAAAAAAATTTAAAAACATTAAGTTATTTTTGTAAAATTACGCTTTTCATTATTTGGTTAAGATAAAGATATTACAAAATTTATCTGGGAGATACAAAAGTTATTAGTAGATGGTTACAAAATACACCATCAATTCCTTTATTATCATATATTTGGTGGATACAAAAATTTTTATTTGATTGTTATAATTTTATTTTGTGATGTTCTTGAATATTCCACCAATTTTAATAGTGTTAAACATCGCCATTTCTCCGAAAATAAATAAATATGCTTTAAGGTGCATATATTCCCGACATTGGTTTCCAACGACAAATTGGTGCTGCGCCTATCTGATTTCTGAGGACATTCAATGTCATTTTAGACAGCAGTTGCCTTTGAAAATATCTCTTGTCTTGATGACTAACTGGAAAATGTGTTTTCCCCATGCGACTGCTTTGAATGAATGTCATAGGCATGACTCTCTCAGTAACTGTTTTGTCGGAGGGAACATGCCCACTTCTGAAAACTTTTGTTATCGGAAATGACCTTTTCTGCTGTAGTAGGTTTTCCACACCAGGAATATGGGTATTCATGAAATAATCTCTCCATTCAATGGAATCTGGATCGAAGTAAAACAAATCAGTCTCAGTCCGACTGCCTCTTGCTGTCATTCTCAATTTCTCTGTGTTTGTATCATCAAAGCTGTACTTAATTAAATATAATAGAATCAAGTTAGTTATATTGGAAAAGTTTCTCCCAAAGGAAGATCGTTATTATAAATTCAATTTCAAGATACATTGTACTAAAACAAATAAAATAAAAAAGAAGAAGAAGAAGAAGAAGATCCATAAACAGCGAAACAAAGCTAACTTACATGCCATTGAAGTAAAGGTATGGTTTGTAAGTTTCCACCACTCGCATCACGATGTTAACCTTCTTACGCAGATCATTATACACGCCCTTAAAGAAATTGTGAAATACGGTATTTGCCACTTGTAATCCCTGCAGGTGACGCCACATTGAATTTGAACCAAGATTATTTAATAATATAATGTGATGCATGATAGGTAAATGCTACTTCATTCTTCAGAGTCTTGCCTAATTATCCATTGTGATGCAATTAATGCCATGCATATTTTTATAATTTTAAATATATACAAACTATCAAGATAATTGGGCCCATTTCTAGCTATTAAAGGAGAATTTAGAGTCAGGACATCCATATCATATAAGTTACAAAATTAAACTATTATTTATTATGCCGATAAAGAAAACTGATCTTAATCTTTAAGTTTGTAACTTATAAGATATGAACGTCCGCATATGTTTATTTGTATATGTTTATACATATAAGGGCGAGCTGCCTTTTTTTTTTTTTTGGGTACAAACATGCTATTAGCTCATGCGATTTAATAGTTAATTAAAATGATTATATTAAGCTGCATGGTTTAATTACATGTTCGCATTTAGAAAAAAAATAAAAGTGACCGCACTAAAGAAATTACATACATATATAGACACACACACCAGTAGAGTTAAAAAAAAATTCAAAACACAAACTAAAGTGTAGTAAAAGATTAAAAGAGAATTGACGGAATCTACATTTTTCTTGTGTTTTTAGCTTCATCCACACTTTTTTAAATGAAAGATATTCTTAAAAGATAATTTATATATACATATATGTATATAGGATGAATGGCAAAAGAAATTCTCAATCATTCTTTAATTCAGATTGGATTTTTTTTTTCAATTTTTGTGCTTAGAACAAACCTTGAGTGGCAACAAGTAGCGAATTTGCATGTATCCGTGAAAGCTAGCGATGCTGCTGAAGAGTATAATCTTGCTAACCTTAACGGGCTTTCGTTGTTTATTAATCCATGGTTTCTTTGTGAAGTAAACGAAGCCGTAATCTAGAATACTCACGAGTGTCACAGGATTTCTTAAAGATGATCCAACATGATAAATATTGGCATCAGAAGGCTGTTTTGCATGAGCGACCATGGCAACAATCATAGCATTCACCACCATATCAACCGGTATCTGCATGATTCTTTAATTTTAATTTTTGTAATTTTGTTTAAAACAATTATCTAACGTAATATTCACTGAACTCACCACATCCAGAATGGTCTTAGTTTCTCCGACTAAGCATGGTAAATTTCCTTGAGCAGAGGCAGCAAAAAGGGTGTTGATGGTTCTGCGTAAACAAAACAAAATTAAAAAAATTTAATCAGAAAGAAATTTGATGCCGCAACCTAATTTTTCTTCTTCATCTAAGAAAATTAGATCAGCATTTTAATGACTTACTTCAGGTCTTCAACCCAACCCGGAAATGGTTCTTTGTAAGTACCACTTACAGTGGTAGGGCGTATAATGACCAGTGACAGATTTTCTTTTGATTGTTGCATAAGCATCTCTCCCATCGTCTTGGTGAATACATATGTGTTTGGCCATCCGTGCATTTTTGCCCTAAAAAAGATATGACTAATGCTTACATTAAAATAAAATAGGAAACCTTTTTCAATCATTCATTTTTTTTCTGGAATTTGTTATTACAATCTATAGGTATATTATAATCTGAAGTTTATTGGAAATTACTCACACATAGTATAATCTAGAGGTCAATTGAAAATAACCAAGAAATCTACTCCTACTAAAAGACAAGACCTTTATCTGCTCATATAAAAAATATATTTACTCTCACTAATATATATATAAAAAGGGTCCAACTATGGTGCAACTGTAGTATTGTACCATAGCCACACCTAATCATTGGATCCAACTACTTAATTATTAGATTTCTCATTATAATTAGATTCAATGACTAGGTGTAGCTGTGGTACGGTACCATAGTTGCACCATAGCTAAGTCCATATAAAAAATGTCTCTATCTCTATCCATAATTATAAAAGGGAATTTGATAATCAGGGTTCATTTATTTGAATTTAGTGTTGACCATCGAAATCTATCTTCAATCATTATTGTGCAACACTTGAAAATACTATGATCACTCGCAACGTTCAATTATTTTTTAACTATCTACACACCCAAAAAATATAGATCTCCCTATCTTACATGCATGCAAGATACATTCCCCTCGCATGAATAGTATATGAACCCTACACATACACTATTCATATGAGGAGGATTACATACATGTAAGATAAGGATCGCCCAAAAATATATATCAAAGGTTACAAAACATTTAATAGAAGAGGAGTTGTTTTCGGTTCGGTTCGTGTCCCCTCCACAAGAAACAGTAAAAGCAGGTGGGTATGTGGGCATTTCTGAAATGTAAATTGTGTACTGGTATACGTATCCAGCCAAAATGTAATGTCATTTCCCTTGTATCATTAGCAGATAAATATACCTTTCGGTGCCCAAATTTTTCATAACAAGTGTAATTTCCTTCTGCGAAGCTCCCTTCGTTTTGATTTCATTCAGTTTCTGATCTATCACCTTCATCTCCGCATCAAAGTCTAATCCAGATGCGCCATCAAGAGGATTCTCCAATATAAGCCCCGTCCCTTCCCCGGCTACATAAGCTGAAAGACGTAATACCTTATAATAAATATTTAATTAACAGGAGGTCATGAAAATAAATTAAAATAAAATAAGAGATTGATATTTTTCTCCCCAGAGTTCTCGAATTTTTTCACTTAACAAGTGTCAATTTCCTGACGTCAAAATTTCAATAAAAAAAAATGTGGTCGTTTTCCCGGTCGGGATGAGTCCTTCTGTGAAAGTTTTGACACCAAGAAACTAACAGCATGTTACAAAAATTGAAGTATGGACCTATTGAAAAAAAAAATCATGTGATAGGGTTAGTTTGTGATCAGGAATATAGTGGGCGAGTGCTAAATGCTGGAACCGGTGGGCAAAAAAAAGTGTCAATCTCCCACTGTTTGTGACAATTTAACTCAATAAATGAAAGTTTGGTACGTGCATCGAGTTATACGAACCAGTGGATACATGAACAAAGACCTGTAACTTGACACATTTCTTCGCGAAGTTTACAAGATGTATAGCTCCCAACGTGTTGATGCCAAACGCAACATCATATCTGTACAAGTGAAAATTGATTGGATTTAATTAATTAATTTTTTATAACTTTTATTTTACAAGATATATATATTTGGATTGTTCGTGAAAATATACCTTTCGTCAAATTTGGTTATGGCTGCTGAATTGACCACGACGTCTAATTCATTCCATAACTCTTCTTTTAAATTAGAGTCTTTCAATCCCAAATCTTCACTAGAGATATCACCAGCGACAAAAGTAATCTTTTCTGAGATGAATGAATTTAGACGTGTACCCCACTTTTCCTTTAAAACATTAAACAGATCTTTTGCCAACACCTACAAAATTAAGTAGCAAAATAGTATTTCCAAATATAACTTTATAGCTGTCGTGATTATAGTTGAGAAAATAATATTTCTATCAGATACAGATTAAGATTTAAAGGAATTAAACATGCAACATATAGTAGAATTTATTAATAAATTGTAACATAAACATATAAGTGATATACATTAATTTCAGTAGGAGAAATTGACAGTTTCCCTTATAAAAAATATAAAGACTAATTAATAATTTATTTAAACATAAGTCAACTTTTTTTTTGTTAATCCCACGTTACGAAAGAAATTTATTGAAATAAAAATCAAAATGGATGAAATTCCCAAGGTGATCTCTAGTCTATGCACTATGTAAGTAGCATGGGGCCAAATATTATACATTTAAATGATATACCTCATTCTGGAAACGTAGTGCGGCTGACTCGGGATCGGCAGCTCTTATAAGAAGATAAAGCTTCTTCACATTTGGTTGAACCCTCAAAATTTTCTCAATAAAGACTATATCCTCAAAAGAAAATGATGATAATTAATTAGCATCTAAAGATGCATAATGCATGTACACAAGCAAAGATTGATATGCAATACCTACTTTCATTATTGAAAAAAAATGAGAAAGAAAGAAAAATCTAATTTCATTAATTCATTAAGTGCATGTACTGCTTTTTTTTAAATTATTTTTTAAAGAATGGAGAGTTTATGAAATTAAATCAGATTTTTTTTTACCAACTAAATAAAATTATTTGAAATTATCCAAAAAATTTTAAAAACGTTCATTTAAACAATAGAGATATTCTAGATTTTCCTTTTAGCATCTTAAGAATACCTTTTGCTACAAAACCAGTTACACCGGAGACTAGAATGATCTTGTTCTCGAGAAATTCAACAACACTTCCCAATTCCATTTATGGAGCAGAAAATCTGTGAAGCAATAACTAATAAGACAAGGAGGAAATGAATGAGATGTGCTCTTGTGAGTGCTACTTATTCCTTTATATACAACCTAGAATCATACTTGGTACAATAGTTGAACAGTGGTACAGTATTCAAATGTTTGTCGATACTTATTTTTGTGGCTTGAAAATTAAGTTGTCTTATTTCACGTTTGCACAACAAAGAACTTAAATTACATTTGATTTTTTTAAAAAAAATTAATATGTAAAAATCATATTTATCACACAATATCAATTTTTTCATAACTATTTTTTTTTTACAACAATTGTAACTTTCAAGCCACTTCATCTCAATACCAAATAGGATCTAAGATCAAAGAGAGTTAAATATGGATTGTGCTTGTAAGTTGATACACTATTTTTTTATCATATATAAGAGCTAATTACATTTTTCCCATAAAATTTGGGTAATATACATTTTAATCCAATTATTTTCGAAACTTGACGAATAATCCCAATCTTCGAAAGACATATAGATGTCCCCAAAAGGAAAACACAAAAATTTCAATAAGAGTTTACGAGAATAAATAAGCACTTATGACAATTAGATAAAGCATACTAAATAGAAACTTATTGGGAATTTTTTTTGATAAATAGAAATTTAATTATTAGAGGTATATGCCTAAGAACTTTAAAAAAAAAAATTGTGTGCATAAGCATAACTAACAAATATTATTTCATTAGTGTATTTCATCAACTACGCATAAGAGAATTGCAATATTGTAGCAATTCATCTCTCAATAAAAATATTGTACATAACTATTAGCAATAAAGTGATAGAAAATGCCCCATTTTCCAGTATTTTGTTCCAAAAATATAGGTCCATGTGTAATGGCAAGCCCATATATGTCTCAACGACATGGGTTTGATGGCTAATAATTAGGAATACTTCTTAAATCAACAATATTCAAAGGAAAATGATAAAAGGATATTAAATGTAGTTATTAATTAATAAATAATAGGGTATCAAGGCATTTTCTTAAATATAAGGGAAAAATAAGCAATTGCCCAAATTTGAGGGGGAAACGGGTGCTTTTCCTGTTGAAAATGAAATTTTTGATTAAATATTATTATTTGTTACTTTTAATTTAGGACCGGCATACTAAATCAATAGATTGATACATTAAAAAAAACGTGTAATTTCACACTGAACCCACTTATTCCTGCATAAATTAATAATTCACTAATAAGACGCTAAATTCATAAAGATAGTCTATATTTACCTCCCCCAACGCCACCAAAAAAAATGAAAAGAAAAGAAAAGTCAATAACGTACCAATTGTAAGATGACCGTTGATATTGTGACTGAAATTGCTGATAGAAACTGCTGAGAAACACACGTTTTCCTTTTTAAGACACGCTAATTAGTTAAAACAATAGTATAAATATGGTCAATGTTTACATGCTAATAATATCAGGGTCATTAGCTTTCTTTTCAAGGCGAGATAAATCTTTTCTTTATTTCTTGTTGACTTACTTGCTACAAAATTGAGTAAATCGTCTGATATTCTATTCTTGCATCGCGCGAAGTTGATATTTTAGGAAAATAGATTATACATTCATAAATTATTATTTATTAATTAATATATTATTCTATAATGTGCGCTTAATCATTGGTTGTAAGAGTATTAATTTATCAACATTAATCACGAATAATTCTATCAATATCACGATGAATTGTTTATTGATTCCTACTAGTCAAAGTCTATTTGGTACTATTGATGGGCAGTTATAGGCTTATAGCTAGGGATGGCAATGGGAAGAGGAGGGGAGGGGACCAATCTCCCCATATCCATCCTCGATATTTTGTATATGTCCCCGTCTCCGTCCCCGTCCCTGTCAGAATTGCTTGAGAGAATCATCATCTCCTCTCCGAATAATAACAGGGGATCCCCGAGGGTTCTCGATCCCTAAATAACTAATAGTTTAATATATTTTTTATTTTCGATTTTAAATTAATCATATTAAAATAAAAAATACAGATAAAAATAAAGTTCAAAATATATCTTATATTAATATTGATCAATTACAAAGTCACATTCAAAATATAAATTATTAATATAATTATCTTTGTCAATGACTCATTCTTCATAATCCTACAATAAATAAAAAAAAATTATTTTTATATTGGCAATAAAATAAATGAAATAAATGTTGATACTTAATTAATATTTTTAATAAAACTATTTACCTCCTGCTCGTCCTGCTCCTCTTGTTCTTCCCCGAGAAATGTGGCAAATTGAGAGATAGCCTCATATTTCAAACCTAAAACAATAAAAATGAATAAGTAACGTAACTTATATCGAAAAATGTGGCAAATTGAGAGATAGTCTTATATTTCAAACCTAAAACAATGAAAATGATATAAGTAACGTAACTTATAAGTGCAAATATTAATAACTGTATAATATAATTACAATGTAAAATAAACTCATACTGTTATTGTAAGCTCGTAACCAACTTTGACAGCACATTAAGGCCTCCAATGTGCTTGGATGAAATTTGTTACGGTATGCGCTCACAACTCTACCACTGGTGATAAAAGTTGATTCAGAAGCAACTGTTGTAATTGGAATTACCAAAATATCTTTAGCAATTCGAGCTAATGTAGGATACCTATTAGCATTTGTCTTCCACCAACTCAAAATATTAAAATCTTCCATCCGGGGTATAACTTTCTCATCCAAATATAAATCTAATTCATCTGTAACAACTGCGCAATCTCCATTGTTTACATAATCATTAAAACCTGTCATCCATTTGGTTGCTTTTTTATAAGAATCTCCTGTAGATCTAGTAGAAGAACTACTACCAGTATAATCAAAGCAATAAACAGTTGGTGAAAACTTCAATTAATACTCTTCCACTAATTTCCAACAAAGGGTGATCACTTTCCCAACATACAACTATTTTGATATTTATTATTTTTAACAATATTTATAATTTTGTTATTTATTAGTAATTTTAAAAATAAAAATAAAAATGGGAAAATGGGTAGGGGATGGGGATTCCACCCCATCCCCGCTCCCTCCCCGAATAAAAAATTGGGTATAAAATTATCTCTGTACCCTCTCCGAATGGGGAAAATCCCTGAGGGTACCCATTCCCGTGGGGATTTTTTCAATCCCTACTTATAGCTAGAGCTGGCTATAATTGTTTGGAGGCTTTAGGTGAACTGTTTTTTTTAGGTCTTTCCAAATTAAACAACATAACTGCTAAAGAAATATTAAATAAAATTTTAGAAAAAGAATACAAGAATCTAATATCTTGAATCTCAACAATTATCAACTAGAATACAAAATCTGAGAAAAAAGAAAGATGTCTAATTATTTGGAAAATAACTTTAACTAAGTTCACCATATTTGTTAAATCTGATTCAATTATCAACATTTATACTATTTAAAACACATACTTCATAGCTGATTCAAACATATATCAATGCAAAAAATAAAAAATACAATAAATTTAAAAAATAAGAGTCATAATAATTTTAAAAAATAACTAGAATGATAGTGCATACAAAATTGGCTAGTTGAGATGAATATGATGGTTTGATGGTGGCAATGAATTTTATAAAGAAGATTAGAAGAATTTTTTTTTTTGTAAATATGAGAGAATTTTTTTTTAACTAAGTATCATTGATTTAATATCTATTTTTTTGCAGGTTTGAATTAGAGATAATAAAATAATAGAGTTTTAAAATCTAACAGTAATAATTTTAATTTTAATAGAGTAATTATTTGTTGGAAAGGAAAAATATGTTGAATTATTAACAAAATAAAGTTTCAAAGGGTTAAGATCATTGTTATACCATAAAATCATGTTTTTCTTAAAAATATTACTTTTAAGGTAAAGATTATCAAATATAGAGATATTTGTGAAATGACATTAATGATATGTTGATGTCTAAAAATTAGATTTTCATACAATATATATTTTAACATAAAAAATTTAAAATCTTAGAATAATTATTATTAGTGTATTAATAAATAGATGACCAAAATTTATAGTCTTCCTAAATATGAGGCCTTAGACAACTATCTAGTTTGCTTAATGTTGAAGTTGTTCCTACTTATACCTTAAAAGTCATAGCTATAAGGTATCTAATAAATACTTGTAGCTATGATTTATAAGCAAAACTATGCTTCTTAAAGTATAATATCTTAATATTAAATAGAGTCTTAATGTTGTAAAAGAAAATCTCGATTTGTATTCATTATTAGCAGTTGAACTGATCAAGCCACTCTAGCTTTTTTTTTTTGGTTATCTTATCTCATATCTTTTATTGTTTTTTTAGTTACCTATCATTTTTTTTTTGTTTTTGGTTACCTTATCTCCTATCATTTATCATAAATAGTTAAATATATTTATACATATTCCAATTCAGAAACTAATAAACGCTATGTTAAAGGAGGATGTGGATTTAGTACTAATTGTTGAGTTGTTTGTGATGTAGGACGTTATTTTAGGTAATTTAGGATTTTAGAATATTTATTATTTTAGGATTTTTTATTTTATTTTGAGTCAATTATAGTATGTATCTTAGTCTTAATTATGGTATGTATCTTAGTCTTTTATTTTTATTATAATTGTTATTTAGTTTCTCATTTTTAAGTTAGTTTAGGGAAATTATATTTTATTTCCATTATAATTGTGATTTAATTTCCCTTTTTAGGTTAACTTAATGAAGTGAATTTCCTCTATTATAAATAGAGAGGTCTAATCATTATTTTGATAACTTCAAATTCAATTATTCAATAAAGAGTAAGACTATTAGCACTCCTCTACGTACTTCTTAACACCACTTTTCCTAATTAACCCCATTAAAATAGTTTTAAAAATTATAAAATTCTTTTAACACCTCCATCAATGGCAAAAACACCCTTAATTAAAACTTATTGTATAAATTTCATTCTCTAATTTTTAATATTAAACTTCATTTCAAACCCTAAACCCGTGATTTCTTTTATTTAAAATAAAAATAATGGGTTTTCGTTCTCTCATTGTAGTCATTAGTGGTAAATTTCTCACCTGAAAACTAAAGGGAAAAACAATCTTTTTAATTTTAAAAATGTAAGATGTTTTTTTTAAAAATTATGTGACTTTTGAGTAGGGACTTAATTAAAAATTCTTATTATGTAATTTTAGTAAAGGTTAAAATTAAAAAATAATTAAAAAGGTTTTAAGAGATATTTGGAGGGGTGTCAATAGTTCTACTCTTCAATAAAACTCTCATTTTATAATTCTCTTTGTGATTATCTATCAAAATATCTCTTTCTTTATAATTCTCTTTGTGATTATCTATCAAAATATCTCTTTCAGAGATTAAAATGTCATATAATCTTACATTACATATTATTAAAAATCTGATTCAATCATTGAATTAGAGTAAAAATTAATCACACCTCAATTAAAATGTAAACTAATCATGTTAATTTAGTCCAATATTAAAATAATATGTAGTATTTATATCCAATTAATTTTGCTTCCGCTACGGCACGCTCCGTCCAATTGGTATTAGAGAAGTTTTATGACAATTGCACAACTTTTAAGGCTACCCAGATCCATCCCGCGATAAAATCCATCACTGTTTATATAAAAAAAAAAACCTTAGCCATCGCCACTACAGCCACCCACCACCATCATTTCAGCGAACCATTGCCACCATCAGACTTGCCATAATCCGGCGACCAAACCCCAGTACAGCCCGTTCTTAACGTCGTTGCTATCACCGCGAAATACCCAAACCCGCGAGCCCTCCACCATCCACCGCCGCAAATTCACCACCTCTTTCTGTCGATCATTGCCATCATTGTGATCCCCAGCCTCCGCCGACAAAAACTCGACCATCCCTGTCACCAAAAACCACCCTAAAGCACCACAAATCACAACTAAACCATCATAAGCTGCCGCATATTCAAGTCAGTTTTCTGGGCAGACCGCCGTGAATCTGACCAAACCACGGCTACCATTGTGTTACTCACGATCAAATCTTTCAGATCGGACACACTCCGGTCCCAGTCACGGCCACCGGTCGTCGGCCATACCAAACCCCATCGTTGAGCCTTAATTACGGTTTCGCCATTGTGTGGAAACTTAAATGGTAAACCACCATCCTTGCCCGCCTATTTATCATGCGCTGATATTATTTGTATACACTTGTCCAAACAAATTTCTTGATTTGTTGGACATGGTTGAGCACCGTTTTCTATTTTGGCGCACTCCGAAAGAAGAACAAGTATTGTTTGCTGTTAGTAGATTTAGCATAAGTGCTTCAAAATGTTGGAAAGAGTTGCAAATTTCTCGACTTGACCAAGGCAAATGCAAAGTTCGATCATGGAATTGTATGAAGCGTATTTTGCGATATGAGTTTATTCCTCTTGATTTTTGTTTGGTACAACAAGTTCTGCGATCAGTTTCTACTTATGCTTATGAGTTTGAACAACTTTATGGATGCAATTATTATTATGAGTATGAAGAGAATACAATTATAAGATTTGTGAAAGGGCTTGATTTTCATATTCAAGAAAGAATGCTTACTTACACTATCTACAATTTACAGCATGCAGTTCATTTAGCAAAGCAAATTGAATCATAAATTAAGTTACAATGATAAAGAAACTTTGATATCGTCTTTAAAAAACTTGATGATGTTCGGGATTTAATCAAAGAATGGCGTGTCTCTAAGAAAGTGTCAGGAGATGTATCAATAAATTCTCTTATCGTCGAGTAAGAAGACTCGCGTTAGATACCATAGGAAAAGTGATTTAAAGTTTATTATTCATCAATAAAAGTGATTTATTATTGATTTAAAGTTTCAATTTGAGAAGTTGTCCAAGAATGTGCAAGATGTTTCCTTGGCAAACAAGACAAGCGTTGAAGATGATAATGTTATTGATCTATCTGATATTTTTAAAGAAGACATACGACCTGCTCTTAATTTAAGCAGTGAGTCTAACCGTACGATTGAGGTTGTGCAGCAAAATTAAGTTGAAGAAGTTGAAATGATTAAAATGGTTTTGCCTATTGAAGACAAGAAGATTTGATTGAAAAAGTGAAACTTATTGGAGAGCGCATTGAGTTACGATTGGTGAAGGACAAGAGTTATTTGATCATTGTTTAGTCTTGGAAGTCTTTATCGCCTCAAAGAATGTACAAGCGAAGAAAGTTGATGAAGTATGAATTCTTTAAAGTTTCGAGAAAGATTAATGAGAAAGATAATAAGTTCGAATTACAAGATGATTTGCTCCCACACTATAAGTTTCATCCTCCATATTGTATTTAAATTCTAGGGTGAGTTTCTTTTAAGAGGAAAAGAATGATGTTGGACGTTATTTTAGGTAATTTAGGATTCGAAAATATTTATTATTTTATGATTTTTTATTTTATTTTGAGTCAATTATGGTATGTATCTTTGCCTTTTATTTTCATTATAATTGTGATTTAGTTTCCCATTTTAAAGTTAGCTTAGGGAAAATATATTTTATTTTCATTATAATTGTGATTTAATTTTTCTTTTTAGGTTAACTCAGGGAAGTGAGTCTCTTCTATTATAAATAGAGAGGTTTTGTCATTATTTTGAGAACTTCAAATTCAATTATTTAATAAAACTCCCCTTTTATAATTCCCAATGACTCAATAAGATTTTTAATAACGCGTAATATGAGATTAGATGATACTCTAATCTAAATGACTCTACAAAAGAGATTTTGATAAATAATTCCCGTTTTGATTAGAGCGTCAGCTAATCGCATTAGCTTAGTCCAGTACTAGAATGATATCTAGTATTTCTATCCAATTAATTATGCTTCCGCTACGTCACGCTCCATCAGTTTGTGTTGTGTTTTTCACAATATTTTGTTAAGCTAATAGCAATGGTGAATGAATAAAAATGATTTATTAAGGATAGTTATCAAATAAGAAATAATATTTAATTAAATCTTAATTGTACATTCAATGACCAAACCATTAAGAGACTTATAGGCTATTTGTTTTTTGTTTGAAGTCTGAATCTTAATTATTTTCATATATGAGAAATTATCCACTGACCACCTTTTTTTAATTTTTTAAAAAATACAAAAATCTTTTTTTTTGGGCAGCGCTCCACCTAAAGTTAACATTTTTTTTCACTGGTCCACTCAAATTATAACATTGTTAGAACTTTCTTGACATCATAAAGGTAAAATTTTCATTTCACAATGATATTGTTTGAAAACGGAAGTGAACACATGCAAAACAATATAATTTTAAGTGAAGTTCAGAAAAAAAATTAAGAATGGTGTATTTTTTTAAAAAAAGTGAAAAAATAGGTAGTTGGTGGATAATTGCCCTTTTACATTTAGGGGTAAAAAAACCATTTAGACAATATTTCATTAGTTCTCTTAAAAATTTAAAGACAAAAGTGGATAGATGCAAAATAATATAAATTCGAGTGGAGTTCAACAAAAAAATTAAGAATTATGTATTTTTGAAAAAGTGGGAACAAATAAGTGGTCAGTAGATAATTGCCCTTCAGATATTTACAATTTTTATTTTGTTTGCATTTTATAATTGTGTCTGATTATAAAATGTTTAGTTCTGAATGGAAAAAGTTAAATATTTTGACTTTTATCTGAATGAAAAAACATCTGGATGGAACTTTAATATTCTTTTTCATTAATAACCTATTAAATAAATTTATTTTCTATTATACAAATTATCCTTTTATTATTTTTTTATTTTTCCCTTTTTTAGTACATTTATTTAAATATTATTATTTTTTAATGAGAATTTTAAACATAATAGAACTTTAGGTAAGCATGTTTTATAATAGGTTTTTCTCTTTGTATTTATATTTACTATTTTTATAATCTACTTTGAATTTTATTTAATATATTAATTTTAAATCAAATGATTAGACAACTATTGATTGACTTATGTGATTAATAAGAAATATCAATATAATGTACTAAAAATAACATTATAATTATCATGTATTTTATTTTTCATACTTTTTTAAAGTAACCAATATCACTTCTTTTTTACTAATCAAATAATTTATTTATAACTTATTATGTGTTTAACCAATAAATATAAGTGTTGTTAATATTTATTGTTAGTCTAAAGGGCCACACATAATGTAATTTTGATGATAACAAATATGTGTCTTAAGTGATTTGATAAATATTTTATTTCACATTTTCACTAGTTCTTGAAGGAAAATATTTATGCAAGTGAAATCAAGTTCAAGACACTCAACGGACAACAGCTCGATCAAGAATAAAGTTTAAAGCTCAATAGATTCATTATTGTAACAATTCTTGTAAAATCAGTATGATTTAATATATACATGGTTTAACATTTGAGAAACTCAAGATTTTGTTTAATGAATTATCATTTTTCATAAACCAAAGGTTTTGCAATTATAAGCCAAGCATTTTATGAAAATAATTTTTTTAAGATGTGGTTTATTTTGCTTAAATTTTAAAATCTCAATATACACCTCTTGGGTTGCATAACTAGCATGTTATTTAGTATCAAAGCTTGGTTCTTTTAGTAGGACTTAACCATCTAGAGTAAAAGATCAATGGCAATTCAAAATGACTCTATCTTTAGGGAATGTCAATCCACAGCTAGGCCACCATTCTTTGATGGTAATGATTACCATTATTGGAAAACTAGAATGAAAGTTTATTTGCATGCACTAGATTACGAAATTTGAGAAGTTGTATGTGATGTTCCATTCATGCCTATAAAAATGAAGTAGGGGAATATATTCCAAAAATTTCACGGGAATGGAATGAATTGAACAAGAGAAAAGCTTCTCTAAATTCCAAAGCTATGGATGTCTTATTTTGTGCACTTGACAAGAAAGAGTTTCATAGAGTGTCTAGTTGTGAAAGTGCTCGTGAAATTTGGAACAAACTTGAAGTTATTTATGATGGCACAAATTAAGTGAAAGAGTTTAAAATTAGTAGATACACTCGGCAATATGAATTGTTCTAAATGGAATAAAATGAAAGTGTGTATTCTATGCATAGTAGATTTACAGATATAGTGAACATTCTAACACTTTAGGAGCCCTAGAAAAGGCATTTTCGAATGAGAAAGTTCAGAAAAATATTAGGTCACTACCAAAGAATGGAGACCTAAGATGACTGTCATTGAGGAAGCCAAAAATTTTAATACCTTACCTATTGATGATTTGATTGATTCTCTTATTTCTTATGAAGAAGGCTTAGCATTAGAAAAAAGGCAATGATGAGAAGAAGAAAACATTTTTTTCAAAGTCTCAAAACATGAGAGTGATGAGTAAAGCGATTGGATAATGAGGAGATGGCACCCTAAAATTTAAAACAAAAAATGTGGTGGGAAAACATATTGAATATTCCTGTGTGTTGCCCTTGCTGCATTAAAATCTTGTTGTGTATCTTATGAGATTTCAGGAAGAAAATGCAAACATGCACCAAAATTATCTAAGACAATCAATGGAGTTATATAATGAGACCCCAATTGAACCGTCCAAAAAAAAAAAAGAAAAAACTAATCGCCTCACGCCCTAGCAATATCCCAACTACAATATATTACAAATAGTCGCATCGTTGGTTATAGTATCAGAATCTTCAATAAAGAAGTAAATATATGAAATTAAAAGACATCCCTCCGCCCCCTTACAAGAATTGATGCATAAAGAAATAAGAATGGTATCAACTTGAAACAGACATATAACTGATTCAACATGTCTTCATTCGATTTCCCAACTGAGAAAAAAACAACAGTCTGCTCAAGCAATCACGCAAGTCTGGGAACTTGTTTGTAAGTAACTGCAGTGAAATTTTAGTTGGCAAAGTTATAGAATGAGATTAAGAGATCAGGAAGGGAATTGGCACAAGATAATCCCTCTTGACATTATTGAATGAAAATGTCCGTCCAAAGAGAGCTGTTTGATCTTGTTAAAGAAATTCCCAAAAAAACTGGCAAAACATTTCCAACCAAAACCGTGCATTATGACAGCTACTGATCAAGAAACTTTCTTCAAGGCTTCAATTCTAGAGAGGATATTATCACATTCTCATTTACATCATACTTTTTTTCCTTTCCTAGTTTTCAAATTGTGTAAATGAAAAGAGTAGAAGGAAAGTCATTAAAGAACCAAATATTTTAATATGCTACTTGGAAATTTGCAAGAACAAGAATAAATATCTAAAACAAATTAAACTCACCTCACTAGTTGTATTGTGCTGCAGAAACTTATCCTCAAATTTGCAGCAAAGTTGCAAACCTTATCTCATGCCCTCAGCACTCTGCCCTCCATGCAGTTTATAAGGAGTTCTCTGATTCAGATTGTGCAGCTTTTGGAGGACCTTCATTTAATAGGAGAGCCTTCACAGCAAGCAGAGCTTTCTCGTATGCATAAAATCAATTTTACTTATTACACCAACTGTTTCAGAACATGTCATCAACAAAGTAAGATCCCAATAAATGTCCTGTCATTTTAAGAGGTTATGGGGAAAGGAAAAAGGACGGAGTGGATAACAGAATGCGAGGCATTTCAGCAGCTGAAAGAATACTTGGGTAGGGCTCGGTTGTTATCAACATCACGAAAGGGTAACACACTGTATATTACTGAGTAGTGTCGCAATGGGCTACAGGTTCAGTTCTAATAAGGAAGGAAACAAGAACTCAGCACCCGATGTACTATATTAGCAAAGTACTATTGAACGTAGAGACCAAATGCCCAAAGGTGGAGAAATTGGCCCAAGCGTTAGTAACGGCGGCTCGCAAATTGAGGTCATACTTTCAGGCATATCTAGTGGTAGTGATGATATGCAATGCCAAAATTTCCATAATTTTAAGTTATGGCATTGTAACCCTTATTAATAAGGATATTAAAATTATAAACAAGGTTATTTATGGAATAATTTTGGAAAATGCCTACTTTTCCAAAATTAATGGGGTTTCTTAAAACTCCCTATAAATACATACTTTTTCCTCTTCCATAACCCTAAGTCCATAATGTTTTCTTCTTTTTCTCAGCTACTCATTACTCTCTTACTCATACTCTAAGATTCAAACCCTTAGGAGAGAATCACAATGGTTGGTAAATTTACTCTCCTTATTCCTCACAAGTTTTTCCTATCACTCTATTTAGGGTCTTAATTGGAATGATTTTAGATTATTGCAAACCATAATGCGCAAACCATAATGCATGATTTAGGACGTGTTTTAAGTTCTGTTTAGGGATTTGATTTACTGTTGGGTCTTATTAATCAAACCTTGATGCAATAAACACATTAAACAATTCTCGACATCATGAATATCTCGAAATTAAATATACATTTTCTAAACGATTCTTCTAAAGAACCTTATCTTTCTAAAAAATAGACATGCATGGTTTATTGAATAAATTTTGTTTCATGAGATTTGGCTTTGTTTTCAATTTTATATGTATTTTCAAAACAGACTACTACTGCACTGTAAAACTGTGACTTTAACATAATGACAAATTTTACAAAATTATTTGTAGTACTAAACGAATTCGAAAACTTCTAAAATTTTAAAAAGAGATTAGTATGTGTTTAGTATTCATAATTTTCTGATGAAATTATAAAAATCTCAGAACCCATTTTGTTCAATTAAGGCATTGTGAAATAGTTTCAAATTTGTCAAGAAACAAATAGTTTTGAAAATGTTTTTAGTATCGGATCTTCTTGAAAATTTTACATGAGATACTTATGATGTCCAAAATAGTTCTATAAGATATTGTGTCATTATGATTTTTAGATTAAGAGCTAAAATTCTTATAATCAAGCTTATACGAATATGAATTAGAAAATTAGATTCTTAGAATAAGTTCTTAATAGTTATATCTTATATTTGTTTAAGGTGTTGGAGGTGTTTGAGGCTCTTGGAGGCTTAGATATGTGTTAGATCAATTGTTTTATCGAGGTAATTAACTCATTCCTAATATATTGGATATGCATGATTATTTGATATTATTAAAAGTATAAGTGTTTTTATACTACTTAAAAGATTAATTGATTTTCATAACAAAATTAGTTTATGTAAATGTTTTCAAATCTGAAAAATTATATTATTTTTTTAGTCTTATTTTTTAACAAAATATTATAAATGCTTTTAAATATGTAATTTATTTTGTTATATGATTACCTTTTATGATTTTGTTTATAAAATATGTTGCAAGCCTAAATTAGTGTTATGGGCATTTATGAATCTGATACGAACGGTTTGTGCCCATTTACAATTTAAATTATTTATGACTATTCGGAAGCCACCTCTTGAGACTATAGAGGAGCTACCTCTTGAAGGCCAGAGCATCGGAAAGTGCCGCATATGATGCAAAGTGCCACGTACAAGTCGTTACAGAAGAAAACCTAATTTGAACATTTTAGCTCATTGTACATAGTTATTCTGATTCTAATTCTGATCGTATAATATGATATATATTAATATATATATATATATATATATATATGTTCTAGTATTGGATTTCTGTTCTGAGTGTGCACACAATATTCTAATTCTAATTTTATTTTTGGCCCGGTCACCGGGAGTATAGTGTTAGCATATATGTTTTCATAATGTTGATTTTGATGATAACAAACAATATTAAGAATGATTAATCTTTTAAGCTCAAATTATGTTTTATACATTTTAAATAAATCATTATTTCCAAATTATAAAGGTTTCATATTTAATGGAAAAATGATGTTATGATGATTTATGAAAATATACATGTATCCAAAGGGAGTATGCATGTATGCAAGGGGAGTCTATTTTAAATAAATTTTTTAACCTTGCATTGATTTAAGGTGAGCTTTTTAAAACTAGATTAAATCTTTGTAATGTATTTTGTCATCATCAAAAAGGGGGAGATTGTTAGCTTTTTTAGCTATAAATATTGATTTTGATGATAACAAATCATATGTATTGATTTATAAATTGTGTTTTTATAATAAGAAAATGAGGGTATAAAATCAAAGTGTTATTGGACTAAAATGAATATGTTTTTAAAGCCTTTGATTTTGAATGAATGTGTTTTTAAAGCCTTTGATTTTGAATTTCGAATTTGGATTTAAATGACAAGTTTTGAAATTTTTGATTTTAATAAGTATTATTATAAAATTTCGAAACTGGACCTATTTGAAGTTATTTAAATGTTTTGGGTCATATTATAATTTATGAATGTTTTGGACTAAAATAAATGTGTGTTTAAATCTTTGATTTTATTTTTGAATTTCGAATTTGGACTTAAATGACAATTTTTGAAATCTTTGATTTTAATAATTATTATTATAAAATTTCAGACTTGGATATTTTTATAAACATTTGAAATGTTTTGGGCCATACTATTATTTATGAATATTTGGACTAAAGTGAAAAGTTTTGAGAACTTTGAAAATATGGGTATTTTGTTGAAAAGGACCTTTGTGAAAAATAATAAAATTGTTAGGGCTAAGTCATAATTTCAGAAAGTTTTTGGAATAGCAAAGTAATATTTAGAAATTCTGAAATTGGACCTATTTGCAAAGTTTTCTGACGTTTTGGGTCATAATACAGTTTTATAAAGTTTTGGGGTCAAACTGTAAAATTGAAAACTATTTCACTGTAGCAGCTACTGTAGCAACCGGCTAACCGGTTATCAAATCCGGCGAACCGGTTTCGGGCAGAATGTGTGTGAAACGCAAGCGGCGAACCGGATGTGAAATCCGGTAAACCGGTTTTCTGGGTTTTCGAGACAGAATGCAACCAAAATGCAAGCGGCGAACCGGTTGTGAAATCCGGCAAACCGGAAGCGGGCAGAATGCAACCAAAACGCAAGCGGCTAACCGGATCCGACAAACGGCAGACCGGAAGTTCGAAATTTCAAATTGTGTGCTGTAACGGTAACATGAAGCGGCTAACCGGATTCCATATCCGGTAAACCGGTTCCGGCCAGAAATGAACATAACGGCTAGTTTTTGAGTTCAAACTATATAAACTCAAAACCATTTCATTTTTGGCAACTCAAGCAAGCATAAACAAGAGCACACAACATACATTGAGCTTCATTTTCGGAAATCATCATTTGTTGAAAGATCATTGTTCTTCAATTTGTATATCTACTCTTAGAGAGAGATTCATTGTTGTATTTATTATTTCTCATCAAATTGTGAGTGTACAAGTGAGGGAAACACTTGGGTTAAGAGATTGGGGATATAATCTCTTGTTGTAAAGGTTCATTGACACCTTGAAGTCAATTGTAATTGGTTGAAGCCTTGGAAAGGCTTGGATAGTGAAATCCTCAAGCGGGTGTGCTTGGAGGCGTGGACGTAGGCGGGGATAGCCGAACCACGTAAAAATCCTTGAGTTCGTTTTTCTCTTCCCTTACTCTTTTATTATTGTGCTTGCATTGAATTTATTGTTTTCGAATTGATTAAGGCATTAGATTGAATTGTTGTGTGGATTTGCTAGGATAAGTTTTAAAATTCCAATTCACCCCCCCTCTTGGGTTGCACACTTGTATTTCAATTGGTATCAGAGCGAGGTGCTCTTGTGTAGACTTAACCGTCTAGAGTTAAAGATTCGTAGCAACCCAAATTAGCTCAACCACCATGGAAGGCCAATCCACTACTAGACCTCCATTCTTTGATGGTAATGACTATCCTTATTGGAAAACTAGGATGAGAGTGTTTTTACAAGCCTTAGATTATGAAATATGGGAAATAGTTTGTAATGATTTACTCATTCCTAGGAAGAATGGTTTAAGTGAAGTGGATAAGAAAAAATTGTCTTTAAATTCCAAGGCTATGAATGCTTTATTTTGTGCTTTAGATAAAAAGGAATTTCATAGAGTTTCAAATTGTTCTAATGCTTATGAAATTTGGAGAAAACTTGAAATTGTGTATGAGGAGACTACAAACGAGGAGGAATTTCATGAAGTGTCGAATTTGGCTCTCATGGCAATTGGAGATGAATCGAATGATGAAGTTGATGAGGTAAGTGATCCAACCTATGATGAATTATATGATGCTTTTAAAGAATTGCATGATAATTGGATAAAACTTGGTAAAAAGAATATATGTCTTAAAAAGAAGATGATAGAGCTTAAAAATGAAAATGAAACATTTAGTGCAAAGATCACATGCCTAGAATTAGAAAATAAGACATTGCATGATAGCATGACTTTACTTGAGAATTCTAGCACTTCACATGAGCACTTAGAGTCACACATGAATGACTTGAAAAATGAAAATGATGCCTTGCAAAAATCCAATGTTTCATTAAATGAAAAGATCAAAAAATTGGAATTAGATAATGAAATGTTACATGATAGAATTGCATCATTCACATGTAAACAAAGTACCTCATATGAGCATGAAAAATCACATGTTGATGAGTTGATGAAAGAAAATGAAGTGCTTAAGAAAAAGAGTAATGAGCTCAACGAAATTGTGTTAAAATTTACAAATGGGCAAAAGATGTTGGATAATATGCTTAATTCACACAAATGTGTGTTTGATAAAGGAGGACTTGGATATAAGCCTTACTTGAAACAAAAATATTATAAGAGTTATTTTGTTAAGGCTACCTCCACATGTGATCATAAAATTACTTGTCATTATTGTAATGGAAATGGTCACATGAAGAATAGATGTCCAATTAAGAGAAAAGTATATTATGGAGCCAAATGTATTTGGGTTCCAAAAGGAACTATTACTAACACTCAAGGACCCAAGAGTATTTGGGTACCAAAGCACACAACTTGAATTTCTTTTGTAGGTACCACAAACAAGGAATGGTGGAGAGTTCCTTGATGAAGCTCATGAGGATAATCATTTGAGCATGATCTAGGAGAAAAAGATGAGGCAAGTTGATTTAATTGTTTTGGTAACAATTCTTGCCATATTAATTTCGTTGAATGAATCATGATAAATGAATTTGCGAAAGTTTGCTTATATGATGGAAGTATCATTGTGTATAACATTGAGTGATTTATCATGATGTCTTTGGTTGATTTTGATGATTATATAATGCCTAAGCTTGATAAATGAGTGATATGCATGAATTATTAATCTTTGAATGCTTATATGTTTCATGATTGTGTAAAATATATGCATGATGAATATGTTATATATTTGAGTTTTATGATTGGATGTTAATTATATTGATCCATGCATTAAAATGGTTTTAAAATTGTTTGAAAAACAAATGAGTCTTTGAAAATCCTAGTCTGCGGAAGCTGTAATGAATTGGTCATAACTCTTTCTAGAGAACTCCAAATCCAGCTCCGTAAAATTTATTGGAAAGCTAACTTAATTATCTTTCTAACGGTATATAGTTCGAACATTAATTCTGTCTCAATCAATACAGTTTTTATTCCGAACTTGACCCTTCTGCAGTTTATTAAGTTTCGAATATGCTTCATGATTGTATGCTTGTTGGATGGATTATTTGGTTGATATGATTTCATATGTTTGGCCTTGTATGCATATATGTTTCATGCACTAATTGACGTTTTTGAAAAGTTAAATGATTTTTAAAATTGATCAATTTTTAAGTCAAAAATGTTTTTGGTATGTATAATATAAGTATAAGAGCTAGCAAATATTCCCTTTCCACTCACCCGGAAAACCATTTTGTTTTATTGAATTCTCTCGGGACAAATTCCGGATAACCGGTTTTTCAATCCGGAAAACCGGATTAACTTTGGTTGCTCTCTGGAAAACATTCGGATGACCGAATTTTCTTATCCGGAAAGCCGAATTATCTTGCATGGTTACTGGATTCAACCGGTCTACCGGTTAGCTCATTCGGCAAGCCGAAATCGAGTTCTTTGCTCACTGGACTAAACCGGACTTCCGGTTATATGCATCCGGCAAACCGGTTTCCTTTTGCTTTGTTTCTGGTCACAACCGGCTAGCCGGTTAGTGCAATCCGGCAAGCCGGATTCGTGAGCTGTTGGCTCTGTTTTTGCTTCTTCTTCTTCCTTCGTTGGTTTTTCTGCACATGCTCTCTCTTTCACTCAAAAACCGTGAGCAACCCATCCATTTTCACCTCCATCTTCTTCATTTTTCATCCATTTTCATGCCCAGATCAATCATTCAAACTAATACCCAAGCATTTCATCTTCATTAAACATTTCTTCATCATGATTTCTTCACTTGTTCTTCATCATTTCATTACCATTTTATTCACGCGTGAACAGTACCTCGCCATTTCTTTCTCAAATCTCTTCATCTTTCACTCACTTTCTTGTTAAAATCAATCATCTTTAAAATCATTTTAATTGATTCAAACTTACTCCTTTTACTCAACATCTTGAAAATCCGAATTTGTGCATTTCGAGTATTTCAAATTACCACTTCCATAGTGTGCTCTCCTTATGGTTTTTATCATAGTTTTCTATTATATTATGCACTTACGTTTTCATATGCATTGTTGCTTCCATTATGGATTGACATTAATTATTGTTTGATATTTGGATGCAAATGTTTTGTTTTGAACACAAAAGATAATCTTGGTAAATTTGATCCAAAATTCGATGTTGTTATTTTTGGTTATTCAAATTCAAGCAAAGTTTATAGAATTTATAATAAAAGGACTTTAGTTGTGGAAAAATCTATGCATGTTACTCTTGATGAGTCTAACCCCTCCTCTACGGAGAAAGTCATTGTTGATGATAATATAGAAGAACAACAATAAGAAGAAGCATCAAATGACAACCAAGAAGACTCATCACATGGAATTCAAGAGGAACATTATGAAGAACCAAATGAAGAGCAAAATGAAGGTACTTCTCAAACACTCCCCAAGGAGTGGAGGTATGTTTCCTCTCACCCTAAATACTTAATCTTAGGAGATTCATCACAAGATGTAATTACTAGATCATCATTTAGAAATATATGTAAGTATTTGTAATAGTGGATCTAATGTACTTATGCTTTTCTTAAGTTTTGATGATAAAAAATGTGCATTGATGATTACATTGTATTTGATGAAGCTTTGATCTTATGCAATCTATGATTAGTGAATGAATGCATATTTTTGCACTTTATCGATGTATTGTTGAATATGCATTACTTGTTTTAAATGATATCGTAAAAGGAAAAATTTCATATACTTCGAGAATTTTAAGCATATAAGATTTTTTTTGTTAGATCACATTAGATCTTTGATGAGTTGAGTTGTCTTGATTTATAAAATGTGATTGGTAATTATGGTTCTTGAATTGTTGACATTATGCTCTTATGACTTTTGCATTCCCTTGCTTAGCTTATTACTTGTTCTATTTTGGATAATATGTTTTTTGAACACTTTTATTGTCCAAATAGGGAGACAAAGTAATAAATAATTTTAAATGATGTAAATTGGGGGAAATAACATGCATTTTGAGCATTCTTTTAATGGTTGATATATGATTATGGAATTCTCGGATTTAATTGTTATAAGTGTTGGGGGAATTCATATTGATTTTGATGATTAATGCTTATATGTGTATTGCTTGATGAATTGATGGAGTTATTGGAGCTTATATCTTTTTTTAACCATGTTGTGCAATTGAGAATTTGTTCTTTTTGAATGGGAGATTTTACCGAAATTTTTGTTCGCACAAAATGGGTAATATCTTAATCGAATTATAATTTTTTTTATCTTGTTTCAATTGTGGATTATGTGTGTTGCTTGATAAAACTTGTGGATTATTGAATATTGAAGTGTTGGTTTGCTAATGGTGTTGTTGGGTTGATGATGGAGTTGTTGACAAACCTTTTTGGAAGTGTTTTTCTCTTATGTGTATAAATGGTTTTACTCATTTTTTAAAGGAAAACTCTACCAAATTTTTGCTCACCAAAAATCGGACTTGCATTTCTTTCTTCTCTCTTTCTGTTTTTGATGATGAAAGGGGAGATAATTTGAGAGTTTGATAATTTGAGAGTTTTTGGGAGTTTTAAGAATGCATTTGAAAATGTTTTACAAATGGAAAGATTTTTTTTTAAATGCTTACTTTAGCAAAAATCTTTTTATTGACCATTTCTTAAATTGGCCATACATTTAGGGGGAGCATATAATATGATTTTGAATAATATGCACTTTGAGTATTCTTTTGATATTTGATTTTTTATTATGATAATGATTTTGATGATTTTGAGAAATGATGGTGATTTGATTACATGATTTTTTATATGACAAATTTTATGCTATGAGTTGTTGATTTGGTAATTAATGAAATTATGGTTCATGATATTTTGGTGTGATTATTTGTATATGGAGTTGGTTTTTTATCATGATCTATACTAATTTGAATGTATTATTACTAAATCTTGTATTTGAGTTTATGCTTGTTGTTAGGGGGAGATTTTGTCGAAATTTCTATTCAGACAACATGGGTAACAAATTTGTTTTTTTTTTTTATTCTTTTCCTTTAAATTTTTTTTTAATGATGAAGGGGGAGAAGAATACATGTATTTAAATTTATAAAAATTTTCTACCCTTTTTCTTTGCCAATTAAGTTTTCTTTTTGATGATGAGGGGGAGAAAAATCCATGTATTTAAATTTGTTAATTTATTTAATTGGCAATTTGTAAAATTTGTAGAATCATTCTTTAAATACATGAAATGTTTGTCATCATCAAAAAGGGGGAGATTGTTAGCATATATGTTTTCATAATGTTGATTTTGATGATAACAAACAATATTAAGAATGATTAATCTTTTAAGCTCAAATTATGTTTTATACATTTTAAATAAATCATTATTTCCAAATTATAAAGGTTTCATATTTAATGGAAAAATGATGTTATGATGATTTATGAAAATATACATGTATCCAAAGGGAGTATGCATGTATGCAAGGGGAGTCTATTTTAAATAAATTTTTTAACCTTGCATTGATTTAAGGTGAGCTTTTTAAAACTAGATTAAATCTTTGTAATGTATTTTGTCATCATCAAAAAGGGGGAGATTGTTAGCTTTTTTAGCTATAAATATTGATTTTGATGATAACAAATCATATGTATTGATTTATAAATTGTGTTTTTATAATAAGAAAATGAGGGTATAAAATCAAAGTGTTATTGGACTAAAATGAATATGTTTTTAAAGCCTTTGATTTTGAATGAATGTGTTTTTAAAGCCTTTGATTTTGAATTTCGAATTTGGATTTAAATGACAAGTTTTGAAATTTTTGATTTTAATAAGTATTATTATAAAATTTCGAAACTGGACCTATTTGAAGTTATTTAAATGTTTTGGGTCATATTATAATTTATGAATGTTTTGGACTAAAATAAATGTGTGTTTAAATCTTTGATTTTATTTTTGAATTTCGAATTTGGACTTAAATGACAATTTTTGAAATCTTTGATTTTAATAATTATTATTATAAAATTTCAGACTTGGATATTTTTATAAACATTTGAAATGTTTTGGGCCATACTATTATTTATGAATATTTGGACTAAAGTGAAAAGTTTTGAGAACTTTGAAAATATGGGTATTTTGTTGAAAAGGACCTTTGTGAAAAATAATAAAATTGTTAGGGCTAAGTCATAATTTCAGAAAGTTTTTGGAATAGCAAAGTAATATTTAGAAATTCTGAAATTGGACCTATTTGCAAAGTTTTCTGACGTTTTGGGTCATAATACAGTTTTATAAAGTTTTGGGGTCAAACTGTAAAATTGAAAACTATTTCACTGTAGCAGCTACTGTAGCAACCGGCTAACCGGTTATCAAATCCGGCGAACCGGTTTCGGGCAGAATGTGTGTGAAACGCAAGCGGCGAACCGGATGTGAAATCCGGTAAACCGGTTTTCTGGGTTTTCGAGACAGAATGCAACCAAAATGCAAGCGGCGAACCGGTTGTGAAATCCGGCAAACCGGAAGCGGGCAGAATGCAACCAAAACGCAAGCGGCTAACCGGATCCGACAAACGGCAGACCGGAAGTTCGAAATTTCAAATTGTGTGCTGTAACGGTAACATGAAGCGGCTAACCGGATTCCATATCCGGTAAACCGGTTCCGGCCAGAAATGAACATAACGGCTAGTTTTTGAGTTCAAACTATATAAACTCAAAACCATTTCATTTTTGGCAACTCAAGCAAGCATAAACAAGAGCACACAACATACATTGAGCTTCATTTTCGGAAATCATCATTTGTTGAAAGATCATTGTTCTTCAATTTGTATATCTACTCTTAGAGAGAGATTCATTGTTGTATTTATTATTTCTCATCAAATTGTGAGTGTACAAGTGAGGGAAACACTTGGGTTAAGAGATTGGGGATATAATCTCTTGTTGTAAAGGTTCATTGACACCTTGAAGTCAATTGTAATTGGTTGAAGCCTTGGAAAGGCTTGGATAGTGAAATCCTCAAGCGGGTGTGCTTGGAGGCGTGGACGTAGGCGGGGATAGCCGAACCACGTAAAAATCCTTGAGTTCGTTTTTCTCTTCCCTTACTCTTTTATTATTGTGCTTGCATTGAATTTATTGTTTTCGAATTGATTAAGGCATTAGATTGAATTGTTGTGTGGATTTGCTAGGATAAGTTTTAAAATTCCAATTCACCCCCCCTCTTGGGTTGCACACTTGTATTTCATATAGGTGATTGTTTGTAGATTTCTATAAGCAATTATTATCAATGCCAATGTACAAGTATACACAATAAGTAATAAAGTGATGATTATTCAAGATCGTCTCCACAAGGATTGATGTTACTCAAAATGCTAAAATAAATCACAATAATGCAAATCAATTAAGGACCGAAACAAACAATTGTCGAATAATTCTATGTAACTAATAATTATGAGAGATGAAAATAAAACAATACTGTAATGCAATAAACTAAGTTAAATGTGCTTATGATTCAATTGAGAATATAGTAGTTGAATGATCAAACTCTCCTAATGGGGTGACTATTGTTTACCAAATTAGTACCAGTTGTTACAATAAGTGTTACAGCAAGGGGTGGAATAAATCAGCGTCTGCAGCTACCGCATGTTGGAAATCTTATATCTTTAAATCTACTAACAATGACCAGTTGTTCATATATTTATGATATGGCATTATAATATTTAATCTCTCTACCCTACAAGGTGAACATGTATGTCTAGAGTGTCATAAATCTTAACTTCAAATATTGCCCTTATAGGATTCAAGATAGCATAATTTAGGAAACTCAACTTAAGAACAAGTAATACTCTAGTAATGTCCGCTAAGACATGCCCTTTTACTGCTCTATCTTAATCGAAACTATTAGATGGGTGGTCAACCGAAATAACAGTTGTATTCATAAAACTATTAGAATATAATGCTACAACATTACCATAACAACATAAAAAAACAGTCAAGAACCCATTTGATTATTTGTCACCCAACCACAAGTAAAATTAATTCATAATCTGGATGAGAAAAATAAACTCAAATATATTGAACTTGGAATACATCCCAACAATTCAAGGAAAAAGAGAAAATATAAGTTGAGCACGATGAAAGGCAAATAATTATGCACGGCTCTTTTGTTTTGTTTTCGATTAGCACTTCCCAATCTTGATCTCCTTCTTCTTACCTTTGTAATTATTTCTTATGATAATTCCTTGCCGCCTTTCTATGTAGTGCACGCCTCTTTTTTATATTGCAAATTAGGTTAAAACCAAAGCCCATGAGCGTTCATATGTTTGAATTAGGAAACATGCAAATCGTGATTTTATTGCTGAATTGTGCCTAAGTTCTCTCCCGCATTGCTCCTAGATTGCTACAGCACTGGTTGCTCTAACAGCTGCTATAACACTGTTTTATTCTCGCTTGTGCTTTACTTCTTTTGTGGCCATTTTTCTTTCTCTTCTTACTCTTCTAATGCCTCAACATCCTCTCACAAATTTAAAACCTACAATTTAAAACATGTTTTTAGCTCAAATTACTATAATTCAATCAAAACTTATTAAAACTCAACTAAATGAATGTTTATGCAAAAGGTACCCAAAATGTTATAAAATATCTTATTTGTTCTCTAATTGACCTTGATTGAAGTCTAGAATTGATGTAATAACTCTTATTTCCTAGAGTTATCAGTGACACTATGTGACATGAGCTAACATTTGCTTCTGTATATATGTTATATGATTTGCTTTCATAATTAACTATACTTTTCATATTCTGAATTACTATGAATTTATGACATCTTATTGTAATATGCCGTTTTAAAAAAATTATAAATTATAATAAATATTTTAATAAAAGAAGGCTTGCAATATTTTTTGTACCAATAAGCCTTGTGTGTTGGGAATGGTTTTACTTATTGAGTATACTTTTTGCAGATTAAGTACATTGTTGAAAGGTGTGCTTATCATTGGAGTTAGAGATTCGTTTCTTTTTGCTAGTTGAATAAGAGAAGGATAAACTCATGATTCTTTTAAGTTTGTTTATTTTATAAACTTGTAATTTTAGAGTTTTGAGACTTTTGCTATATATATGTCTTCGAGAGAGATTATTTAACATTAGATACATGGATTAATGATTTTAGTTTATTGAAATTGAAGTATTTTAGTTTGAGATTTTCGTGTAAGGATTTAAATTTATAAGTAACCTCCTTCATCGTGTGCACCGCATGTGTTAGATTTTGGATGTTACAATTATGGTATTAGAGCCCTAGGTTTGGGATTCTGTGGACTTTGTTCGTTGCTAGTTATGTCTAAGCATAGTCAATTAGATCAATGATATTGTTTACCATGAGGTTATCGGAGAGAGTAGATCTTTAAGGTAAGGAGTAATCGTCGATAGCTATAAATTTGATCTAGACCTTTGACCCTTTGGTGACTGATGACTAAGTGATAAATACTTTTATAAAGGATTCCCAGTATCAACATGTCATGAATTACTTATTTTCTCTTGTTCACAACCTTTAAATTTGGCTATCAATTTTCTCCACTTATTTATTTCTTTGCATGTTGGTACGACCTTTATTTATTACCTAACCTTTAATTATTACCTACTTCCCGTCTATTTGTTATTTTTATTTGTCATGGTTTAGTAAAAAAAGGTCATATAGAGAAGGTGCTAGGAAAGGTAACCCAACCTTACGTGAGATGGCCAGAAAAGGTAACCCTTTTAATGCACACAATGGCTGGGTTAATGGAACAACAAAGTAAGTTGATTCAAGATATGGCTAGATGTAAAGTTGGGTTTGGAGAATGTGTCAACTGGAAGACAAGGAGGTAGAAGAGATCAGGGAGCTAGGATAAGCTTAGAACGGTTTAAGAAATTGGGGTCACCTACCTTTCAAAGGATTGTTGATCCCATGGTTGTAGAGGTATGGCTAAAACAAATGGACAAAATATTTGTGACTATGAGTTGCAACGATGATCACAGGGTGATTTTAGCCTCATTTGTCCTTCAAGTTAAGGCAGACCATTAATATGCCAAAGCACATCTTTTAAAGGCTAGGTTAAGAGATGCACTTATCGTTGGGAGTTATTTTTAGACGTTTTTCATGAAAAGTATTTTTCTGAACGAGTTCGACATCATGAGGCTAACTTTCTGAAATTGACTCAAGAAACAAAGTTTGTTGCGAAGTATGAAGAACGATTTAAGCCCTTTCTCGATTTGCTCCTACTTGGGTCGTTAATGAGGGTAGTAAGTGTAGGAAATTCCTAGAGGGTTACGTACAAACATCAAAGGGCGGTTGACCATCCTTAAGCTTAATAATTATTTTGATTTGGTATATCGTGTCATTCTTGCAGAAAAGGATTTAATTCAATCTCAACCTGCATGATCTAATCGACTTAATAACCAGTCAAGACAGTATGATGGCAATAATAGCGAAGGTGAGCGTAAAGACTTTAATGGTAGGTCTATTAAAAAGAACATACCATTATGTAATCGTTTCAGCAAGTGCCATTATGGCATATGCTATTTAAATATAGGAGCTTGTTTTGGTTGTGGGCAGATTGGCATAAGGTTTTGGATTGCCCAAAAAAGCGTAGTGGTAACATAGATTCTACCGAAAGCCAAAGGAAAAGGCCACATGTCTTTGCCATGATGGAGCAAGATACAAAGAAATCGAATAATGAAGCCTCAAGTGCATTACTTATTTTCTAAAAAAAGCCTTGAATTTTAGATTAATTGGTATTGTGGTTTTTCTCCATCCTTTCTAATTGGTTGTATTGTAGCTAGAGTTTTTGAGCTTAATAATTTTTCATCTCTTGAATTTCTATGGAACATTCATAAGATATGAGATATGATTTGAAAAAGCCATTTAGGATTAACTTAGGGTCAGATAGAGGAAGAATCAATATGATATTTTCTTGATTGTCCCTTTATTAAAGGTAATTTCAAATGTACCATTTGAGATTGAATTGCTTATGAGTTGAACTAAAATTCATAACAAATTTCGAGCACAAAATTTTTCTAAAGACGGGAGAATTTGTAACCCCAAAATTTCCATAATTTTAAATTATAGAAATTTGGTTTGTATTAAAAACCATATACAACATTGTAACCCTTATTAATAATGATATTAAAACTATAAATAGGGTTATTCATGAGATAATTTTGGAAAAAGCTTACTTTTTCAAAATAATAGGGTTTCTTAAGACTTCCTATAAATACATATTTTTCCTTCTTCCATAGCCCTAAGTCCATAACATTTTCTTCTTTTTCTCTCCTGCTCATTACTTTCTTACTCATACCCTAAGATTCAAAGTCTTGCTTAGGAGAGGATCACAACGGTTGGTAAGGTTACTCTCCTTATTCCCCATAAGCTTTTCCTATCACTCTATATATGGTTTTAATTGGCATAATTTTATATTGTTACAGACCAAATGCATGATTTAGGATGTGTCTAAGTTCTATTTAGGGCTTTGATTTATTGTTGAGTCTTGTTAATCAATCCTTGATGAAATAAACACACTAGACAATTCTAGCCTTTTAATTAAATGGTCAGTAGAGCTAAGGGAGTTCGATATAAGCTATCAGCCTCGAGCAGCCATCAAAGCACATGCGCTAGTTAATTTTGTTGCTGAACACACGAAATCAAGCAAAAAAAAACCAGTAATGATCATACAATTGGCTAAGAGAGTTCCAATGGAGTCTGGTTGGTAATGGTGGATGGATCCTAGGGAGAGCAAGGGTCCGGAATATGAGTGATATTACATAGCCGAAACGGGGTTAAGGTTTCTTATGCACCTAACAACTAAGAAAAATATAAAGCCTTCATCATCGGTTTTAAGCTAGCTCAAGCATTGCAAACAAAAATGGTAAAGATACATATAGATTCTTAGCTCATGGTTAGTCACATCAATGAAAATTTCCAACAAAGGGATGAGAAGATAAAATTATATATGTAAAAGGCAAGCCAGTTGATGAAGAGGTTTCAAGAGGTAAAAGTCGAGTATATATCGAGGATGAAAATTCTCGAGCAGACATCTTAGCAAGGATGGCAGTTACTTTGGACGCAAAATGCTAAGGTCTGTTCCAATGGAGGTCAAAAGTTCCCCGACCATTGAGCAGGAAACAAAGGTGACGGACATAGATGCAAAAAACTCATGGATGGACCTAATTACCTCATATATTTGAGATAAGATACTACCAACAAATGAAAAACGAGTGAGAAAGCTAAGATATCAACTAGATATATACATACTAATCGATGGCATATTATACCGATAGGGGTACACCGTGTCGTTCCTACAATGCTTGGATGAAGACGAAGTAGATTGTGTGTTGTACGAAATACATGAAGGGATTTGTGGGAATCATCCAAGAGCAAAGTGTTTAACTTTCAAAGCTTTAAGACAAGAGCTTTTCTGGGCGACACCATAATGCACACGAGAAGACCAAAAGTTGTAAAAGTTGCTAGAACTTCGCCAACTTTCCAACACAACCACCAGAGAAACTCATCATCATGTCTTTACCATGGCCTTTCGCACAATAGCGGATTAACTTGATCATGCCTTTACTTAAATGACAAGAAGCGGCCATACATGCCATTGTGGCAATAAATTACCCAAGAAATGAGTTAAGGTACAGGTGAGGTTCTACTCACCAGCTCATCCACAAGCAAACGGGTTGGTAAAAACAACAAACAAAACTATAAAGAAGCTCTTGAAATCCCGTTTGCCTTAGGACCACCCATAAGACCGCCATTAGAGAAACTTTATTTGACTTAGCTTTTGGTCATGAGGCAATGGTCCTACAAAATTGGGATAAGCACACATCAGACAGAATATTTCAATAAAGAGCATAATAATAGGCAATTGTGTTTAAACTTATATCTGCTAACTGAAAAAAGAAAGTTAGACTTTAGAAGAGCGGCCAAATATCAGCAGAGGGTAGCTTATATTACAACACAAAAATACAGGTATGGTAATTCAGAAGTGAAGATTGGGTGCTTAGAAGGGTTAATTAGAGCAAAAAAGACTTAAGCTAAGGAGTGTTTGGTCCCAACTGAGAAGGATTGTTCAGAATTCTGCGAGCAACGGGCCCAAGAGTATGCAAGTTGGCTTACGTAGATGAATGGGAAGTTAAGAGGTCATGGAACGTGGAGCATTTGAAGATCTACTTTCAGTAAGTGTTCTCGTTGTAATGAATTGATTGTATTTGTGGTATATTATTGTTTGTCTTTAATTTGTAATTCGTGAGTTATGGGCAGAAAACTATGTGGTAGTGTTGGGCTTCTTTGCATATGTATTTTCTAAGACAAATGAGGGCCTTAAGTCTAAAATCCTCTTCAAGGCGAAACACAAAGTCAAATTTGTCAGAACCTGCTTAACCAAGCGAAGGCGAGCAGGTAATTACATATGCAAAATATTCTAAGGCAAATAAAAGTTTTAAACCTCAAAGCCTCCTCGAGGTGAGACAAAGTCAAACTTGCCAAAACCTCCTGATTAATGATAAGAAGAGTATGTAGTTAATTATATAAACCTTTTCTAAGGCTCGAAAACTCAAAACTTTCTGGAGGAGAGAAAAAAGCCAAACTAGTTAGAGCTTACTCATCAACGGCAAGACAAAAAGGCAATTGTTAACAAAAGCATTCAAAGACAAGGGTAAGATGTGTAAGGCTCAACTTCATTAGTGGCAATAAGAGAAAACAATTATTTATGGATATTTATAAAGATAAAGAAATATTTATAATGTTGAAGAAAAAGTACAACCTTTAACAAAATTTTATTGATAAGACAAAAGAAACATTCACAACATTCAAGGAGGTAGAGGGTCTAAAGAAGAATCAACTCTTAATAAGTCGTCAACTGAAAGAGGAGGAGGAAGAGGAGTCTCGCCAATTGCACCGGGGTGAGTGCTAGCCTCAGTAGCAGCAATAAGATTAGGAGTTGCCTCACTAGTTGTAGTTGGGTCTTCTTCTTTTCTGTTCTCCTTAATTATTTACTCGTGCATACACTTATGGTATGTTTGGGAGTATAGTGTTGTACCTTTTAAGTTGTAACTACTGTGGAGTAAAAGCTATAGCTATAAGTAGAAGTTGGAAAAAAAAATTTTGCTAAACTGCCAAAGCCCAGTTACAAGTGTTACCAAACATCTTAGTACCTGCATTTTAACAGCCCAATTACCTCACCACACTACCAAACGGGCTATTAGTAACACCAACAGTCAGCTCATCCATCTTTAACTTGGGATTTTTTCTCTCGATGATGGCCAAGATACACCTATAAGAGTGTTTGAGCCCCTTATTGTAGTTATCATCAACTTTCTTCTCTAGAACCTCGATTTGATTCTAGTGGGCTGCTCAAAAAAACTAAAGTTAAGATTTATAAAAGGTCGTCAGGGTCGTGAGCTCTTCCTTAATAATAGTCATCTCTCTCTCGAGCACAATCGCCTTAGCTTTAAAGAGAGACATTTGTTCCACGAGCTTTAAGTTCTCAAGATTAAGCTCTCCTTATCTCTTTTCGGCATCATCAGCTCTATTCTTGGTAGTTTGAATGTCATCCTTTTTGTCTTAACGGCCAACTTTTGCTTTATAGTAAGTGGCTAAGGAATCCAACTGAAAGGCACCAAACTGAAGACCTCCTACCAGCTCTCCAAAAATACAGCTGTTGAAATCCTCAAGGTCCTTCTTCTTTACGAACCTACAAAACTCGTTGATATAGAGTACTAAATACTCTAGTTGCTCATTGGGAGATTAAGATTTCTCACCAATTGGAAGAAAAGAGATGGCAAAACCTTTGTTGGTTGCAGCTCCGCTTGTTTCATCTATTATATTCTGAAGGGGTGAGAGAGTCTTCACAAGGGAAACCTTTTTTGAGACGTTAGGGCATTTCTTCAGGGGAGCATCTTTGCTCGAACCTCCTTTGACATCACTAGAACAGGGGCATTTTCTTTTTAATCGTTATCCAAAGATGTACAGAAGTTGCTTAAGTAATGTGAGCATTATCATAGTGGATATTCAAAAGTTGAAAGAAGAAAATACAAGTAGACAAGCCATGCCTTAGTAGGTTGAGTCCTAATTTGGCTTGGGGATATCAGCTAAGTAGAAAAGCTGGAAAAATGACAAGCATTTTGATGAAGCTATTAGATAATGGCAAATTCGATAGAGTATCCCATCGTGTCATCCTACCAGGCAATAAGATCTTTCCATCCAACGATTTTGGACCTTTTGATTCTGTAAAATCCACTCTTGATCTAATTGTTGAAGCAGTGAAAGATGATAAGATGAACATTATTGGAATTCATAGTGTGGAAGGTGTGAGTAAGACAACCTTGGCAAAAAAGAAAGCTATTGATGAATAGAGAGTAATGTTTCAAAAGCTGAAAAATTCAAAATAATGTTTATTTTGTTGTGTTCACTAATCCCTGAAGATTTTGAAATTTCTTCGGAGAACAGGGCTAGGTTTGTATGCAGATGCTAAACACAATTGAAGAAGCAAGGAGCCAAATGTGTGTAATGGTTAATCACCCCAAAGCTTCTTGCTTATTATTAGATTGTGGCAATGAAAAATTTGCGAAAATGCATGACATGGTTCGCAATGTGGCCTTATGGATAGGATCCAAAGGGAAGAAGTTCAAGAGGAAGGCTGGCTTGGGATTGCTAGAGGAAAGCCTAAAACAATTTGCAGTAATCTCTTTGATGGACAACAAATTAGAAGTTCTTCCTAACCTTGAAATTTTTCTAATGGAAGGGCAGTAAAGTGATTGTATTAAATTTTGTATCATCCTTTTGTTTTTGTGGAAAAGTTACTTGTTTTCTATCTTATTTTTAAAGAAAAAAGATAGATATGGAATTTTAGTTTTTTAATGGAGTTTATTTCCTAGTTTCTTGGTCTACAGTTAGTTGTTTACTGCCTACTCTTGCACATTATGTAGTTTAGAATCTAGATAAGAAAATGAGATACATATTTCTTCAATAATATTATCATGGTATTGGAGCCACTATTTGATTCTTGGGTTGAGTTTTCAATTCTATTTGAATACTAATGTCAAAGTGTAGCGAGCAAGAAACTTCTGAGTTATCTTCAGAGCAGTTGCAACGGCATTTACAACCATCAAGTTATGTTTCTAATGATAGACCATCACTTCAAATCACAACCCATAAATTGAATGGTCAAAATTTTCTTCAGTGGTCCAAATATGTAAAGATGTATATCAGAGGTAAAGGGAAGATTGATTACCTTACTAGTTCAATTAAAGAACCAACTAAAGAAGACCCAAAGTTTTAAACTTGGGATGCTGACAACTCAACGATCATGTAATAGTTAGTGAATTCAATGAACCAGAGATAAGTCAAACTTACTTGTTTCTGGCAACAACAAACGATTTGTGGGATACGGTCATCGAGACCTATTCTGATTTGGGAAATTCTGCTCATATTTATGATATGAAAACCAGAATTTAAGAAACCAAACAAAGTAGTCAAGGAGTGACTAAATACTACAATATTTTGAAGGGCTTATGGCAAGAGTTAGATCAGTACTATGACGGTGAGTGGGAATGTATGATTGATAGTGGTAAATACAAAAAAAAGTTAGCAAGTTTGAGTTCAGACCTTGATAAGTCTGTGGGTGAGTACTTGGCAATGAACCTCTTCCTTCTACTAGAGAAGTGTTTTATTATGTAAGAAGAGAAGAAAGTAGAAAGAATGTGATGATGGAAGGCTCTTCAGCAGAGAACTCACCCTTGATCTCATTACACCAGAAGCTTTATTGGTTGGTGAAACAAAAAACCTGAAAAAGAGTGATGAATGAAATGCAAGTTATGCGACCCAAAAGGGGGGTGAATTGGGTTTTTAAAAATATGCAATACAATTCGCACAACAATTTAATCTATTGTCTTAATCAAATAAAAACAATAAATTTAATCAAGCACAATATTAAAAGTGTAAGGAAAGAGAAACGAACACAAGGATTTTTACGTGGTTTGGCTATCCCCGCCTACGTCCACGCTTCCAAGCACACCCGGCTTGAGAATTTCACTATCCAAGCCTCCCAAGGCTTCAAATAAGATGTCAATGAACCTCTACAACAAGAGATTATCTCCTCAATCTCTTCACCCCAAGTGTTTCTCATACTTGTACACTCACAATTTGATGAGAAATGAAAACCACAACAATGAAACTCTCTGCTCAATGATGATTCAATAAAATGATGATTTACAAAATGGAAACTCAATATATGTTATATGATCTTATAGTTGCTTATGTTAATTCTTAGAATAAAATTTGAGTTGAATGTTTATATTGAAAGCCAGAAAACTAGCCGTTATAGGTAAATTCTCGCGCCCAAGGGGTTAGCTGCTTGATTATCTAGCTAGCCGTTCAAGAACAGTAATATTACCGTTATTTTTGAAATTTGATACAGTAACATTATTCACTGAAATTACACTTTGGTCCAAAACTTTCTATAATTATACTATAGCCTAAAACGTCATAAAACTTTACAAATAAGTCCAATTTCAGAACTTCCTAAGAATAATTGTCTTTCCCAAACTTTTTAAAATTATGATATGGCCCCAAAGATTTTATTATTTTGCATAAAGGTCTTTTTCAACATAATACCCATATTTTTCAAAGTTCTCAAAACCTTTCACTTTAGTCTAAAATATTCATAAATTATTGTATGGCCCAAAACATTTCAAATGTTTGTAAAAACGTCCAACTCTGAAATTTAATACTTATTAAAATCAAAGATTTCAAATCTTAGCATTTAAGTCCAAATTACTTAAATCCACAAAATACTTTACTTTATAAAAATAAAACCTTTTAGTTTATGAAAAGTATTTAATTAAATTAATCTCTTGAGCTTCTTAAATGCTAAATCATGTATTAATTAAATCATACCGACTTTACAAGAATTTATCACACTAATTTGTTCGCTGAGCTCTAAACTATATTCTTGATGTCGCCATTATCCGTTGAGTGTCTTCAAACTTGATTTCACTTGATTCATTTGCATAAATATTATCTTTCAAAAAATAGTGAAAATGTGAAATAAAATATTTATTATTTTTACTTAAGACACATGTTTGTTATCATCAAAATTACATTATGTGTAGCCTTTTAGGCTAACAATGAAAAGGACAGAGTTTGGTGTGATTATTGCCACTAGCCAAGACATACCAAAGATGCATGTTGGAAGCTTCATGGAAAACCGCCAAATCTAAAAAATAATGAATTCTCTAGTAAACATAGTCGTGGTTTCCAAGTTGTAGGGGAGAATCAGCTGACAACCAACATTGAAGAATCTGAATCTCAACTCTTCACTAAAGAGCAGTTAGAGCAACTGTACAAGTTTCTTAATTAGTACAATATCTCTCAAATCCTTCATCCTCTAGTTTTTTGGCCTAGAAAGGTAATAATTTCACTGCTTTAGAAGTTGTTTATGAGAAAAAAAAAATTCATGGATCATCGATTCAAGAGCAACTGATCATATGACCAGCCATTCTAAATTATTTTCTTTATATATTCCATGTTCTAGTAGTCAAATAATTAAAATTGCTGGTGGTTCACTATCTTCTATAGCAAGAAAATGATATATTCCTATCTCCACAAATTTAGTGTTAACATATGTTCTTCATGTTCCTAATTTTTCTTGTAATCTTTTATTTGTTAGCAAAATTACTAAGGATCTTTATTGCATTGCTAAATTCTATCATTCCTATTGTGAATTTCAGGACTTGTGTTCGGAGAAGAAGATTGGAAGTGCTAGAGAGGTAGATGATTTATACTACTTTGAGGAGGATGTTAGTTTGTGTGGAGAAGCTCAGGCAGCAAATAATGAAATAACTTTCTCTATTGAAGATGAAATAATATTGTAGCATCTCCGATTAGGTCATCCTAGTTTTTCTTATTTACAACATTTGTTTCCTTTACTGTCCAAGAATAAAATTCCTTCAATGTGAAATTTATGTATTGTCCAACTTCACCGCCGTATAAAAAATATGCATTTTTTTGTCTCATACACATTGATATTTGGGGGCCCTCTCGTGTTACAAACATTTCGAGGGCTAAATGGTTCATAACTTTTATTGATGACCACACTCATATTTGTTGGGTGTACTTGCTTAAAGAAAAATAAAAAAATGCAACAATTTTTAAAACCTTTCATACCATGATTTAAATATAATTTCAAGCAAAATCCAAGTCTTTAGAACTGACAATGGGAGAGAATATTTTTCTACTGCCCTTGGTCATTATTTCATGGCAAATGGCATTGTGCATCAATCCTCTTGTGTAGATACTCCTCAGTAAAATGATATTACTAAACAGAAAATCGACACTTGTTAGAAGTTGCACGCTCTCTTATGTTCACAAATAGGGTGCCAAAACAGTTGGGTTAAAGCCATTCTAATAACGTCATACTTGATAAATCGTATGCGTAGCCAAATCTTTAATTTTCCGCGTCCATTAAATGTTTCCACAAAATTCTGTCCTACCACTAAGGTTTTCACATCTTTACCACCAAAGAGTTTTGGCTGCATTGCTTTTGTTCATGTTCATATACTGAACAAGAGCAAACTTGATTCTAGGGCTTTAAAATGTGTATTTCTTGGCTATTTTCGTACGCAAAAAAGCTATAAATGTTATAATCCATTGTCTAAAAAATTCTTCGTCACAATGGATGTCACATTTTTTTAAAATAGATATTTCTTTCCCAAAACTTCTCTTTAGGGGGAGGATCATACTCAGGAAGATCATTTTTGGAAATTATCTCTTTTAATGCCTATTATGTCTTGTGTACCTCATGTTCCTTCGACAATGCCATCAATTATGCATAATGAAAAATCATTAGAGAGAGTTCCAAAACTAGAGCTTCAAGTCTACACACAATGGAATTTGAAAAGGTCAAATCATCATTGCTCTCCTCACTGCTAAGACTCGGATCCAAATACAAGCAACTTGGAACTTGCAGGTAACATTCATTCTAATCCTATTTTAGAATATGTTTTAGAAACCAAAAATGATCTAGATGTTCCAATTGCACTACGGAAAAGAACTAGGTCTTTTACTCTTTATCCAATTTCTAAGTATGTGTCATATCATAGATTATCTCCATTTTTTAGATCTTTTACAGCTAACCTGTCTATCATAGCAATAAATATGTACAGGATACTCTTTTTATTCTAGAATGGAGAGATGTTGTGTATGCAGAGATGAGAGGTCTAGAAAAAAAAACTTGAGAACTAGTCAAATTACTAGAAGGAAAAATCCAAGGGGTTGCAAGTGGGTTTTTACAGTTAAATACAGAGCAAATGGGTCACTTGAGCAGTACAAAGATAAGCTTGTCGCAAAAGGTTTTACACAAACATATGGCATTGAAAACCAAGAAACATTTGCTCCCGTGGCAAAGACGAATTCCATTCGAGTTTTGTTGTCTCTTGCAACAAGCTTAGGATGACAACTACAATAGTTAAATGTTAAGAATGTGTTTCTTAATGGAGAGCATGAAGAGGAGGTATATATGGATCTACCACAAGGTTTTGAGAATGAATATGATATTGAAAAAGTGTGGAAGCCGAAGAGATCATTTTATGGCTTAAAACAATCTCCTCGAGCTTGGTTTGACAGATTTACCAAATTTGTTCATAGCTTTGGATATTTACATAGTCAAGCAAATAATACAATGTTTTTTAAACTCTTCACTGATGGTCATGTTGTGATTGTTATTGTATATGTAGACGATATCATCTTGATTGGAAGCAATGTAATAGAAATGGAAAATCTCAAGAAGGTTCTTACTAGAGAATTTGAGATGAAAGATCTTAGACACTTAAGATATTTTTAGGACATGGAAATTGCAAAATCCAGTAAAGGCATTTTTGTTTCTCAAAGGAAATATACATTAGACTTGCTCAAGGAAACTGGCATGTTGGGATGCAAACCTAGAGACACTCTTATTGATCCTTATCACAAATTAGGATATGGAACTGAAGGAAAATCAGTGGATAGAGAAATTTACCAAAGGTTGGTCGGTAAATTGATATACTTGTCTCATACTAGGCTAGACATAGCCTTTGTAATAAGTGTTGTTAGTCAATTTATGCACTCTCTATGTAAAGAGCACTTGGAAGTTGTTTACAAGGTTCTCAAGTAATTGAAAAAAAAAAAACTCCAGGAAAAGGCCTGCTATTCAAGAAAAATAATAATCTGTAAGTTGAAGTATATATTGATACAGATTGGGCTAGGTCTGTTATTGATAGAAGGTCAATTTTAAGGTATTACACATTTGTGGGAGGAAACTTGGTAACTTAGAAGAGTAAAAAGCAATCAGTAGTTGCAAGAAGCAGTGCTGGAGTTGAATTTAGAGCAGTAGCACATGGTATTTGTGAACTTTTGTGGTTAAAGAAGCTACTTGAAGAATTGAAGATTATCATTGATGTTCTTATAAAGTTGTATTGTGACAACAAGGTAGCAATAAACATTGCTCATAACTCTATTCATTATGACAGAACTAAACATGTTGATGTGGATTGTCATTTTATCAAGGAGCAAATAGAAAGTGGTTTAATATGCATGACCTTTGTTCCAACAACGAAGCAGCTAGCTGATATTCTTACTAAATGACTTCATAAATCAAGTTTTGAGTCACTAACTGGCAAGTCGGGAATGATAGATATCTTCGAACCAGCTTCAGGGGGAGTGTGGGAAAGTCACTTGTTTTCAATCCTATTTTTAAGGGAAAAAATATAGGTATAGGATTTCAGTTTTTAGATAGAATTTGTTTCATAGTTTCTTGGTTTGCAGTTAGTTGTTTACTTTCCTACTGTTGCATGTTATGTAGTTTATAATCCATATATGTATTATGAAATCCTATTTTAAAAGATAAGAAAATGAGGTACATATTTGTTCAATAATTATCTTAGTTTTAGTTGCCTCATATCATAAATCTAATTTTTTTATAGATTTAGATGCAGTGCTGAGCTGCTGAACTCTTCATAATCTTTCAACCATACTTGTATGTACAGTAATCTAAGGTTAAGATTTAATTAATTTTATATTTTAATTTAATATATATCAATTATATTTTTATAAATGATTAGTTAAAAAGTCAGCTCACCATTGAATTTAAATCCAATCTATCTACTCTTACTGTGTGGAGCTGTGTCAAATAGCTCGAAATCTGTTGGAATTGAGACATCTAAGCATTAAAATGTGTGAAAATTTAGAGCAAATCATCGTCAACAATATCAAAACTCACTGTATCATCATCTCCAACCGGCATGCTTTCCAAATCTCTCGCAAATTTTTATCGATATTGCAGCAAATTAGGGTCTTTTCATGCTACTGTAGCTCCAAGTCTGTTGCAATTGAAGGAACTGACCGTTGGATATTGTTTAAATTTGGAGCATATCTCTGTTTATGGTGATGAGGAGGATCAAACATCATTGAAGCCAGGGTTATTTCCAATCTTCATGCTTTGCAAATCTCATTAAAATTGTTGTTAACGGGTTGCCACAAGTTAAAGAGTCCGATTCATGTCAACATAGCTGGAAATCTGCGGCAACTGAAATATCTACATATTAAATGAAGTTAAAAGAGTCAGATTTTGCAATTTTGTTGGTTCACATACTCTGCACAGAACCATGCATGCCAATGAAGTTTATCAATATGCAGAAAACTAGCTTATATTATTGTCACTTATATTGAATCCATGTGCGCACGCCCCCCCGCCGCAAGTACGCAATAAGGAAGATGTTATGACCCCGTTTCACACAGCATCCACCTTGGAGACTGATTGCCGGTCAGTTGATGATATATGGCAAAGTTCACCTCTATACATGGAAGAATGACAGAAAATTACAAATTATTGCTTCTTTTATTTGCATTTTCTGAAGAACATAGGAGTAAAACTAAATCTCCCCATTACCTGTTGAATGCTGAAACTAGGGACCCAAAGGTAGAACTGAACTCCAAAACTAAGGGTTTTCATGAACTTGTATTCACATTTAGATGATTATGAATGTGGAACATAGGACCCCCTAATACATACATATATACAAGAGTCTACTTATGTATCATTACTTATTCATTGTACATTGTACATTGTATATACACCTGGTGTAGAAAAGATTTTTCTCCATCATCTCTCAAAATCCTATTTGTCAGCGTCTGTATAAGAAAAGAAGATGGGTGGTGTCTGTATAAGAAAAAAAAAATGGAAGGAGAATAGGGATGATGGAAATCCCCACAAAGCCGGGCATCCTCTGAGGCTCTTCCCATTATTTGGCTGGGAATCGAGAAAGAGAAATACAAAAAATTAATATGGGGAGTTAGTACGGAAGTACATATAATCCCCATCCCCTCTCCATTTCTCCTATTTCAATTTTAATTTTCGTTGATTATTACATTTATTTCGTTACAAAATAAGAATACGGATACAATCACTGGCCGACTGTACTCATTCCACTATTATCTTGATGAAAGAAATTTACTCTGAAATGTGAGCCTTTTAGTCTATAGATACATCATTGAATTTGAAATATACAAATTTAACATTCTCAATCTATGGCAAAAAACCTCAAAATCCACGTGAAACTAGCCCACGCGCAAGATAAGTTTGTGTCATTCAACATGAAAATCCTAGTAATATACTCGGCGCCTTTTACTTGGAAATTTTACCTCTGGATCCAGAAATACAATTGGATTTTGAATATTACAGTTAAGAATCTTAACTCTGTATACTTGACCACCTATATCCAAAAACTGTATTTTTCCAATACCCTAATCTGCAGCTCTTTAACACGTAGTATGTATCTGATCTTAAATTACCTTCCAAAATTGGTAATACGGCCCTTGATGAAGAATTGTTACACTTCTAACTCTCCCGACATGCTAACACCATTTCAGCATACATATTTTATCAGCTTCATCTCTCTGTAATGAACCCAAAAGGTATACAACTAAAAGGATAATTTCAATATGCAGGGTACGCAAATATGTTTACCAAAGTGCAAGCACCGACTTCCACATTCTTCTCCATTTGCTAAATTCAAGTGCAGAAGGATCAGATATCTTCTTTTCCATGATCTTCTCGATTGAAGGGCCCATTTCATGCACAATTTTGACCGATTCTGAGAGTCGATTGAGCAGATTTACAAGAGCAATTACTTCATTACGTTGCAACTGCAGCTGCTAAATCAGGAACAGATTAGACAGAAGGAGAAAAAGAGAGATATGAATTCAATTTCAGTGTTCAGGCACAAAGGTAAACTTTATGATCTGCAATTGCAAGCTGATGTAATTAGCTCTTTTTATAAGGTAAAACAACTCACAGATTGTGCTGCGTGATTTTGACCCTCGACAGAAAACAGGATCTTCAATGCAGTACCAAGGCCAAGAACCTGAAGTTTTCCCCAAAGTCTACATTTTTCGCAGCCGACGCAATCCATCAATGCACTGCAATAATTCCGGGAATAAACCAAGTCAAAAAGTAGAAAATTCACAAGGAACTAGGTAATGAAAAACACTCTTTCAGCTTCAATACTGAATATAAGCATGGCTGCTATATGAAGTAGAAGGATAAATGTTTTACCAAGTGTATAATTTTTCTGAATTATAAAATGTACGAAAATTCAATTTCTGGCATCATGAAAACAGATGGAGATAAGCTAAGGCATTTCAATTTTAATGAAGGAGCTTGTTAATTTAAAACACTATTAGTTCAGGCTCTGAGCGAAACCTAATATTCCTGAATTGCTTTTGAATCTGCTGCTTCAGTTCAGGCCCACTTTGACCTTGCCACAACTTAGCTTCATCAAATGGCAGAGGGCATGCAGCTTGGAGTTTGGGATTGTAAAGTAGCTGCTTCATTAAAGACACTGTTTTCAGGTCATCTTCATGATTACCAGTATCATATTCAGCCTGCTCCAGGTAATCTGTAGCCTATTAAGCAATTCAGGAAAAATAGAAAACAGTCTTACGATAAGCCAACATAGAAGACCCAAATATTCAGAACAAATGAACATGAAGAGATACTCACTTTAGTCACTGCACGCAGAACGAAGAGGAATGTGAAGTACAAGTTTCTTACACGATCCTGATATCTTAAAACACGATCATACATCAATTCTGGATTTTTACCCCACTGAAATTTGCCAAAAAAAAAAAAGGGTGTCAGATTCAGATTCAAATCAATTTGTTGTTGGGGGTTGGGGGGGGGGGGGGGGACTTTATGGTTTCTATTTTGCCAATGATAAATATTTCATCCAGTTATCAATACTAAACCGTCTAACAAGACACAAGCAGGCTATCTATCTTTTTTTTTTCTTTATTTAAATTTTTTCAAACATAGATCATTTTCCTGCCTTCATATACTAAATGAATGTATGATGCTGGCAAACACCTGAAAATAATAGTCTTTTTACTCTTGAGCGATGACCTCTAAATCTCTCACAGCATATTAAAATAAATATTGAAACCAGAGATTATAATCAAGAGTAAAATGGTAAAGCTAACCAGATTTGTACTTTCATCAAGAAGATAATCAGCAGCTATGTGAATGGAGATTGACGAGTGAAGACCAGATATTAGCTTGTACAAAACCTTTTTCTCCTGACATATTTCCCCTGATGAATCTGCATGAAAGATTAAATCCTGTGATATTACCAGGACACATTTATAGAAGAAAAGAAAACAAAGACAAAGAACAGCATTAAGTCTAAGGTAATTAACAGAAGCCGGCATTAAGATCACCACAATGACCAAAGAATATATATACTCCTGTGTGCAAAGATTTAAACACTTGACTAATGTGAAATATATTAGGCTAGGACATGATTACAGTCAAAATTGTTTTCACCAAAGTATTTTAACAATATGAATTAGGATATTGATAACGAGACCTCAAACCATCGAATTTCTTCACACTCATGTCAACATAACGCATCAATATGAGCAGTGGGAACGAAAAGTTTTTCTTCTTTTTTTTCTTTTTCTTTTTCTTTCCTCAAAGGAAATGAGAAAGAATACACTTTAAGAAAACAAAATTGCAGCCTTTTTAACATATAAGGTTTTAAGCTTTGACCAAACTCCGGCGAGAAGCCACACTTTGTAAAAAAAACCAAGAATTTCAGCTTGCTGGTAGACATTTATTCTAGTTGATGTTTTAAATCATAAAGTTTTAGCAAAATAAGTAGTTCACAAATATAAGGTTTGCTGAGCCTTCAAAAAGTTGAAAGCATATTTTTCTTCTCTAGAACATAAAGAGGTAACAGACAATCACAGCCCTCATTTTTTCCTTCACTCTTTCCTCCTTTTCTCTACGACCAGAAGAAAGGACCAAAAAAAAAAAAAACTGTAAAAGATGTTTACAAGATCACATCCACGATTTCTCAGATACACAACCATGTACAAGATCATGAAGATGGCAACTACAGCAGCAAATAAGTGGTATAAGCAATGGAATGGAATCAAGAAGAATAGCACCATGCAGGGGGTGACAATACTGGAGATAAAATTGAAAAATATGATGAAACTGGTGGCATAGGATGGTATGAGGTATAACAATGTTGCAGTGTATTATCGAGTAATAAGTATACTCAGACAAATATATATATGGAAGTTAACAAATAACACAGAAGTTATACTAATAAACAGTAAAAATTAATCACAACTCGTAACAGTCTCCAATTCACTGCATCAGAAATTTATTTCATGGTTATAATGTTCAAGAAAGTCCATTGTCCACAATGATCCAGAAAACAGAGATCAACTCACATTTTGGACAATTTTCTGTATAAACAGCATCCCATATCCTCCTTGCCGATGGACCAGTATAGCCAGTGTAACGCTCAGGATTTAGTAAAAGATTTACATATGTCATCTCGCCTGCAAATTCAACAGTTTTTCATCAATCCCCACACAGTTCTCTGCAAATATCACCTCATTGTCAACACAGGCAGTGTGCATCTCTAAAATAGAAGTGGTGAATTGTGGCCATACTGAATATCAAGTTCTTTTGATATGTGCAAAAATCATGAATTCAATTTTTACCCAAACCACATCCATGATAGATCCCATGAAGATACCAAACATAAGGTAACTGTATCCACAGTTTCTAGATAATCCTAAAAGTTTTCTTTCTATCCCTGATTAGCAATGGTCTCCGACCACTAGGGTTCGGGTTTTTGTCAAATCGAGCTGAACTGAATTAATACTTCAAAAATTATAAACCGTCAGTTCAGTTCAGTTCTCGGGGCGATGGTTTCTTTGCTCACCTCTACCTGCTGCAGAGAAAAAGCACCTGAACCAATTGTGAACTCCAGGATGCAACATATCCAATCTTTAAACTAGATACAAGAAAAATACGAAATATGAAATAAAAAGCAGCAGTACCATTATCAGTCTCATCATCATTTGTCCATGGGTTATCTGTCTCTATCCAGCCTCTAAAAGCTCTCTTGTCCAAGGTGCGGTCAACAGTTGCCTCTGGCTTTCCCTCTTGACACATTAGATCATCTGATGGAAGGATATGGAATGGCTTTTTAAAGGGCTCTGGGAATTCGTTTTCTGGACATTCACAGACACTACAATCACGCAACCGGCACATACCATCATCTGGCCAGAAGGGGCAGTCACACCACAGCTTAGCCTACAAAGGAAAAAGGTAAATCAGGGCCTGAAAGAATTTAACAGTAAAAACACGACCATGTTGATCCCAAAGAGCAATTTTGTTTTCAAACCAGGTTGCAAAAAACACAATTGTCACATTTTGAAGTATCATTGTGTAATTCTTGTACACAGACAGAGAGAACATCACACTGAAGCTATGGCCTTCCCAAGCACAAAAGGATCCCCGAAACAAAAAAAAAATTATATCATCAAAAAACAGAAAATGACAACAGCACCATAAAGGAAACAATTGCCAGACTGGCTTATGACTAGCAATATTGGTGAACAATAGCGGATATCTTACTTTCCTGGTCGAAGCTAAACTCATCTCATAAGGCATTTATTTTTTATTAATCCTTTAAACTAATAACTAAATAAAGTGCCTCATGTACTATATCTTTAAAATGGTGTTAAAAAACAAGGTCACATAACAGTGAACATGGCGAATAATGCATGGAACAAACTTCATATTTTAGAGCACAAGCGTTAGTTGTTTTGTGCAGTTGCAGAAAAGTGCTACTATCAAACTTGAACTAGCTACATTTTCAGAATGGTTTAAACAGAGAGAATGCCGGCACAAATGAAAAGAAATGTAATTGTTAAGGTCGGTAACCTGTGGCTACCTCAGGACTATCTGACTACACTACTTGCGTTAAGGCGCTGAAGCCTTAACACTCTCTCCCAACTAAACATGGTTCTACAATAATATAAAAGCAGGCTTCAACGATAATCACTTTGTGCATTTAACATACGGGAAAACATATAAAATAAGCTTAATTAAGCACACTAATCAGACCTTGAAGTATCGGAAAAATGGGGTTGTAACAAGTTGTTGTAACAGAGGATGTAAAACCTCCCCATTAACACTGTCTACTGTCTCGTAATCACAACAACAGTCCTCAACCATGCCCGTATACGTTACAGAATCCTGCACACGAAAAAACCAATCACAATTGAATTTCAAATAACCATTACAAAATCACCAAAATCCCAACCCAATAATTTCTGTTGAATTTGCACAAACTAAAGCACCAATTAAAGTGCAATGACCACTCCACTTCGTCTTTATAACTACAAAAGCGCATCAGCTAAAGCGTGTAACTGACTCAATGACAAAGGTACTTGATCACTTAAAGTGAATTGAGAATGAAAAGGGGTACCTGAGAAGAAGAAGAACAGTGACACGACGTTTGATTGTTGGCGAACAGAGCTATCTTTGACCCGGTCCTCGTCACCGCCGCCGTCGCAAATAACACCACGATCACAGCCCACACTGACCACAATCCCCTTCCCAACCCCTTCTTCTTCTTTTCTTTACTGATTTGATCATTCCTTTTCTTATCCTTCGCCATTCTCTCAGATTTTTGAAAAATTTTAACAAATAGGGTTTTTGATGTGCAAAGGATTTTTCAAGTTTCAAAACCCTCAAAATTTTTATACAGACGCTGCAATGGGGTTTTGATTTTTGGCTTCTGAAATGGTGGTCAAAATTGTAGACAAAGCAGACAGATTCAGAACCTACGCGCCTTGAATGTTATTTCGTTAACGGTTAAGGAAATAAATATGATATTTTGGCTATTACTACTCGCAGTGAACATGTGGACACTCTATCTACCAATGAGATTGGAGCTCTTCAACACGTGTTATATTTTAAACGCGAGTGGTAAAAATGTGCTCTCTGGCGCGAGTGGGAAAGTAGATAAGTGGGAAATAGACATTAATGTAAGATCCAGTTTGTTGTAAGTGACGTGCTTCGGCCAATGGGAGCTCGAGTTGGTCAAATTTGGTTTTCCCACATTTTTTATAGGAAATTTATAAAATAACCAATAAATTTTTGTTATTTTTACAATTAGTCCTCTAAATTTTTCCTATTAACATTAGTTAAACACAAATTTTTTTTCCAAATTACCGTTGTTTATAAATCAAAAGTAACTTTTCTTCTCCCCATTTATCAAATCAAACACAGCCTTAAACTCTTGAATCACCACCGGCAACAGTAAATGGCAACTGAAAACGCCGACGGCGCACAGTAAAAGCGAACTCCAATTAAATACAGTATAATCCATCCAAATCTAACACTAATCCATATTACCAAGTGATAAGAGTTATTTTCTCAACTTGCGAGAATTTTAATGCGATTGCATCTTGCATGTCGCACTAAATTTGTACGACAGGTTGTCCGTCACACCAAGAGTGATTTGCACCGAAACTGTGTCTTAGTACGACAAGCTGGCAGCCTGTCACACTAATTTGGTGCAACAAGTGAGGCAATCTACCTCTTCGTGTGTGTCAGACAGCTTGTTAGACCAAGAGCCAGAATCATTGCAAATCAATCTTGGTATGATAGTGCAACAGGCAACCTGTCGCACCAACATATAATTATTTTTTTAATATTATATATAAAATTTTATTCTCTTTATTAGTTTCATAGTACGTAATTATTATTTTTTAAATAATTTCAGGCTTAATGGATTAAGTTGTGCTTCAATTGTATTGTGATAGTTGGTGGGAGACGTTACAGGATGGTCGTATAAAGTATGTGAATGGTAAAAATACAACTTTTTTTGTTGAGAAAAATTGTCCGTTTGATCAATTTTTGGCAAGAGTATATGAGGTCTTACAAATAAATCTTAATGAATATAATATCACAATGAAGATAACTTTGAGGTCTAATAACACATTTTATCGTACATGTGCACTGTTCATGGACATATTTAATGATGAAATTGTGAGGGTTGTATTGCATATGACATCTGATGTGGCTAACTATGGATGCATTCATATATTCGTTACCACATCTCCTCGAGTTCTGAGCGAAGATCTTGAGCCACCCATTGAAACAGAAACTTTCTTTAAAGTAAATATGTCTAGCCCTAATATTGAAGAAAAAGTGCTGGCAAGGACGATGTCATTGCAGCAATCTTACGCTTCACTCCCCGACAATAATGACAACATTGATGACAACGAGATTACAGATGTTGAAGAAGAGGTATTACCACTAACGACGTCGTTAGAGCAACTGTATTCTCCGTATCACAACAATAATTTCTGCGACAAAGATGATCATGTTGATGATATTAGCAACACAAAGGCAGATAATGTTTGTGCAGAACCTTCTAATAGTATAAGAGGCTCTCATGTCAATAATGCAAGTGATGATGGAGGTGTTTGTCCTTTCAATATTTCGTCGTTTCAGTATGACGAAGCGTGTGAAAATGATATTTCTGTAAATAACAAAGACAATCGATCTATTCCTCCAATGGCTGGTTCAAGAAAGATGATTGACCCGCTCACAAGTCTTGTTCCAATTTTGCCTTTAAATATGGTTGTTCAAAGCTTTCTTAGCAGTTGTGACTCAGTTGATATTAATGTAGGTAAGCTATTTGCTAATAAGAATGAGTTAATATTAAAGCTGTGCAAGGTTACCTTTATGGATAAGTTTGATTTTAAGATTGTACGGTCTTGAGGCTCACTGTTGTTCAGAATCATGTAAATGGCATATTCGAGCAATTAGAAATTCAAACGAGCATAATGGTCCTTGGGTGGTGAGGCGAATTGACAATGTACATACTTTTCATAATGAGGTATTGGTTGATGGTCGTCGTTAGGTAAGGAGTCGAGTTTTCGGTCATATTATCGTAGATAAATATATTCAAGAAAAAATTATATACACTCCGAATGACATCATAGCAGATATGCAGCAAAAATATATTGTGCAGTTAATATACCAGTAGATATATCAGGCCAAAGAAGTTGATCTTGAAATAGTTTGAGGGAACCTTATAGAATCATACAACTTGCTCCTTAAATACTCTCATTTATTAACTAAAATGAATAAAGGTACAATCACTCACTTCGAGTGAGATGAAAATGGTAATTTCTTGTACTTCTTTGTAGTACTTGGATCTTCCATCGAGGGTTTTATGCAGTACAGTCGGCCTGTCATTTTTGTAGATAATACTCATCTGAAGGGGCTATATCGTGGAAACATGTTCGTTGCAACACGTCTGGATGGTAACAATCAATTGTATGCATTAGTCATTGGGGTTATGGATTCAGAAAACAATAATGCTTAGGAATGGTTTATAATGAAGTTACACAGAGTGATTGGTGATATGCTAGAGTTGGTAATTATCTCTGATCGATGCACTGCCATAAAGAAAGTCGTTCTGAAAGTATTTCACAATGCAGCTCATGGAATTTTTTTTTTAATGCAACAAAAGCATATGGACACAAGTAATTTAAAAAAACAACTTAAAGGGTTGCAGAAGGTCCACTCGGGTGCGGCTGATTACTTAGAAAATAATATAGGTACGTGTAATTGGGTAAGGTCTTAGTTTGAAGGTAGGAGGTACTATACTTACCACCAACATCGCAAAAACTGTTAATTCTTTCATAAGAGAAACGCAAAATTTCATGTTACGAATCTTGTTGATCACTTTAGAAAAATATTGCAGCAATGATTTATGATAGAAAAATTGTGGTTGAATTAATAAATATTTGGCTAACAACATGGGCGGATGAAATAGTTGAAATGCAAGTTACGCAACCCAAGAGGGGGGTGAATTGGGTTTTTAACAATTATGCAATACAATTCGCACAATAATTTAATCTATTGTCTTAATCAAATCAAAAACAATAAATTCAGTCAAGCATAATATTAAAAGAGTAAGGGAAGAGAAAAACGAACACAAGAATTTTTACGTGGTTCGGCTATCCCTGCCTACGTCCACACCTCCAAGCTCACCCGGCTTGAAGATTTCACTATCTAAGCTTCCCAAGGCTTCAAATGTTTACAATTGACTTTCAAGGTGTCAATGAATCTTTACAACAAGAGATTATATCTCCAATCTCTTTACCCTAAGTGTTTCCCACACTTACACACTCACAATTTGATGAGAAGAGAAATTCACAACAATAAAACTCTCTTTAAGAGTGAATAACAAATTATAGCTCAATGATGATTCAACAAATGATGATTTATGAAATGGAAGCTCAATATATGTTATATGGTCTTATTTTTCCTTATATTCAATGTTAGAATGAAGTTTGATTTGAGTTTTTATAGTTAAACCCCAAAAACTAGCCGTTATAGGCAAATTCCAGCGCTCAAGCGGTTAGCCGCTTGATTATCCGGCTAGCCGCTCAGGAACAGTGATATAACCGTTATTTTTGAATTTTGCTACAGTAACACTATTCTTTAAAATTACACTTTGGCCCAAAACTTTCTATAATGATAATATGGCCCACAAAGTCAGAAAACTTTACAAATAGGTTCAATTTCAGAAATATTTATCTGTCCAAAAGATATTATCATTTTTTAAGAGGTCCTTTTTAAATTTAGCATAATACCCATATTTTTCAAAGTTCTCAAAACCTTTCACTTTAGTCCAAAAATAGAAAATGTGAGATTTTCCTCAGGCGGCCAGCTGCTAGCCGTCCAGACGGTTAGCCGCTTCCTCTCTGTCCAACTTTGGATTTTAAGTGTCTAGATTACATTCGGATCCTCAAACTTTCATATATTATAATATGCTCCAAAATGTTTCAAAACTTTACAAATAAGTCCAAATTTGAATTTCAAAATAATATTTATTAAACTCAAAGATTACAAAACGTTTTCATTTTATTCCAAATTACTCAAATCCACAAAATACTTTTCTTTATAGAAATAAAACTTAATTTCTGGCTGATTTCGATCAATTCCGTGACCATTTTGTGACCCCGAAACATCTCAAGAGCCAATTTAATGCATGATTCATGATTTTAAACATCCAAAAGATAATTAATTCAAACAAATAATCCATCCAACAAGCATATAAGCATTCAAAACTTAATAAAATGTAGAATGGTCAAATTCAAAATAAAAATTGTATTGATTGAGCCAGAAGTAACATTCAAGCTATATACCGTTGGAAAGATAATTAAGTTAGCTTTTTAATATATTTTACAGATCTAGATTTGGAGTTCTCTAGAAGGAGTTATGACCAATTCATTACAGCTTGTGCAGACTAGGGATTTTCAAAGACTCTTTTGTTTTCCAAACAATTTTAATAAATTTAATAACAAAAAAATTATAAAACTCAAATTTATAACATATTCATCATGCATATACATCACGATTATGAGATACGATAACACTTTATAATTCGAATTATAGACATTAACATCAAACAAAATTCAGGAGTTGATAAGCTCATCATGATAAAACACTCAATGTTAAACAAATGATAATTCAATCATGTAAACATATAAGCATATTATCACAAATTCAAGTTACTATATATTTGTCATGATTAACTCAACATGATACCAAATGAATTATTAAATACTTACTAAGCTTAAAAGATCATCACTCATAATCAATAAGGCAATAATTGTTACCGAAGCAATTAAATCATATTGTCTCATTATTTTTGTCTAGACCATGATCATCCTCACGAGCTTCATCAAGGAACTCTCCATCCTTCCTTGTTTGTGGTACGTACAAAAAAATTATTCAAGTTATATAATTTGGTACCCAAATATTCTTGGGTCCTTGAGTGTTAGCAACGGTTCCTTTTAGAACCCAAATACATTTTGCTCCATAATATGCATTTCTTTTCACAGGACATCTATTCTTCATGTGACCATTTTGATTGCAATAATGACAAACAATCTTATGATCACTTGTGGAGGTAGCCTTAACAAAATAATTCTTATAATATTTTTATTTCAAGTAAGGCTTATACCCAAGTCCTCCTTTATCAAACACACATTTTTGTGAATTAAGCAAGTTATCCAATATCTTTTGCCCATTTGTAAATTTTAACACAATTTGATTTAGCTCATTACTCTTTTTCTTAAGCACTTCATTTTCTTTCATCAACTCATCAACATGTGATTTTTCATGCTCATATGAAGTACTTTATTTGCATTTAAATGATGCAATTCTTTCATGCAACATTTTATTATCTAACTCTAGCCCTTTAATCTTTTCATTTAACGAATCATTGCATTTTTGTAGAACATCATTTTCATTTTTCAAGTCATCTACATATGATTCTAGATGCTCATGTGAAGTGCTAGGTTTCTCATTTGATAATGCAACTCTATCATGCAATGTTTTATTCTCTAATTCTACATATTTAATCTTTGCACTTAGAGATTCATTTTCATTTGTGAATTTTACCATTTTCTTTTTAAGACATGCATTCTTTTTACCAATTTTTATCCAATTATCATGCAATTCTCTAAAAGCATCATATAATTCATCATAAGTAAAATGATTATTTACTTCATCAAGTTCATCACATGATTCTTCCCCAACGGCCATGAGAGCTAAGTTTGTCATTTCTTGTTGCTCATCCTCATCACTTGTTTCCTCATCGCTATCATCCCATGTGGCCACCATAACTTTCTTCTTGAGTTTGTTGAGAAGAGGACACTTCGGTCGTATGTGTCCGGGCTTCTTGCATTCATAACATTTGATTACTTCCTTTTTCTCCTTTCGGTTCTTAAGGTCTCTAAATTTTCTTCACTCACCGGATTTCTTAAAAAGTTTTATGAACCTCCTAACCAACATATCAATCTCCTCCTCATCCAACTCGCTTTCCTCATCACTCTCATGTTTCGAGACTTTGAGAGCAATGCTTTTCTTCTTCTCCTCATTACCTCTTTCGGCTGCCAAGTCTTCCTCATAAGAAATAAGAGAACCAATTAAATCATCAATAAGTAAAATATTTAAATCTTTAGCTTCCTCAATGGCAGTCCTTTTTTTGTCTCCATTCCTTAGGTAGCGACCTAATGATTTTCTTAACTTTCTCGCTATTTGAAAAGGTCTTGCCTAGGGCTCCTAGAGTATTCACTATATCCGTAAATCTAGTATACATATAATACACACTCTCATTTTGTTCCATTTAGAACAATTCATATTGTCGAGTGTACCTACTAATTTTAGACTCTTTTACTTGATTCGTGCCTTTATAAACAACTTCAAGTTTGTGCCAAATTTCATTAGCACTTTCAAAACTAGATACTCTATGAACTCTTTCTTATCTAGTGCACAAAACAAGGCATTCATGGCTTTGGAGTTTAGAGAAACTTTTCTCTTTTCCAATTCATTCCATTCCCTCGAAGGTTTTGGAATATCCTCCCCAACTTCGTTTCAAGTTAAAGGCAAAAATGGACCATCACAAACAATTTCCCAAATATCATAATCTAAAGCTTGTAAATAAATTCTCATCCTAGTTTTCCAATATGGGTAGTCATTACCGTCAAAGAATGGTGGTCTAATTGTGGATTCTTCCCTAAAGGTTGAATCATTATGGGTTGCCATGGATCTTTTACTCTAGACGGTTAAGTCCTAATAAAAGAACCAAGCTCTGATACCAAATGAGATGCAAGTTATGCAACCCAAGAGGGGGGTGAATTGGGTTTTTAACAATTATGCAATACAATTCGCACAACAATTTAATCTATTGTTTTAATCAAATCAAAAACAATAAATTCAGTCAAGCACAATATTAAAAGAGTAAGGGAAGAGAAAAACGAACACAAGAATTTTACATGGTTCGGTTATCCCCGCCTACGTCCACGCCTCCAAGCTCACCCGGCTTGAGGATTTCACTATCCAAGCCTCCCAAGGCTTCAAATGTTTACAATTGACTTCCAATGTGTCAATGAACCTTTACAACAAGAGATTATATCCTCAATCTCTTTACCCCAAGTGTTTCACATACTTACACACTCACAATTTGATGAGAAGAGAAATCACAACAATAAAACTCTCTTTAACAGTGAATAACAAATTATAACTCAATGATGATTCAACAAATGATGATTTACGAAATGGAAGCTCAATATATGTCATATGATCTCATTTTTCCTTGTATTCAATGTTAGAATGAAGTTGAATTTGAGTTTTTATAGTTAAACCCCAAAAACTAGCCGTTATAGGCAAATTCCAGCGCTCAAGCGGTTAGCCGCTTGATTATCCGGCTAGCCGCTCAGGAACAGTGATATTACCTTTATTTTTGAATTTTGCTACAGTAACACTATTATTTGAAATTACACTTTGGCCTACAACTTTCTATAATTATATTATGGCCTAAAAAGTCAAAAAACTTTACAAATAGGTCCAATTTTAGAAATCTTTATCTGTCCAAAACTTCTTGAAATTATGATATAACCCCAAAGATATTATTATTTTTTTAAGAGGTCTTTTTTAAATATAGCATAATACCCATATTTTTCAAAGTTCTCAAAACCTTTCAATTTAGTCCAAAAATAGAAAATGTGAGATTTTCCTCAGGCGGCTAGCCGCTAGCCCTCCAGGCTGCTTCCTCTTTGTCCAACTTTGGATTTTAAGTGTCTAGATTACATTCGAGTCCTCAAACTTTCATAAATTATAATATGCTCCAAAACGTTTCAAAACTTTGCAAATAAGTCCAAATTTGAATTTCAAAATAATATTTATTAAACTCAAAGATTACAATACTTTTTCATTTTAATCGAAATTACTCAAATCCACAAAATACTTTTCTTTATAGAAATAAAACTTTTAGTTTATGAAAAGTATTTAATCAAATTAATTTATTGAGCTTCTCAAATGGTAAATCATGCATCAATTAAATCATACCGGCTTTACAAGAATTTATCGCAATAATTTATCCGTTGAGCTCTAAACTTTATTCTTGATTTCGCCGTTGTCCGTTGAGTGTCTTCAATCTTGATTTCACTTGATTCACTTGTATAAATATTATCCTTCAAAAACTAGTGAAAATGTGAAATACAATATTTATTATTTTTACTCAAGACACGTGTTTGTTATCATCAAAATTACATTATGTGTAGCCTTTTAGGCTAACAATAGTCACTTAAAGGAGAACTATGGATGAAATGATCATTCGCTCAGTGTCTCCGCATCAATTTCAAGTTGTAGGTGGTGGGATTAAGGAATGTTTAGTTGATATAAAAAAGAAAACTTCCTCCAGTAATGTATTTTAGCTTGATCAGCTTGTCTGTGCTCATGCAATTATAGCGTGTCTAACTATCCGAGTGGATTACATAAACCTTTGTTCAGACTTTTACACCAAGGAATTGTTGGCGATGGCTTTTGCACAACCGGTGGAACCAGTTGGCGACATAGCTGATTAGAAAGTTCCAAATGAAATTCAAAAGATGCACGTTTATCCACCTGTTGAGGCACCACCACCTTGTTGTCGTAAAGAGCTCAGAATACCCTCGTTGGTGAGGACGTTAACCAGAGGACTGTTAGATGTGGGTGGTGTAATGAACCAAGACATAACCGTGAGCAATGTAAAAATCTCATTACGTCAAGTCGAAGTTAGTTGTATTGTTTCAAGTAATTATGTTTAAAACATTATTATTTTTTGTGTATTGTAACTTATATAACATGAAATTTTATTTTATTTTTTATTTTATATTTTATGTTAAAATGTGAGTATTAAAATTATACAAGCTTAAGTACACAAATTAAAAAAAAAATCATGTTTCAACATTCGAATTACTATAACAGCTTATAATATAATATCGTCATTAAATATGTCAACTGCAACCTTCTTTCTAAAGTACCCCCCAAACTACTGTTAAAATCTAATTTAAGCTCGAACATTAAATACATCATAAAAATCAACAAAAAAGCAATGCAATCGCCAATACCGGGCTCTTGTTGTTGCACACCCTTAACTACGACAACTTTCCAAGGGTTGACACTCCGCAACTCAAGTCGGATGTTGTAAAATCCAACATATTACAACCATCGAGAGAAGATAACTTCAAACAGCCTGAATTTGAACTTGTATTTTTTGTCGTCTCGAAATATCAATAATGAGTTATAAATCCATACTTTATTCTTACAAAAGTCTACTCGAGCAAGTATCCAATGCTCGCGATCTAGGTTAACATAGATGAATACCTGTATGTAAAAAATTCTCATAAATTTATCATGTTCGTTATATATGAAATTAAAAGACATACATCAAAAATACACATTTGATTGTGTCTGTGAAATGCGCTAAAATACTCATCATATCGACATCCGTCATTGGTTTGGACATGATGTGCTGCCACACATTAATACAGTTATTCAAGTTGTTGCTACATACTAATGAATCGACCACACAATCCTCGTTGTTCCATAACTTATTCAAGAACACCCAGTATATAGATAATCAAAAAATTCATAAATTAACAAAACTTTAAGGTGTTAGGAGATAATAAATAAATAAAAAGCGTAATTATAAGTTATGTTTTCACGTTACATAAAACAAATGTGTCTGTATGTGTGACATGCTGAACTAAGGCATTCAGATATTGACGTTACTTTTCGTTAATTAAGCGAAAATACTCGTGAATATTATGTAGAAGAACATAAACATGTCGATTTAAAAGGAAAAAAATAATACACAAATCTACAACACTCAAAGAAATTAGAAAAAAAGATTACCTCGTCACATAGTCATCTCATCGAAGTATGGCCCAAAATTACTTGAAAGAAAGACCGCAGGTGTTAGACTCTTCGATCCACTGTCATATCGCTAGTGAACCATCAATAAACTCATCATACAGACTTGAATCCTCCAATCCTCTAAGTGGATTTATATCCACACTCGTACTCACGTCAATCCCATGGTCTATGATTTAGGGTGGAAGTAGAGGCTTGATGTTTTTTCCTCGCCTGAATGGAGAAATCATGTAAGGACGATTAAAAACATACGACGATCTGTACGCTCAACCGAATTTACTAATGTCCAGAGGCACCTCAGTGAAGACTTGCATGCTCTCTCCAGTAACATCCCGATAGAAACTATACAATGACGTGGAGGTAGAAAATTTTTTATTGCCAATATCAGTATACACTCTATAGTCAATCGGGGCATGTCCATTCGGTAAGATAAAAATATTAAACAACTATCAAATTTAAAGATAAACAAACTCAATTGTTAAATGTAAATTTGCTCACCCCACATGAGTGTCCAATCGGAGAATTCTTTTTTAGACATTTAGACAGTGAATCGATAAACCCCACCATTGTTTCTTAAAATTCTAACTTAATTTCATAAATATTATAATCAATTTTTTCCATCTATCGTCTCATATAATCATTATACCCTCGACTGTTAGCAAAAAAAATCTTTCTAATAACAGATTGTTATAATGATTTATATATGAGGAAAGAAATTATTTATAACCTCAGAATCATGTGTGTCATCAGACTTGTCTGTCTGCTCCTGATGGTTATCTATAGGCACCTCATCCTCAAATGTGTTGTGACACTGTTCTGGTGTTGGGCTCGGAAAGTCGTCATGTTCGTCTAATTGCCTTGTAACAGGCGGCGACATTGATTGAAGGTTGGTGCTGTAGAAAGTAACATTTAAAATAAATAAATAAAGAGTCAAAATTTTTGATTAAATAAATAATAGTACTTATAGGATACTAACCATATGAACCAGCCTTGAATACGTGGCATCTAATCCTTCATAGTCAGCCAATATTTTTTGCGACTCTCCTTTGCATCCGGCTCAAGCGTTTGTAAAACGTCCCCTTGCCAGGAATTCAACCTAGAATTTTAAGTAAATGTACAGAACTCGAATTTAGTAATGTCAAATATAGTACTATACGTCTACCAATACATATTACTTACAAGACGAGATTCGTCATTCAAGAATGAATAAATCTCAGCAAAGTTTATTTTAGAAAAAATCATGAGCTTCCATTGTACGATGCGGGGAATCTTCTTCTTCATTTTCATGACCCATGCTAACGGCAGACCTTCGATCGCTTTGTAAATCCAAGCCTGCAACAACCAAAATGAGAAAGTTATTAAAACTATCATTAAATTTTTAATGTTACAAAACTACTTAATCCAAAAAAAATAACGCACTTGAACTTCAGACGTAAAGTTGTAAACATTGTACTTTTCAATTTTATGATTTGGCTTTTCCCAACCGAGTCATCTTGAATTTCTCATCTTTCTCGTTCAGTGCATTGTCAAACTCTCGTATATCATTTTCTACAACAAACGATCCCATGGATGCTTTTGGAAGTAATCTATATCATCTACTTTGTTAAGCAATGAGAAATTGACTTGACAATGACCTTTCTTCCATTTAGAACTCTGTCCGCAAAATAAAAGAGTGCGATCTTTAATGCATCAATGTCGTCCATAGCCTCAAAGTCCAACTTCTCAAATAATGAATCAAATTGCTTAAGATTGATGTTGTAAAATAACCCATCAAAGTACGTATTCAGTAGCCTATGCACCATTTTATTTATTTGTCAGTGCGGTATCTACACCATAAAAAAGTCCAATAACTGGGCACCATTATTCAATTGATAAGCGTATCAAATGCTTACCAATTTGAAACCCTAATTGATCATCCTCCTCGTATTCTCCATGGGCTATTTGCTTAAGCAAAATATTGTGCAAAATTACACCACTGAACGAAAAGGTTCGGCACTCCAAGAAATGCCCGAATATGTCGTCCTTGAACAGATGCAGCTGCCATTTTGTTAATTTTCGCTCGATGACTTTTATGACTGTATCAAAGTTACACATACTCGAAAAATGATAAGCATAAGCTAACTTCATCCTACCCAGTTCGTTTCTCGATCCTTCTTATTTCGCCATATATCTGTAATATTTATAACATTATTACATTACATTTATAACAAAATAATGGGGAAATTAACTTCACGTTAAAAAAACTATAATAGATTGTGCGCCATCACTCCCCACGGCAACTTCTTCGGGAAATTTACCACACCACATCAACTACTTCACCCATGCAATCAACATCACAAATTCTTCAATCTTCACTCACCATCATCAACACAACAAGAAAACCACAACATAGAAGAACAATAGAAAATAAAAATCTAGGGTTTTTGACCTAACCTTTAATTTCACCTCTTAATTGAAATTTAGTGATGTTGGCTGCCGAGAATGGGCTTCGGGAAGCCGCCGGCGACAAGTGAACACCTTGTGAGAGAAAATTGTCGATGAGGGGGGGGGGGAGAGAGAGAGAGAGGAAGGAGAGGGAGGAAGCTGGTGGAATAAGAGGGGTATTTTCAGCACTTGAGAGAATTTTAACTAATGTTGATAGGAAAACGTTTGGAGGCTAGTTGTGAAAATAGAAAAAAAAAACATTTAGGTTATTTTTATAAATTTCCCTTTTATATAACTCTAGTCCGGGCTTGTTAATTTTAATAATCCAAAAAGAAATTAGAGAATTATGAAAAATTTACTTCTAATTGTATATATAACTTAGCAGCTGCCCTCTAATGTCATTTTCCTTTATTTTAAAGAATAAAACTACTAAATTTTTGCATCATTATTTTATTATTTTTATTTTTTACTGTCTCCATGGTACGCGCTTATATATTGTATTATATCGTCTAGATTGTAACACCCCCTTCTAAGCACTTCAGAATTGTGAAAATTTTTGTCTCAAAAATGGATAACAAGTAATATCTTAAAAAATTCAAATACTTAAGAAATGTTTTTGTTCTAAACCTCCTTTTAATACATGGAACATATACAAATCAAATATTCGAATGTACTACCAGAACACAACTTATATAAGATTTCAAAATTTAATGAAATTAATTTATTAAACCTTTAAGAGTTTTGTGGACTTAAAAAAGCTTAAAAGTGGAAAACAAAATTAGAAAAAAATTTGAATTTTCATTATTTCATATTTAGGTCATTACATAGACATCGTTGGATGGTAAACTTTTATTATTTTTATTAATTTTCTAAATACATGAGGAAATTTACAAAAATAGCCCAAAAATTTTAGAGTTTATTAGAATTAGTTAATTAAATTTTTTCTACCCTATGTAACCTATTTCAACATTTTTAAATAACAATACCTTATCATTCCAAAACATAAAAAAACTAAACATTCTCTTCTCTCCCAACTCATTCCAACATTTTTGGACAACATTTTATTATTTTTATTAGTTTTTTTGTGTTTCAAAGTGATAAGGTTATTGTTGTCTAAAAATGTTAAAATTGGCTATATATGCTAAAAAAGAGTTTAACTGGCTAATTTTAAAAGACCCTAAAATTTTTGGATTAATTTTGTAATTTTCTCAAATAACTGGCGGTATATGATATATTTGAAATATTACAATCGGTAAAGAAACTTAACTAAAAATAGTCTAATGGGATGATAAGAAAAAGAAGAAAAAGAAAATAAAATAAAGGTTCCTGTAAAGGAGGTGCCTTACACACAACACATCACATGTTGTTACATAAGAGTAATGATACAGCCACAAACTCTTGTACAAACTTATTTTGTACAAAATGGTGTGACATTAATTCATTGGTTGAATGAAAATATAAATTAATAAAAACAAATCACGTGGGCCAAGTGATATTTAATTCAACCAATCTTATCATGCCACATCAGTTTGTAAAAAATAAGTTTGTACAAGAGTTTGTGGCTGTATCATTACTCGTTACATAAACAAGAATTGATTTTTAAATAAATTTTATGTATGACAAAATTAGTTGGGAGTGGATGAACAACAACGTATGATACGGAAAAATATCTTTTCTCGATCTGAGTTCTCGTGAGTTTTTAAAAATCTTGTGACATGTATCTTTAAGTGATAGTGTATGAATATGATTTAATTTTTTTATTTTTTTTATTTTATTAACTATCAATCATCACATATATATTTACTCAGGAGGAGATCAAATCAGGAGAATCAAGTCAGGAGATAATCTTAATTCCATATCATGCACTGTGCACCCACTGTTTTCAAAACTTGCAAGATATTTGATGCGGTGTTAGTTTTATTTTCATACATCAATTGAATAGTATCTACAATATCTTTTTATGTACATATATTGTACTACGAAGTTTATTGAAAATTTAAATTTATACCATTGAAATTTTAAAAAAAAATATTAAAGTTAGGATAAAATTTTGTTTTTATTAATATTTCAAAAAAAAATCTACATCCCAACTCATATTTATGAGAAAAAAAACAAATATTTTTTTTTAGTTCATAAGAGTTGAAATTTGTAACTTCAAATTTATCAACAAAACAAACCCGCGATTGAGCCAAGGTGTTAGTACTTTTTTGAACCAGAACCACAAAAGCTGAAATTAATCTATTAATTGCATTCACCTACCTTTGGATAGTACTAGTAGCCCATGCGTTCTTGACAATTCCATTAATAGTCCCACAAAAGAAAAACATAAACAATCAGTTACTTTCCAACAACACATGACTGACACATTCAATTCCCTGACCTTGTCTCCGGTCTAACTTTCCCGACAATTGAAAATGGAGGAATTAATTAAACGAGAAGAATAATTGAATACATTCAGAATCACACACTTTACTGCTCAGGTAAGATGTTCAAAGGAAATTATTGAATGGTTGAAATGTTCAAAGATTTGAAGGTTGATATTGTCGAAGATTAATTCGAACCAACCCAATATAATATATAATAAATATTAAGTACAAAATCATGTAAGGTCAATAGAATTTTTTTTTTCCCGATTGAAGAAAAGTAGACCAAAAGTGCGATCAGACCATGGAAAATGTCCTAAAATTTTTTAAAAAAACTTTCAATTGCTTGATCAACTTTCCTCGATTGTTCATCTATCAATTTTTTTTAAGAGTAGTGCTACATATTCTAAAATTTTTATCTCAAAATAATGAGAAATTCTAAAAAATATTTGATGTATTACAACTAATTAATACATATATGACATGTATAATTGAATTTAATATAATCACCATTTATATAATAATTTTTTAAAATAAATATATACATTTCTTAGCATCATTTGCTTGTTAAATGGTTGACAGAATATCTCTTATGTATTTTAAAATTTCTCAAAATGATATAGCATTAATCAATTAATTGGTGAAATAATATAATTAATTCAGTTGGATATGATAAAGAATTACCATCCACTTAATAAATGACACATTTTTTTGATGAAATTTAGAATAAAAAATTTAAAATATTTATCATTACTCCTTTTTAAAATGCCTTAATATTCGAAGAAATATATATATTTATAAATTTATAATTTATTGAGAACCGTCCTTGTCCTTGTGTTGAATTAGCAGGTTAAATTTATTTATCTTAAACCCTCATGATCAACAACAATGACAATATCATATGCAATCCAAATTTAAGTTTGTAAGAATTAAAATCTTAATTATAGGGTAATAGTTCGTGTGTTCTTCCTTGGCATCTCGACTCATCACATCCTCGGGTTGAAGAAGGTCCCAAGGGTTCGGTTGTTCAGTGATTCAAGTGATACGTTCGATCTAGAGGGTCATGAGACAGTCTCGAAACCTATTTATTATTGGTGTCAAAGAAAGAACAGCGAGAAGCCAACTCCCGTACGAGAGGACTAATGAGCTGCATATTCCAACTATGAGATGATAATATAAATATATGAAAAAAAGAAGGCAACAACAGAGAAAAATGCAAGTGTCAATGATTACAAGACAACAAAAACTAAAGTCTGAAAATGAAATATGTAAAGAAAATGAAGAAAAATGAGGTAAAAAAGAGAGCAAAACACTAAAGAGAAAAAGAGCTGATAAAAATACAGACAACAAATTAACATCAAACCGATATGATCAATTTACTATGCTTGCAATTAAGACCGCTAGTGTTATAAGATTACAAATTCAACCCCTTGGGCCACCTTAGCCTGCAGTTGCTTGGCATCTCTTTTTTCCTTGCTTTCCTCTTCCCCCGGATAGGATAATTCCACTGAAACTAGGCTAGAAGGATTAACGATCATTTTCTCGAGGACAGTGGCATTTACAAGTAAGCAGAATCCAAGTTCAAGATCAATTGGAAGCCCCACAAACCCAATAAATTCCACCACCTTGAGATGTTGATGAGGGCATTTAGAAAGCACATTTATTTCTCTTCTTCCTCTTCCGCTAAATGGATCCTTTAGTCCTACATATTTGGAGCGGGTTTCCAAATTTCAAACTTAAGTTTTAGAATAATACATATTTGATCACAACATAAAGATATAAATTGTCGGTACACGCTACAGATTTTATGGAAATTTATCAATCCAACATAAAATTTAAGCTTGGAAACAAGTCCAACATAAAACAAATCGAAACAAATGTATCAAACAATCGATCTGGCATAAATTTTGTTTGTGTTTTGGTTTTTTTATTTTGATACTGTGAAAGAGCAACCGCGTAAATGACCTTCTGGCTCTATTCCACCTTCTATGAGCTCAGATGCCATTAGTTTTTTGCCATCAGAAACGGGGAAAAACATGAACTTTATGGAGTCATTATCAAGTCAATTATTAAAATTTGGGATGAGCTGACAATAGTGTCAATAAATTCTTAGAACGTTATAAACTATCCGGGACAAGATGATACTGGCGCAACACTTTCAAATGCTTTTAGTGTAGGCAATATTGCTTCATCCTGAAAAATATGCTATCAAGAGTTTGATAATGAATAGCTTTTTTCGAGATAACAAGTTGGGTAAAAAAATGGCAATGAATTTTTTAATCTCCTCTTTTTTCAGAATTAAAATTTAGTAATTAGTTAACTAAAACTGCTTGAAAATCATTCAGCCAGATCTTAAAAGTGTAAATTAAACAATTACTTTAGAACATTTAAAAATTTTGGATTACTAAACATTATGAGGAAAAAGATTCTGCGCTGGATTGATTTTTTTTTTTTTTTTGTGTTCACTCCATCAATACGTTTTAGGCAAGATAAATGAAAAAAATAATAATAATAAATTGTGACCATTTACCGAATCCTACATTTCTTATCTACTCGTCCAAAAGGCAAAACTTTCATTGATCAGTCACCCCCTCACCTTTTCTACCGTCCCTTATCCCAATTCCAGCGAAAACACGAGTTACTTGAGCCTGAACAGCCTGCTGAAACTATTCCATTAATTGCCTGCTAACTACCTCTGTATAGTACCGACCCATACCTTTTAACTACTATTCCATTAATAAGCATTGAACCATGGCCCATGAGCCATCTACTTCCGAACACCACATCACTAACACATTCCCAACCAAAAATCTTTTCTTCAACCTAACCCTATTGACAAATCAAAATGGATATTAATGCAGCATCAAATGAAGACGAAATAATTAGGAAAGGATTTCACAAGAAGCTGTCATATACGAGAGTCTTTGAACCAGAGTAGTCAACAGAAGCATTTTAAAGTCCATTATTAAGCAAATTTGGCGAGTGATTCAACAAGTGAAAGGGCTTCCCTATATTCCATCCAGCGTTCGCTAAATCATATAACAAAAATAAGATAACTGTGGAAGAAGGGAATATTCCATACATTTGGAAATTGCAAAGTAATATTTACTTTAACAGAAAAGATGTTCAAAGAAAATTACAATATGTACAAAGATTGAACGTTGAAATGGTTGAAGATTGCACCCAACATAATATTGAGTGCATTCATATAACAGGTCAAGAGAAGGGCTTTTTTCCCCCCTCAGACAGATTGATTGAAGGGAAATATGTCAGAAGTGCAATCAGGGGAGCAAGCATTGCTCATGAAAATGCCATAACTTGTTGAAACTTAATTGCTTGATAACACTCCTTACCATCTCTCATTGGCTTTGCCTTGTTCATCCAAAAATTTTGGTTGGTGAAACAAGCTCTTTTGATTGGAAAAAACCTCATCCCCCATTTTTCTCCGTTACCAGGATTCTTCCAATAGAAGACCTTTTTTACTCTTGTGAAGGACAACAAAACTTTCAAACACCCTTCAAGCAAATCACTTAGGTTGAAGATCTTCGCCATTGCTTCTTCCCTTTCTTCTGATGCAACTTGAATGGACTCCAGCTCTTTCTGCGTTTAGATGTTTCACAAAAGAGCCCAGAGGCCAAAGCCTGCTGCAGCCACAACTCAAATTCTTCTTCATCGTCATCCATCATCTCAGCATCCAAATCCCAAGGAAATCTGCTTGAATAGGATCGTTGCGTCTTTTCTAAACCAACCATGTTTACATGGAAGCTTGGCCGATGTGTGTTAGGCCTACAAGCCATGCCCTGCAAAGAATACTTTCAGGTCAAGAGTTAACGGATGAAATTAGATACATTTTTCATTTCAACCATCATTTTCAGTCCAAGAGCAAGTTCAAGACAGGAACATCATATAATGCTGCACGGGACTAACAGCTGCCAACCGTGTTTAAAGATGCTGAGGTTTTAGTTTCCAATTTCCATGACACAAACGACCAAACTTCCAAGTTCAAACAAGTTTATCAAATTATCAAAGTGCCATATGAAGTGGTGTCGCATGTTATGGCATTTCCAATAGCTTTCTTATATTTTACTATTCTTTTCTCTTTTAGCAAAATAACAATTTAGTAAGACAACAGGCATTATGATCCTTTCATTTAGCAGATGCATAGAAAATTAGATTCTGACATAAAATCACGAGAATAAATAACTCATCATGCTACTCTACTCTTCCTATCAAACCATTCTGGGGCATCTGCACTTTGCCATTAAAATAAGTCACATCAAGAGACAAACAACCAAAAGAAAGGATAGAAGACGAAAGCTTAAAATTGAGTTTAATGGGAATGAAAACTAGTGCACCAGTGTGATTCCTATCTATCCTCAGGCATCCTGAATCAACCAAATTAGATTCAAGTTCCTGACATGTCCATGACTTCATTGCTTTTTTTCATTTTTTACCTCGTTTTGGTTGGTAAAATAGAACTTACACATCACTTAAGCATTATCGCCTAGAAATCAAAAAGGAAAAACAAGGTTACTAAATATATTCTAATTAACCACTAACCTGGCAAATAGCCCATTCAGACACATCAAAGATTTTGCTTTCAGCACAAACAAAAGCCCGAGGTATCTCAACCTGAAAGTCAGGATATCAAATAGCTAAACATGATGATACTACAAACAAAACATATGAACATGGAATAAGAATTTTACACAACAATTCACGATAATTACTATTAGAAAGCAGACCAAGATAAAGAAAGAGATGAAAATAACAATATCAAGCATAATGGACAAAAAGTTAGGAATACTCACTAAACTCTAGAGAATCTTGGAAGGGTACTAATTTCTGATGAACGGTAAGTAGTTAACCTTACACAGTTTCCCATATAAGCTAAAGTACAAAATTGAAGAGATCCCATGCAAAATGTTGGACTTTGAAGACAAAGAAACAAAACCACACATACTGGAGATAAATAGTTTCAAAAGGCATAAACTTTGCACAATAATACATATCGTCCTAATACGCACTAAAATAAGTTCTTTTTCTTCCACACTTCTGAAACAACTTTCCAATAAGACAAAAGAGAAATGCCTTGATACAAACTGGACATGAGTAACCTGGAAAAGACTCGTTCTTTATTCATTTTTTCAAAACTCCATCTCAACCAGTTTTCATCCAGCTTGATTGGGATATGCTAATGGTTAAGTTTTTAGTTTTGGAGGTTTACTTTTATAATTCTGTCATGTTTTGACATATATACTTTACATAGAAATTAAAAGTGGTGCAAGTGCTTTTTTTTTTTGCCGGGGGGCGGGGGTTATGTAGAGTTTTAGGGCTTCTTAACAGCAGGAGAGCTTTTGGTTTTTGTTGACCTCTGCTTCACTTTTGAATTCTCCTTTGTCTTCAAGAAAATTTTCTTGCACCTTCACTCCAACTCCATGAAAGCTAGAAACTATATTTCATCTTAAGTCACCATAATGAACTACAAAAGCTATTCAATAATGCAAAATTGAAAGTTAATAGTTCAGGTTCTCAATACTGCCAAAAGGAGCTGGTGACTAAGCAAATTGCTTCATCCAATACATTGAACTTACAACAAGTACAATGCAAATCAAACTTCATAGACAGAAAGTTACAATTCATCGCAAAGTCACCATCAAGTATCATGAAAACTATTTAAAGTAATTGACAAATGTTATGTTGTTCACACGCTCACAAAAAGTACCATAAAGGAAAGTAGGTGGATAAAAAAACCTAGCTTCACATATGGATTCCTAAGGATCACTCACAGGATCCAAGGAATAGTATAAAAGAATTTGATTCATCATGCGTCCATTTTATAGAATCTCATAAGTAAATAAAACAATAGTTACAAATCCACCACCCAAATCAGAAAGTCCCGCTCCTGGATCAGCTTGCAAAGAAGATGCTTTCTAACAGGTAACAAATAGCTAATGATGGTTGCCTAATTATGCTGCTAAACCAGACACCGTTACCTAGGTGTGATCATATATTTTATAGGCAGAATTTTAAAAATTAGGCTTCGTCATTTAACAGAATTTAATCTTCCAGTATGACCAAATCCTCTTTTATTTTCACTACTTGAATTAGATAATAATTGCAAATCAAGCAATTTCATATTTTCTTACAAGAAATGTACCTTTTGCGGCCTATCAAAGATCAATGAGCCTCTGTATTCAACCCATCCATCCCCATCTTTTGCTTGGTGATATTGACAGCAATCCTGAAGCCAAAAGCACTACTAAGATATGCAAAAAATCACGACAGGAAAAATTGGAAGCAAATATTGAGCAAGCAAGGAAGACTGACCTGACACCATCTTGCCTTGGCTTTACTCCGATTGGTGCAGACCCATATATGTGAATTGCCACACTTGGTGCACTGGATGCGCCTCGACTCCTCAGGACAATAATCTGTCTTATCCTGCTTCAAGTAAGATTAAGTTTAAGAAATCTTTCTAAATTTTTTTATGATTCATAATCAGAGAATTGACTCAGCAATGTGAATTGGCCCAAAAGAGAAAAAAAATTATCAATAATGTTAGGGATCCCAACATTTGAGTCCCAATGCTATGTGTCCCTCATCTATTGGATGATGGATTTCATAGATGGTAAATTTACTTAACTACCATCCAATGTATGAATGCCACATTAGTTGGGACTTAAATTGGAACTTAAATGTTGGAATACCCATCATTGCTCAAAATTTATACATGCTGCACATATGTAAATTTGCCACTAAACATCCTGCGGCATGTGCAACAAGGAAGTAGATTGCAATCTTGCACTACCTTTCCATTATTAATTTCCACTAATCGACAAAACTCCACTTAATAAATCAATCTTCTCCTGATAAATGTGTGAAATCAGGGAGCAGAAACAAAACAAAAAAAAAGTGATTTGCCTGAAAACCCAGACCTCCGATAAAGATAAGTGCCGAAACTAAAATTTTGAAACCCAAAGCAATTCTGTGGTTTGAAGAACAGGATAGTGTTAGACCAATAAAACTCATGCTAGGCGCAAATATAGAGGGGCAGCGACAATTTAGTAATTTTAGGGGCAGGGGCAGTTTAGTAATTTTATTAATTAGGGTTCAGCTATAAATAAAAGATTATGGAGTCATTTAGGGTTTACGCTGAGTTTTGTCTAATGTTAGGAGTAATTAGGAGTTGGGGAGAGATTGACCTACCTCTCGAATTGTAGGTCAAGATTGTTCTTTCTTTTAATTTAATCAATAAAATTAGCCCTTATTTAGCCCTCAGTCCTATCAAAGTGGTATCAGAGCAAGAATCCTGAGACAATGACAGTGAAGAAGGTGGACGCACTTGAAGAAAAATTGGAAGCATAGGTCGGATCACTCAAGGCTACGATTGATGAGCGATTCAACACCGTTCAACAACAATTTTTATCCATTCAACAACAATTTTCATCTCTTGAAGTCATGTTGCTGAAATTGACGGAACTCCACCTCAACCCACATCCGACAACATCAAGGGGCTAATGGCGGTGTGGCAGGAGAAGGATTCGGGGTTACAGAACCCGTGGTAGGCGACGATGCGGAAATTGGGGTGACCAGGCTAGGCGACTCGGGGGCGTTTAGGGATGAGGCACAACCTGGACAGGCTGCATTTGGGCCTGAACAGGGAGGATTTGGGTCTGAACAAGTTGGATTTGGGGGCAGTAGGCCAGGAGGAGGGATTTATAGTGAGAAAGGGAGCGGTTATGACCGAAATACAGCTGGGCAAGGGAATCCAGCCCACTATGGTGCCGGGCAAGGAGAATTTTGGGCTGGATCTACTGGATTTGCAGACACTGGAGTAGATTGGGAGGTTGGAGACCTCCAATGGCACGAAATTGGGCGGGTCAGACTCAATTTGGAGTAGATTCTAGGGTAAGGAAACTGAAAATGCCTATTTTTGAAGGTGAGGATGCCTATGGATGGGTGTATAGGGTAGAGCGCTATTTCGCCATTAATAGACTATCAGAAAGGGAAAAACTGATGGCGGCGGCGTTATGCTTGGAGGGAAAGGCCCTTACGTGGTTTCAAAGGCGAGAACAACGACAACCAATGAGGTCATGGGGTGAATTTAAGGATCGGCTGTTGGAGAGGTTTCAGGCCACTCAAGCGGGAGATTTGCATGAACAGTTTTTTGCTCTGACCCAGGAGAGAACGGTTATGGAGTATAAGGAGAAGTTTCAGTTGCTAATAGGGCGTCAAGGGGGGCTTCCAGAGGCAGTGTTGGAAGGGAATTTTATGAAGGGACTGAAGCCAGAAATCCGAGCCTCGCTACGCTTGCTAAGGCCGAGAGGGTTAGGGGAGTCAATGGAGTTGGCACAGATGATTGAGGATAAGAACACAATAGAACAGATTAATAGAAGCAGTTCAGTCGGTTTTTCATATCAAAACAGCACACCATTGGTAGCACAGAAAACTCAAACTTTGGGGTTTCAGCGAGAGTTCCAAAGTACACCATCGGGAGGCCAGAAAATGCAAATGATGGGTTTACAAAGAGATTCCCAAAGGGATCGGGTTAGTGGGGCACAAGTAAGGATGACTTTCAAACGCCTCACATAGACAGAGATTCAAGATAAGAGGGCGATGGGCGTGTGTTTTCGATGCGATGAGAAATTTTCACCGGGCCATCAATGTAAGGATAAATCACTACAAGTCCTGACTATGTGTGATGAGGAGGAAGGCAAGGAAGAAGCCGAGGAAGAAGAGGCAGCAATTTCCTAGATTTCACCTTGAGGACAAGGTGTCTTTTTGGGTGGGGAGCAATGTTAGACCAATAAAACTCATGTTAGGCACAAATATAAAGGGGCAAGGACAATTTAGTAATTTTATGGGCAGGGGGCAGTTTAGTAATTTTATTAATTAGGGTTCAGCTATAAATAAGAGATTATGGAGTCATTTAGGGTTTATGCTGAGTTTTGTCTAGTGTTAGGAGTAATTAGGAGTTTGGGAGAGATTAACCTACCTCTCGAATTGTAGGTCAAGATTGTTCTTTTTTTTTAATTTAATCAATAAAATTAGCCCTTATTTAGCCCTCAGTCCTATCAGATAGCACAAATTTCTCGTCCATTTTAAACAAAGATGTTCTTTTAATTTTTCTCTTCCGTGAATTCCATGCAGAGATAAATTTTAAACGAAAATACTCTGGAGTTTGAAAATAATTGAAAAAGCACATACATGGATTTAATTTAAAAAATGCAAAAGATTACCTGCCGTGAAGCACCATAAGACTTCTGACAGACACTCCTGGTCCTAGATTCTTCCTTTCTTAATTGCTCATCATAATCTCTCTTCTTTGTCAAGTCAGAAAGAACCTGCTAATTTAAACCCCATTGTGAGTAGCAGAAAGAACCAGAACCACCGCACCACATGCCACATAAGTAAGATTTCACATAATACAGATGAGATATCAACCAAAAAATTGCAAATACAATAGTTGAATACCTCATAAGCACATTGAAGTTTCTTAAATGATTCACTAGCTAAAGGACTTCCCATATTTTTATCAGGATGGACAAGCATGGCCTGCAAATAGTAAAATTGATTGGAATCAATGCGCAAATACATTAAATGAGGGTTTCTCACAATAAGGACAGATTTAGCGCCAACAAATAAATTCTAAATAATTACCGAAAATAGTTATTCAATTATGTTAAAGCTTAAATTTTTTGGTCAAGTCATAACTTAACATGTTATCAGAGCCAATTTAGCAAAATGATTTAATATTTGAACCCTCAATATTAAACATTAGAAGGTATTTCAACTCTTCCAGCATAACAATAATTAGAAATAGATAAATAAACTTTTAAAAGGTAGCTAGACTTATAGTCATAGCCTACTTCAATTCTTTTAAAAGAAACAGCTTTTCCCAGAAACCTATTCCAAGAACTATAAGCTAAATCGAAGTTCAAAATAAGAAACAGAGATCAGAAAAAGCAATTTTTTTTAAAGATAAATGAATATGCCTCTGTCAAATATACCTTCTTACGGTATTCCTTTTTCAAAACAGCGGCATCAATTTTTTTGTGGCGAGGAAACCCCAATGTTTCATAATGATCCACACAATTTATTATCCTTTTCATCTCATCATTTGAGCTAGTTTCTTCCTTAACAAATTTGCTACTAGAACACTCCTTTGGGAGATTAATAACAGAAGATGTAGCAGCTGACTTGGTGGAAGATTTGAATGAATGCACCCTTTCAGGTTCATCGGTAGGAATAGAGTATTCAGACCCTCCAGAGAACCCATCTTCAGTGACTGTTTCTGATTCTTTCTGCTCTTCAATGTGTGAGTTTTCACTCACATTGTCACACAATTGAAGCAAATAATTCAATAAATCACTGGAGAAAAATGCAAGGTTTATTGAAAGGAAGACACCAAACCATCCAACCGAAACTTTGACGCAATAAACAGAATAAAATGTCGCCATTAATACAACCAGCCGTGCATGACTTAGGGAAAATAGATAGCCTGCATTTACGTAGGAAAGAGAAAAGTTTGTAAAATCTAGGGAAATTGCGCACAAGAACAAAGGAGTAGCCACATGAATAAACTTCAATTTTCCATACAAGTAAATGAAAATTTACTTTCGCCAGAGATAACATTTATGATAACTACTACTCTCAAATATCAGTCTGTTCATTTATAATAGAAACAAACTAATGCATAATCTTAATTAGGGGACAAGGCCTCTGCTCATGTCCATACATGACTGCAGACACATCATACCCAAATCAAAAGGCCCAGACTATACTGCTTTCTCCGCACAAACTTTGTTATTGAGTCTTCGTATATTTTCTTTATCACTCTCACAAACTGAAGGTTATAGCTATGTTGATCGTCACGAAAGGACCTATGAATCTAAAATCAAAATCTTGTGAAAATATTCCTTACGGAAGAAGAGATAGAAATAAAGCAAGTGATAGTAAGGAAAATATTGTTCAGACACCTAGCGAATTTAGTGAATTACCCAATTTTGCAAATAAATGCAAAGATTATTGAAGAAAACCAAGCGTTTACACAATACACACCTATTTAACATGCTATATAGAAAATGCAGTAGTTAAAACATCATCATGAAATGCAAGTAAACAATATTATTAGGCACAAAAAGACAGTGATGAAAGCAAGACACATCTTGTTCATCTTAAAATTACAAAGTCCAAGGGCCAGATACCAAGCCATACCTCCAACTATAAACAATGTTCCTGTTATCCAAAAGTTAGCAAACATCCATAAAACCAGAATAGCAAACAGGCCTACAATGAAAAGCCCAGGAGTGTATCCCAAGTACCGAACAGCAGCTCCAGCAGCTCCCTGAGTCATTAGACGTAACCATTAGTTGTGGTATCAAAATATCAGTAACCACAAGTTGTAGCATCAGCATATTTCACTTTAGTTGCAAACCAGCCTTTTATCAAAAGAAATGAATTCAAATGGTCCAGAATTATTTTTTTCCTAATAGACAAATGGGCCAGAAATTAAATGCATGAACATGGTAAAGGTGAAAGGAAAAAGGCAGACTTATATGAGAAGTTTTCAAGAAAGAAAGAGGCAATAGAAGGCTCAGAAATGTGACTTTGAGCCTAAATGGTGGTTTTGTTTAAAAGCTACTAAAGATATGGAGGTTCAATATGAATTAAAAACTACTTCAAAAAAAAAAAAGAATTTAGCTTTTCAAATCAAGAATTCAAATAAAACAATATATATGAGGTTTAAGTTCCCAGGTTTCTGCTTCATTTTTAAGCTTCATACTCACAAGCAAAATGCTTAGAGGATGAAAAACAGTCCATAAGAGTAAATTATTAATTCTACACATCTGAAAGTTAATCTTCTAGAACAGAGTCAAGGACCTCGTTGGATTGGGCTATCATGTCTCAACAAATAAAGAAGGGTACAGTAATGCCAAACTGAAAGTGAATATATGTGGCTTAAACAACTTTACCTCAACAGCTTAACCAGATTTTCCAACCCATATAAATTTGGGTACCCAACTTTTAAACTAGAATTCCTAATATAACATCATGATATCGAAACCCACAACCTTATTTATTGGCATGCATGTAACAAGCCAATATATATACTCTCAAGACTATCCATAAAGCCAAAAGGAAAAACATAAAGAAATGAAACTACTAAAGAAAGAAGATGAAATGGTAAGGGGTTACAAGCCCTATAACGACCCACTTAACGAACTGCTACCACTATTTTCCGCTCAAGGTTAAACAATAGTTGTTAACTTGTGAGATCAAACCATCATAATAATAATTACAGAAACATCTATTACTTATGTAAGATCAAATATTGCTAATCGCATTGAATTCTTTACTTTTTCTGTCTCTAAAAATATGCTTCTTACAAATCTACCTAACCGATTAACATTACTTCACCGGACCAATAACACTCACAGCCCATTATCAAACCCCTAAACGGTATATTCAAACATCTTTTCAAAATATTACTATTCATGAAAAATAAGGAAAAAAATAAATGTGAATACGTACCATAGAGAGGAGCACATAAAGCAAGCAAGACATAGAAGTGAGACTAAGAAAGCAGCTCCACATTATAATGAACAAAGAAGACGAACCCAGTTTGATCATTGATTGTACACCCCTTACAAGGCAGTCTTTCCAATGAACCAACAACAACAACAAGAGCGCCCCTGATTTGGCGCATCCAGAGCACACCATAGGCCAATGCCGCTCTATCAACACCCCCATTTTGTCCCTAAAGCATCCCAACCTCGTTTGGGCTAGCGAGAACACGTGCTTCTGGGACTGCAGCCATTTCCACCCTTGCTTCACCAGCCCTATGTCCTCCATCTCTCACCAACGGTAAATCTACTATCTATTACTAGCCAGCTACAAACTTCAAATGTTAAATCCGAGAAACAAGTTTCTATCGATAACCATCAATATGAATCCGAAAAAAGTCAGGATTATTCGGCAAAATCGATTTCAAATCATGAATGCTAGAACTACCCATTAGAGTGATTAAGTGAGAGTCTGAGCTTGATCTGAGTTGGAAATTACCAAAATGTCCAAGGATTTTCACAGGCGTCTTGCTAGTAAAAGTGCTCCCATGTGTTGAACTGCAGAGAGCAACGAAGGCACACTAAATAGAGTCACGTTCATCACGAAATTGCTTCACTTGTACGTTTTCAGAAAAGCAAAAATCTTTCAACCAAAAAAAAAAAAAAAGAGAGAGAAGAGAATAAAAATAAAATATTCTCCTTTTCTTTCCCACACTAATGCCTTCTCTTTAGACCCACTGAATCTAAAACTAGAAACCATCCATTAGAGCAGACAGATGGATTTTTAATTTGTGAAGAAATTAGAACAAACAAACAAACAATCAAACAGATCGATTTTGGTTGAAATCTGTTTGATTACAAGGACAAAGGAAAGGGAAGAGACAGTAAAAGAAACCCTAGCTTTTTATTTTTTGCTATGTTTCTGAAGGAGTGAGGGGGGAGAGAGAGGGAGAGAGGAGGAGGAGCCCGTGAAAAAAGATAGTAAAAAAGTGTTATATAAAAAAAGTTTGCTTAAAGAGACAGGAGTGACGACTTGTTGTAATGCTGTTGCTGCAGATGAAAGAGAGTGAGACAGAGCGAGTGAGTTTGTTTTTTTTTTTTTTTGACTCATTTAATTTTAATTTTAATTTTGTTGATTAGGGTTTTGGATAATTGGATTTGCCCCAGTGGGACCCGCTGGCTTTTTTAATTCTTTCTTTTTGTAGTTATGTGGTGTTGCCGTTCTCAGAGTAGTTTGGAAGAGTTGGTTCAATTACTTTCTAGGTATTCGTTACTTAATAAATTAATAAAATAACGTCCTAAGTTGATTTTTTTTTTAATTCTCTTTCAATTCATTTTCAAGGTAATAGCCTTAGTGGTTGCCTAATCCCAACCAGGCTTGTGGCCTAATGGTATTTTTTTTTAAGAGTAAGAGCTCAAGACTCACAAATGGCTTATTTCATGTTTTTCCTTAAAAATGTTATATTGTGCTAGATGTTGTTTCGAACAAAAATTATAAAGTTGTAAATATAAAAATAATAGTGTTCAAATATTTTTATTTAAAAAAATAACATTATAATGTTTATATTGATATATTCAATTAAAAAATAAATATGATGTTTAGATTCACACATTTAGATTTGTTCATTGGATAACTCCTAATTTAATTATCTTTAATGTAATATTAGGAAGATATTCAGTAAGATATGATCATGTCTAAAATCCATTTTACTTAGTTTAAAAAATAATATTATTTCTAAAACAAATTAGGTACAAGGTTCTTAGTTGTTATTTTTGTTTCATTCAAAGACATGTACTTAAATATATATTTATGTTTAGTTGCATATAATAAAGTAATGTAATTTACACTTTTATTGTACCAGTCTGCTTGAAGGATGTTTTTAAAATGCAACATTCCAATTTCCAACCAAGTGTATTTAGGAATTAAGATTATTTAACCTACTCCACCTCCCTTTCACCGTACAAAATCTACCGGAGAGAATAAGCATTTATGTCACCACGTGTCGTCTAGGACATTCAATAAATTTTCTTGTTATCAATTTATGTTCACATTAAATCAAAAATATAAATATAAATCATTTTGACGTTTGTGTCAGCTGTCAAATTGATTGTCCCATTTCCCTTTTGATCAATGGTTTTCCCAAATGACGGGCCTTCACGTTGGGAAAGCCTGGCCCCAACTATTCCATTTAAAAAATAAAAATAAAAAATGGGGCTTGTAGTTTTGCTGTCAAATATTCTCGTGTAAAAGACTAATACTCTTTTTTAGAATACGGGTCTTTTCAATAATTTATCAAAATATAAAAATTAAAAAATAATTAATAAACGGAGCTATTTGAATATATTAAACTACTCACTAAACTTATTTACTAAAGGATAATACAGAAAATCTCAATATTTAAGTCTCAATTAGTGTGGCATGCACTAATTGAATGATAAAATAGAGTTATAAGTAATTTTATATTTATCATCTAATATATGAGTGATATATAGTATTGAGACTTAAGTTAGAATTTAAATATTGGGACATGTAACATGATTGTTAATTAAATAAACTCACCCTTAAATTTTGAAAGTTTAAGTTTTACTTAACAAATCCACCTAAATACCTAATAACATATCCATACTAAATGTTTAGATTTATTAAACCAAAAAATAAAATATTATTTAGACATTTACACCAAAGATGAACAATATTTTCCATTACTTATGTTGGACAAAAATTCAAAATGTGAAATTATATTTTTAGACGTATGTTTGAAAAAAAAATATATGTACGAAAATATTAATACCTATTTAATTTATTCTTGTAATGAAAAAGTTGTGAATGAAATTTAATAATATTAGGATTTGTGTGTATATCTTAATAATATTAAGGTCTAAAAATTATTCTTCTGAATTGATTTTTTAAGTACCTAAATCAATTTTTAGTACTACTTTCCACTTTAATCTCAAATGTTTCATTCACATCAAAGATACTTGAGAAATCTTTGAGGTATTTCAATTGATTTTTATTTTATTTTATTGCTTCATTGAGGACTCATATTGCACTTTGATAATGTTAGTTCGATTATTTCCATCTATACACATAGATATTGAAATAAATTGTTTGCTGAACAAACTTTAAATACCTTAAAAAATTATACTCAAAATATTCAGCTATAATAAGCTAGACATTCATATCTTGCTATTTATATGATATGATTTTTTCAGACAAATAGTTTTTAAACTCTTACAACTTAGTAATCAAAAAGTTCAGATTTATTATTCTATTTATTTTAGTATCTAAAATTTTTGTTGTAGTAGTAGTAATAATAATAAAAAAATTATTTTTAGAGGTTGGCTTAGTAAGTAGTTTTGGTAAGTTTTAATAATTCCAACATAACTAATTCAAAATATAAAGATTGATTGAATGAACATTGACCCAAATTTCATGTTTTTTTTTTAAATGGACTCGTGGGTTGGATCTTTCAAATCAATATTTTGACACAAATTTCAATAATTGATATCATTTAATCCATTAAATCAAAAGAACTATTATTTCTCGAAAAGGTACCCAGTTTCGACGGGCAAATGAAACAATCTTTTTTTCACTTTGAAAATAATTCTCTGATGTTAATATTTGGTCATTGACAACCAATTGTTTGCACAGATATTAATCTTGTGGCTCGAGATGACAATTTTGAGTTGTCTGGATTTCTGAGCTATTATAAGAAGATGAAGCCTTTGTTTTAGACTTGGTTTTCCGAGACCTCTTACTTAAGACCTATGTTTAGAAGAGTAGTTATTGGGTCCAGAATTTTAAAATACGGAAAAATTTGAGAAAATTTTGAAATCGCACGATTTTAAAATTTTTCTAAATTTTTCCGCACTTTAAAATCTTGGATTAGAACATTTTTAATGTTTAGGAAATTTCAATTAAAGGTGTCATGTCTACAGAGAGATGTCCACAATGAATATTTTAGATGATTTAGTTCAGTATTTTTATTAGATTAAGGATGACTTTTTGAATGACTTCATTGATGATTTACTTGTTGTATGGTTTGTGTAATGAATTATTGTCGAAAATATCCTTATTGCTATGTAAATGTCCATGTTTGGTGTTGATCTTTTCGGTAATTTCACAAATCAATTTATGACATTTACTCTGATGGAGATATTTATGACTTTAGTTTATTTTCATGTATCTTTGTTACTAATTAATTATTAAATAATTATATTTCTTTTAAATTTTTTTAAAAAGAAATTATTATCAATACATCATAAAATCTCAAATATTACAAGCTAAATGGAATGGATATTCTTTCTATCCATATAAATGAATTTGAACACTAAAAATTGTTAACATATATGTTTTCATAATGTTGATTTTGATGATAACAAACAAGATTAAGAATGATTAATCTTTTAATCTCAAATTAGTTTTTATACATTTTAAATAAATCATTATTTTTACATTATAAAGGTTTCATTTTTAATGGAAAAATGATGTTATGGAATTAAAGTGTTTTGGACTAAAATAAAAGTATTTTAAAACCTTTGATATTATTTTAAAATTTCGAATTTAGACCTATTTGAAACTATTTAAATATTTTGGGTCATTCTATAATTTCACCTAGTTTGGGTGAAATCATAATTTCATAAAGTTTTGGGATTGACAAACTATTATTTTGAAATTCTGAAAATGGACCTATTTGAATGATTTCATAACGTTTTGGGCCATAATATATTTTTATAAAGTTTTGAGATCAAACTATAATTTTAAAAAATATTTCACTGTAACAGTTACTGTAGCAAGTGGCTATCCGGATCCTAACAAACGGAAGACCAGATTCTGGCAGAATATTTATGGAACTTAAACGACTAACCGGATTTCATAAGCGGCATATCGGATGTTTAAAAATTCAAAATTTTGGTTATAACGATAACATTAAGCGGCTAATCGGATGTCCATAAACGGTAAGCCGGTTATGACCAAAATGTACATAATGGCTAGTTTTTGAGTTCAAACTATATAAACTCAAAACCAATTCATTTTTGGTAATCTAAACAAGCATAAACAAGTGCACATAACTTATATTGAGCTTCAAATTCGAAAATCATCATAAATTAAATCTTCATTTAGCTATCATTTGTATATCCACTCCCAAAGAGAGTTTCATTATTGTAATTTTCATTTCTCATTAAATTGTGAGTGTATAAGTGTGAGTGTATAAGTGTGAGAAATACTTGGAGTGAAGAGATGAGAGAGATAATCTCGTGTTGTAAAGGTTCATTGACACCTTAAAGTCAATTGTAAATGTTTGAAGCCTTGGAAGGGCTCGAATAGTGAAATCCTCAAGCCCAATGTGGTTGGAGGCGTGGATGTAGGCGGGAATTGATAAACCACGTAAAAAACCTTGAGTTTGTTTTCTCTTCCCTTGCTAATTTATTATTGTCCTTTAATTGAATTTATTGTTTTCGAATTTATTAAAGCATTAGATTGGATTGTTGTGTGGTTTGCTTAGGTTAATTTTTAAAATCTCAATTCACCCCCTCTTGGGTTGCCTAGTTAGTATTTCATTTGGTATTAGAACGAGGTGCTCTTGTGTAGACCTAATCATCTAGAGTTAAAGATTAATGGCAACCCAATATGACTCAACATTTGAGGAAGGATAATCCACAATTAGACCACTGTTCTTTGACGGAAATGACTACCCGTATTGAAAAATTAGGATAAGAATTTATTTACAAGCATTGTACTATGAAATTTGGGAAGTTGTTTGTGATGGTTTTTTTATGCTTTTGATTAAAAATAAAGTCGGAAAAGATATTCCAAAACCTTCACAGGAATGGAATGAATTGGAAAAGAGAAAAGCTACTCTAAATTCCAAAGCTATGATTACCTTGTTTTGTGCAGTAGATAAGAAAAAATTTCATAGAGTATCTAGTTGTAAGAGTGCTAATGAAATTTGGCACAAACTTAAAATTGTTTATGAAGACACGAATCAAGTGAAAGAGTCTAAAATTAGTAGGTACACTCGGCAATATGAATTGTTCCAAGTGGAACAAAATGAGAGTGTGTATTCTATGTATACTAGATTTACGGACATAGTGAACACTTTAGGAGCCTTAAAAAAAAATTTTCAAATAGCGAGAAAAGTTAAGAAAATTATTAGATCGCTACCTAAAGAATAGAGACCAAAAGGACTGTCATTGAGGAAGCCAAAGATTTAAATATCTTACCTATTGATGATTTAGTTGGTTCTCTTATTTCTTATGAGGAAGACTTGGCAGCCGAAAAAGGCAATGAAGAAGAGAAGAAGAAAAACATTGCTCTCAAAGCCTCGAAATATGAGAGTGATGAGGAAAGCGAGCTACATGAAAAGGAGATAGATATGCTGGCTAGGAAGTTCAGAAAATTTTTTAAGAAATTTAGTGAGCGAAGAAAATTTAGAGACCTCAAGAGCCGACAGGAGAAGAAGGAAGTAATCAAATGTTATGAGTGCAAGAAACCTAGCCATATAAGATTGGAATGCCCTTTTCTTAACAAGATCAAAAAGAAAGCAATGGTAGCCACATGTGATGAAGCGAGGAGGAAATAAGTGATGATGAAGAGCATCAAGAAATGACAAATCTAGCTCTTATGGCAATTGGAGATGAATCAGATGATGAACTTGATCAGGTAAATAATCTTACTACTTATGATGAATTACATGATGCTTTTAAATAATTACATGATGAGTGGATGATAATTAGTAAAAAGAATGCATGTCTTAAAAAGAAAATGATAGATATCAAAAATGAAAATGAATCTTTATGTGCAAAGGTTACATGCCTAAAATTAAGGAATAAAACATTGCATGATAGAGTTGCATTATTAAATGAGAAACCTAGCACTTCACATAAGCATCTAGAATATCACATAGATAACTTGAAAAAGGAAAATGAAATGCTTAAGAAGAAGAGCAATGAGTTAAATGAGATTATTTTAAAATTTAAAAATAGACAAAAGATGTTGGATAACTTGATTAATTCACAAAAATGTGTGTTTGATAAAGGAGGACTTGGTTATAAGCCAAATTTGAAATAAAAGTATTATAAGAACTATTTTGTGAAGAGTACATCTATTAACAATCAAGTTGTATGTCATTATTGTAATCAAAACGGTCACATGAAGTTTGGTTGTCCTATTAAAAGAAAAGTATATTATGGAGTAAAATATGTTTGGGTTCCAAAAGGAACTATTGCTAATACTCAAGGACCCAATAGTATTTGGGTACCAAAGGGCATAACATGAATGTTTTCTTTGTAAGTACCAAAATCAAGGAATGGTGAAGAAGTTTCTTGATGAAAGCTTGTAAGGATAATCACTTGAGTATGATCTAGGAGAAAAAGATGAGGTAAGTGATATAATTATTTTGGTAACAATTCTTGCCTTATTAGTTTTGTTGAATGAATTATGATAAATGAATTTTCAAAAGTATGCTTGTATGTTTACATGATAGAATTATCATTGTGTATAACATTGAGTAATTTATTATGATGCCTTTGTTTGATTTAGATGATTGTATGGTCTTTGATTTCATCTTCTTAATTGTCTATCATCATTGTCCATCTCTTATATATGTGTGAATTCATATGTTATTAATTGTGTTATATCATCATTCATTTATAAAATTTACATCATTGTTTGATACAATTTCATATATTTGGTCTTGTATGCATATATGTTTTATGCACTAATTGACTTATTGAAAATTTAAATAATTTTTTTAAATCAATCAATTTCTAAGCCAAAAATAAATTGATGTGTAGCATACAGGTTTAAGAAATTACAAAATTTCAAAAATATTTTCCAAAACTTAACCGGTATACCACTTTTAATCAACTGGAAAGTCGTTTTTCATTTTGGAGCTCTGTGGATGAAATCCGGATAACCGGACATTTAAAACCGATAAGTCGAATTCATTTTGGTGCTCACTGGAGCACAACCAGTCAGCCAGATATTGGCAACCGGTAAATCGAATTGGCTTTGGTTGCTCTCGGGTTGAATTTCGGATAACCAGATTGGCAAAACCAATAAGCCGTTTGAGAGAATTTCATTTCTGGACAACAACTGGTCAGCCGATTATGACATCCGAAAAGCCGGATATGCATAACTCCTTTTTCTGCCTCCAAACCAGACAACCGGTTCCTTTATCCAAAAATCCGGATTTGCTTTGTTGTCTTACTGCTTGGTCATGGGTTTTGAGTTTTTTTCTTCTTCATTTTTCATTTCTCTTCACATGTTCTTTCTCTCTCCAAAACCGTGAGCTGCTAACCTTTATTTTCATTCAATTTCTCTTCATTTCTCACCCATTTTTATGCCAAAATCAATGATTCAAACCAATACTCGTGCATTTCACTTCATTAAACACTTCCCAATAATTATTTCTTCACTTTTCTTCATCATTTCATCGTCATCTCTCACGCGTGAATAGTGCTTCTCCAGTTCTCTTTCTCTCTAAAATCCACCATTTTTTTAATCTAATCAACACCATACATCACCTTAAATCATCTCTACAATCATTTTAATTGATTTAAAATTATCCATTTTACTCAATATCTTGAAAATCCGAATTTGTACATTTTGAGTATTTCAAATTACCACTTCCATAGTGTGCTCTCCTTATGGATTTTACCATAGTTTTCTATTATATTATGCACTTACATTTTCATATGAATTGTTGCTTTCATTGTGGATTGATGATGATTATTGTTTGATATTTGGATGTTTTATATTTGAATTATATGGATGTTTGCTATGATTTTGGATTATATGTTTGTTTTAATTATAAGGATTTGATATAGTTATATGTTATGTTCTTTACTTATGTTTTGGATAATTTTGAACTAATGTGCTTGATTTGAGGTTTTGATGATTGATAGAGGGAGACAAATATGATATGTGTTTGGATAAAATTATTTTGGTTAAATTTTTAAATTGGTCATATATTTAGGGGAGCATATAATATAATTTTGGATAATATGCATTTTGAATTTTTTTTATTGTCCAAAGGGGGAGACAGAGTAATATATCATTTCAATGTTGTCAAAAGGAGGAGAATAATATACACTTTGAGTATTGTTTTGATTATGGTGATGATTTGATGATTTTGAGATATGATGACGATTTGATTACATGGGTGTTTTATATGATAAATTTATTGTATGAATTGTTGACTTGGTAATTGATGGAATAATGGTTCATGATATTTTGGTGTGATGATGTGTGAATGGAGTTGGCTTGTATCATGATTTACAATAATTTGAGAGTAACACTACTAAACTTGTATTTGAGGTAATACTTGTTGTTAGGGGGCGAATGTGTTGAAATTTTTACTAGGACAACATGGGTAACAAATTTACTAATCTTATTATTTTCCTTTAAGCTTTCTTTTTAATGATGAAAAGGGAGAAGAATACATATTTTTAAATTTATAAAAATTTGCTACTCTTTTTTCTTTGCCAATTAAGTTTTCTTTTTTATGATGAAGGGGGAGAAAAATACATGTATTTAAATTTGTTAATTTAGCTAATGGGCAAATTATAAGAGAAGATTATATTTAGGGGGAGCAATTTGTGGAATCATTCTTTAAATACATGAAATGTTTGTCATCATCAAAAGGGGGAGATTGTTAACATATATGTTTTCATAATGTTGATTTTGATGATAACAAACAAGATTAAGAATAATTAATCTTTTAAGCTCAAATTATTTTTTATACATTTTAAATAAATCATTATTTTTACATTATAAAGGTTTCATTTTTAATGGAAAAATGATGCTATGGAATTAAAGTGTTTTGGATTAAAATGAAAGTATTTTAAAACCTTTGATATTATTTTAAAATTTCATATTTAGACTTATTTAAAACTATTTAAATATTTTGGGTTATTCTATAATTTCACCTAGTTTGGGTGAAATCATAATTTCAAAAAATTTTGGGATTGACAAAATATTATTTAGAAATTCTGAAAATGGATCTATTTGACAGATTTCATAATGTTTTAGGTTATAATATAATTTTATAAAATTTTAAGATTAAACTATAATTTTAAAAAATATTTCACAGTAACATTTACTGTAGCAAGCGGCTATTTAGATCCTAACAAGCAGTAGATGAAGCATCGAGAAGATGGAGAAAAAAGCAAGAAATGAAAAATATAAAAAGGAGAAATGAACCGAAGAAAATGATGAAACTAACGAGAAAAGAAAAAAATCAAAGAAAAAAGCGAGAAAGAAATTTATTTTTCTTATTTTAAAAATAATTATTTTTTTATGCTTTTGTAGTTAAAGATAAAAAGGAGAAATAAAAACGAAAATTCAATTTTCAAGACATTAATTTAAGTATTATAAAGATTAAATCGACATTTACCCAAGCTCGCAGGTTAAATTGTTAACTCCATCTTTTGACGCAAATTTTCAATAATTGATATCGTTTAATCAATTAAAATTAATGGTAAACTTCAATTTACCCACCCTATGAATAGCAATTTTTAATTTATTGCCAAAAATATAAAAACATCAATTTATTCCTATTTATCATCAAGAATACCTCAGACAAAAAAAAAATCATCAACGCAACCTCATTTGTCCTTATCTTCTCAACAAAAATAAAAGTAAATTTGAGATTTTTACACTTTCGAAAGATAAGCTAAAAATCCTCATTCTATGATCTCTATCTAATGGGAAGAATTGAAATTTACCCAATATAATTCTGACAAATTCTCAAACTGGATACCCACCCAATTTCAGCAGACAATAAAAAAAAAAAATTCACTTTGGAAATAATTCTTTCGTGTAATATTTGGTCATGACAGTCAATTATTTTACAGTTATTATTAATGTGTTTTGTAGAGAGACCAACATCCAGAAAACTTCTCCATTTACAAGAAAATACCCAGTAAGTTTTGAAATAACAAATGAATACAAGATTGCAAAATCTACAAGGGACAACAAAGCCTCAAAACCCTAAAATGAAGAAATAAATTACTATGATTTGCTTTCAAACCGAATTAATGCTCAAGTGCTCCTATCATATGATACTGTAAAGGTCATAGTAGCAGCACTCGTGGCTGCCGATGACAAATTTGAGTTGTCTGGATTGTCCGAGCTATTATAAGTTGATGATTCTAACTTAGGTTTAGGAGGACCTCTTACTTTGAGGTCCATGAAATCGGAAATTAATCCTGGCTTTGTTATTTTATCATCATCTATGTCTTTCTCACCCATCAGCATCTGGACCACAGTTGACATGGATGGCCGGAGCTTTGGAGTGTCTTGAGTGCAGAGAAGACCAACCTTCAGGAATCTACAAGCCTCCTCAGCATCAAAATCGCCATTCAATGATGTATCTACCAGTAGTATCAACTCCCTTCGCTCATATAAATCCCATGTCTGCAGGAGGAGAATCAGCATGTCATGAACAATGCATAATCGCGTATGCTTGCAGTGTTTAAAAAATAACCCGTCTCAATACGAACACAGTTTTGCATGATAATTCTCAAATATGCTTTCCATTATTTTGTAGGATTTATCTAGAGTGGGATTCACCCCATGCATTGTTATGTACATGATCAATACCATCCCAGTATTCAAATTTTTCTGAAGACTCCTGGTTAACTTTAGACTAGCGAGAAAAGCCAAACAGTTTCTTAAATGGACAGAGTTCCATGATTAATTCCACAGCCAGAAACACCGAAAAATGCATCATCATTTGGCATACAGCGTCTACACGTACAAATTTACAGGCGCTGATCGTTACACATCACAGTGTATTTAAAGAACAAGAAAGTTTGTTCAAAAAAAAGTGTCCTAAGAAAGCTAAATATACATCCTTATTTGTCATATATATTCTCTCCGGTAGACAGTCCTATCATCCTTAAGGAGAATATAACAGTTATCAAACCAAGTACTAAAACTAAGGCATTGAAAGTAGTAGTAGTTCTTGTAAGAGCAACCAAATATCACAAGAAACAACATTTATTTCTGATAGTTAAAAATAAGCATATGCCATGGCCTGTAATTATGAACTAATTATTTCTCCATTTTCAAAAATTAACAACATCATCATTTTCAAAAACCAACACCAATTTCTGATAGTTAAAATAAGCATATGCCATGGCCTAAAATTGTGAACTAGTTACGTTCTTCATTCTCATCTGTTCCAGGATTCTACCACAGATTGCATCAGAACTTCAGGAAAAAATTTTGTAGGAAAAAATGCCCCATAACCAGGATGTTCTGGTTGCTGTCATGTCATTTACTCAAAACACCAAATCAATGTCTTCGTTTAAAATTCAGAGAATAGCTGTAATTAGTAAAATTCATACCCGTTCTAGAAGATATTGCTCTTCGGCTGGCAATCGCATATTTGTGTTACACCTCCCACTGACTATTTCCACAAGGAGTACACCAAAACTGTATGTATCTGCTTTTCGTGTCACTTGCCCTCTTATTGCATACTCTGGTGCTAGATAACCTCTGACACAACAACCGCAATGGTTAATAATCAAGGTAATATTTGTTGACAATGAAAATGAACATAAAAATTTTCTATTATACCAGCACAATTTAATTTCAAAAATTTTCAAACAGGTCAGATGTTGCAGATGAAGATACTAATAAACTTGTACATGATACAGCCTCATTTAACAATGGTAGTCCTGTACCAACAGTAAAAGTAATGAGGATGGGGCTGAAAAATTAATAAGAAAACTTCAAAGCCAAAACTTACATTGTTCCAGCAACCCTAGTGCTAACATGAGTCATGTTGGCCGGGATAAGCTTTGCAAGACCAAAATCTGAAATTTTAGGTGTGAGGTCTTTGTCAAGGAGAATATTGCTTGCTTTTATATCTCTGTGAATAATGTGTGGTCGTACTTCCTCATGAAGGAATGCCAGCCCACGTGCAATCCCAATGCAAATTCTGGATCTCGTCCGCCAACTGAACTGGATGTAATGGTGGCCACCACCTGAAATTCAAATGAGTTTGGAGCATTTAAGTTCCTCTTGACAGAAACGATAATACAGCAACCAGTATCGAAGTCTACCAAATAAAATACTTGTCCAAATAATGATACTGTTTTTGTATACCAAAAACCAGTTTACGAAATTACCAATAAGTGTTTGTGCAAGGCTATTATTCTCAAGGTAGTTGTAAACTAAAATTCTGTGATTTCCTTCCACGCAGCAGCCATAGAGCTTTACTAAGTTTTCATGCTCTATTTCCGAAATCACTTGAATCTCGGTCAAGAATTCCCTAACACCTTGTCTTGATTCAGCTGAAAGTACTTTGATAGCTGCTATCTTTCCATCTTTAAGCCGTCCCTGAACATCCAACAAATTTTTACGTGTCAGTTGTTTGGAAAACGGAGAAAAGAAAATTAAAAAACCATGTTACCTCAGTTGAAAAACTAAAATATTATATTCATCATTTGAGCACCAGCTAATGTGACACTTATCCGTAACTGCCCAGATAAGCTGCAACATCAGTTGAGACTCAAACGTTGGGATAATAATTGGCATCCCTAACATTACTCTGGATAAAACGAAACAGTAAAATATGAGTTTACCTTATACACAGAACCAAAACCACCCTCCCCAATTTTATTGATAGGACTAAAATCATCAGTGGCTATACTTAACTCCTTGTAGGAGTATAGTTTAACATTGTGAATGCCTGAAAATTCTGTCAACAGATAAACCTGGTTAACATAATTGCTGAAAGTATAATATAAGTGCACCTTGTTTCAGTCAAATCATAAATTGTTCTTGAGCAAGAGTTGAAATTTAATCACCTTCATCAACTTCAGGCAATCGGTTTCTTGGGGAATCCCTCCTACAAAATAGGAAAGAAAAGCAATGCATAACTGTGTAATTTACTGATGACCAGCTTAATTACACAGCATCCAATTGATTGTTTGAACTGAAACCAGTTCCAATTCCAAGAACCTGCAAAAGTGAACCATTTGGACAAATTAATGCCGTGTATAGATATAAACACATATAAACTTTGTAACAAAATTAAAAGTCAACCTCAAAGATATCAAAATTAATCAAATACAAGAAACAGATTAGACTTGATTCACATTGCTTCCTTGTTCAATGTCAAATGCAGTGACCGTGTCAGAGTTTCATATTTCCTCAGAAGTACACTATTTCTAAATAATAATAATAATAACATTAGTTCACAAAACTAATTTATAAAAAAAACTGTCGGCAAGCAGAGAGAAATAATTAATTAATTATTAAAATATAACTAGATATGGCCTGGTTTCGTATGATTTGGATGATTATTGGATCATAAGCTTTTACCAAATTTACTAAAAATAAAAGAACGCAAGAAGCAAGAAGCAGAACAGAACTCACCTGAGAAGCTGAGAGAGAGAAGAAGCCCAAGATCGGCGGAGGGAGTGAGAAGGATGCGCAGGTTATTTAAGAGCGAGAGAGAGAGAGACGGAGAGGAAAGAGAGAGAAATAGAGTAGATGGGTTATTTTTTTCAGTGAAAGCACATAAACAAATAAATAATAATTATGTTAAGGTAATGGTAAAGATGACTAGAGAGAGGGAGGGGGGAGAGAGAGAGAGAGAGAGAGACTTGACAAAAGTCTACGAAGGAACGCATACGCTCTTTTGAATTTTCATCAGTGTACGAAAAAGGTCGAGGCTGCAGCAGTGGGTGGCGCGTAAATAACTAAAATGTCAACTGGTCAGACAACATGACCAAGTCTTTCATTCGCCGTGGGCCCACGGCATACGCAACGTGTACTGTTGCAGCGCCACCATGGCACCATCAGCAGCCTATTTCCCTTTTCATGTGAGTTGGTTACTATATAATTAATTCTCTTGATCTTGAGCAATCACATGGATGCCAGAGCAAATCTGCTTCATAGACGGGACGTGGGAGTTGGGACGGACAGTCTACTCTATATGCCAAAATTGTACGGCTTCCACAATGGAGTGGTATTGCGCGACTGCTGTAATGGCAAAGATTAGTTGGCGTAATTTTTAGGGATATTACCATTCTTGCATCTTAATTTTTCTCAAGACATTAAGTCAATATTAAGATTTAACAAAATTTTACCATCATTTCATTAACAATGTTAAAAATTTACTATTATCATAAAAGCATTTAAAAAATTTATGTTAAAGTCAAACATCATATTTAATTGTGAAAAAGATATTATTATTTGTCCACTGTCTATAATAAAAAATTTGCTAATGTTACAATAACATTTAAGGAATCTCATGCTGAAACCTAAACATTAATACAATTTTTGAATGATGAAATGTTAAATTTGGAGTATTTAGTCGGGTATTCGGCTTGCGATTGTAGTATTTAAAATAGCTTAGGGTTATTGGCGTTGAATGATATAATAAAAAAAGTAATCGTTTTTCTTAATACAACGATTACTTTTATTTTTATAGGATAATTTCTTTCTTTTCAAATGAAAAAATCATCTTTTACACTAAGTTAACTATTTAGTTATTTTTTGACTTTTTAGTGATAAAGTGGTAATTGTTTAAATATTGAGTGATAAAATATAGTTTGCAAGAAATCTTGATACTAAATTGATATATTAGAAAACTTATAGTAGATAAATGACAAATTTTTCTTTTGTGATTTCTTTCTTTTCAAAGGAAAAGATCATTTTTTATGCTCTAGGGACAAATTTGACTTCTAACTCATATTCTATTGGTTATTAATTATTTTTGACAAAATGATGGTAGATTGATAAAAGCATAAATATTCAGTGATAAAATACAATTATTGTCAAATAATTATCACCAAACTTTCTTACTAATTTGATGTGTTAGAAAAACTTAGGTCAGAAATAATAATATCTCTTATTTTTATTCTATATTTTCTTGAGATTTGAACTGCTCTAGCTAGTAAAAAAATAAATTACTTAAAAATCATTGTATTATTCTTAGAAAAAAATATTAAAAAGAAAATTTGGATGTTTTGTAATTTTTTGAAATTATTTCAAAAAAAGATCATCTCATCTTAGCCTGCCAATCCTAACTATTGGGTTAATTTGTGTCTCAATTGATTTGACATTCAATTATTCAAGGACAAAATATTAATTTTACCGTTTATAAAATTCAGAATCTAATAAATGAGCAATACATAACAATTAGAACTTAACTATTGGGATTCTTAACATTATTGTTTTGAACAAAAAAATATGGTTATATATTTGTTAAAAATTTTAATTATGAAGTTAGGATCTAGCTCCACTATAAGGAGTGTTCTTTATGGAGTGTAGGTATTGGATTAAACTTCAACATTAAGATGAGCTATTTAAACCCACCAATTTACTCTTTACACCTCCTTTTTTATTAAAAAATTTATATTCTAAATAATTTTTAAAAAATTACTTGATTAACTTTTGTTTTCTCTTTCTCTTCTCAATTCTATAAATTCTCATCAATTCATTCAAATAGTTTTTTTCAGTTACAAATAATTGGTATCACTAATTAAGAGAAACAAAATCCACTATTTAAAAATGAATATCAACAAATTTTTATCAATAAGAAAAGCTAATAAATATAAAGAAATTAACTTCTACCAAATACAAAAGTTAATGAATATATAAAAAAGAAATCTTATACATAGAAAGTTTGAAATATAGATCATAATATACTAAGAAATGATAAAAAAATTTAAAACCTGAATTTGAGTGTTTAGTTTGTAAAATGTGAGAGGAGAGAGAATATGCAATTGCAAAGTAGATAGAGAAAATAAATAGTGAAAGTCATCTTGAAATTTTGAAATTTTAAAATTTAATAATGAATTTATTTTTTAAAATAAATGAAGAGAGAGAGTTAAGATTTACAAACAGCCCAGCCCACAGTATTATTATGTTTATTTACGTGTGAATCTTTCTCATCTAAAAAATAAGTTTGCCGTCACTTTTTGTAGAAAGAGAAACGACTTTTAATATTAATAAAAATATAATCTTTTTAATATTTTAAAAAATAAATCTCTAAATTTAGAAATCGACTCGCAATAAATCTAGATTTCATGCAAGCTGATAAATTCTTTTTTTTTAATTATATTTTTTAATCTATTTGACAAGTTGACATAACTAGAAGGGAAGGTTAAAAGCCACACGCAGCCACCACGTCTTGGTCGGCTTAGGGTTTATCCAATTACCTCGTGATTTAGAGACTGAATTGTGTCCGCTATGATGCTTGGAGTCCAAGAAAGGCTGCCTTTGAAACACGATGTTGAAGAACTTCTTTTTTGAATTTTTTTTTTTAAAGTGGGTAAACAAACAGAGTGAAAGTTTTTATTTTATTTTATTAACTCTTTTAGCCATATGTTTGATCGTTCAAGCGGCATGCATATCCTCATATCAAAAAACGAAAACAAAAAAAATAAAAACAACGATTTGGATTGGAGTTTGAAGATCCCCTTTTCCCACAACAAGAAACATTATCAATCATCGTTTAGCAATTAGCATGCATGATAATTAATTATTAGCATCCCAACTCACAACAATAATATTTAAAAGAAACTTTTCAAAGTTATGGAACACGCAAATTATAATATTTGTTGGAACGCGAAAGTATGAGTGGGTAAGAGTTTAGTTCGGTTCTAAATCGAATTGAAACCGTCTCATTTTTTTAAAAATAATATATCGAACTAAATATGTTCAATTTGTAATTTAGTTTAATTTTTTTAATTTTAAATTGTAATTTCTTTTGTATTTTTTAATTTGTTCAATTTTTTATTTTTCTTATATATGCCAATTTTTTTTTCTTTTTAATTTTAAAAGCCGAACATAAGTATTGGTTTGGTTTTTCCAGAGCAATAATTTCTTTTGTCCACTCCTCCGTGGAAGCAGCAATAAACAATCAATACATCTACCTAATTCTAAAAAATGCTTTTTGAGTTAAAAAAAAAGTAATTAAATTACTTTCTAAGAGAAATCAACGCTTTAAAAAAAAACAAGAACCATCAAGGCTCGATTGGCATGCTAGATTGGATTGAACTGGATCATATCGGATTAGAAAAGATAAGATTGGATTAGATAATATTAGATTATATAGGGTGTGTTTGGGAGTGATGTGCTTTGACTTTTAAGCTGCAGTTGATGTGGAGTAGAAGTTGAAAAAAAAAAATTTTGTTAAGTTGTTAAAGCTCAACTACAAGTGTTACCAAACACTTTAATAATTGGAGTTTGGCAGTCCATCTATCTCACAACACTCCCAAACATGCTAATAATAATATATTCCGTTTAGTGTAATGTTGGATTGGACTATAAATAATCATATCTCATGTTTGGTGTACTATAGGGTTGATTAGTAACTAATAAGGTCTTATATATTAATTTATCAAAATTATTTTAGATTTATTTTAAAATGACATGAAATATAATCTAACTTAAATCAATAATTATTGGTAAATTTGTTAAAAGATACAAAATCTTCCCTTAATTTTTTTTTATATTTAACATGTTATAGTTTTTTAACTTATAAATTACTAAATAATATCATCATAAACATAACAAGAATATCATCAACAAATATAATAAGAATATCAATCCATAAGTGAAAAAAAAATTACATAACAATGTCACTAGCTGTATATATGAAAATATTACATATCATTAACATCAAAAGAGTGTTATGACATATATTATATCATTGGATGATGACATAGCCAAAAAAAAAAAAAAAGAGTCAGTGTTGTTGGATAAAATTTTGGTTTTTTTTTTTTGGTTATCTTATGGCTAAGTTTTAGCTTATCACACGCCGCCCCTTGTGATATAATTTTGGTACTGTATTGGATTAAATGGTGGGATCCACTATTTTTATTCCATTATTATTTTTGAATACCAAACACTACATTAAGATTATTTTATCTTAAAATTATCCAATCCCATCATTTTATACTTTGAACAAAACAGACCCTCAGTGTTATATTTTGTTGGCATTTAAAAACTAACAACTAACGCTGTTACGAAAACGGAAACTCAATTGCTCTAAAGTAAAGATATTTTTCGTATAAGAATCTGAATAGATACTAAAATTAAAAAATTAAATCATTAAAATATCCACCTCCTGTTTTAGGAAACATCATTGAGATATTTTTAACAATATAATCATAATTGAGATTTTACAAACCTCGAATAATCATTTTATTATTTATCAAGTCATTAACGGTCTCTATCAATGAATTATTAGTCTAGTGGATCTTAATTTTTAAGACCAAAAGTTTAGATCTCTCCATTATTTTTTAGAACGAGTCTCAGACGTGTCTTTAATGTTGGAACTATGATTTTGATTTAATGGGGACATATTGGAGATTTTAAACTCCATTAAGTTCCATACAAATACAATATGTAAAAATTGAAGAGCCAACCACAGTGGGGCTATAATAAATAAACCATATATTTATTAGGTTAGAACAAAATTGTTTGAAAACTAAGGAATTTAAATTTAAAATGTATGAAAAATAGGTAAGTTTCAATTTATGATATTATTGATAGGTCTGTGTAGGAAGTATCTATTAAGTTATGTAAGTAATAGATTATATAAACCGTAATGGCTAAATGATAACACACTTGAGAGTTATGGGTGCGTTTGGTATTATTTTTAAATTTTATTTTTTTATTTTCTAAATTCAAAAAATAATAAACACGTGTTTAGTAGATCATTTTTAAAAATGTAAAATTCATTCTACACTTTTTAACAAAAAAATTAAGAAAATAGCTTTTTCTTATTTTTCTTGTTTTCCAATACAATATTAAGTTTAAAATTGAACAATTTTCTTCCACCATTTCACAAATAATAATAATATTGTTTAGGGAATGAAATAGGGTGACCAAGATAAAGGCGTTTGCTCATACATTATCGTGCTTTCCTCCAAAGTAAAAGCGAGCAAATGGTTGAGTAGATCACCTCGACCAGAATAATATGCGGTCACTTCGAGTAGATAATTTCGACCAGGATATTATTGGTCACCTCGACCAGAATAGTATATGGTGACCTCGAGCAGATCACCTCGACCAGAATAATATGTGGTCACCTCGAGCAGATAACTTCGACCAGGATATTATTGGTCACCTCGACCAGAATAGTATATGGTGACCTCGAGCAGATCACCTCAAGCAGATAATCTCGACCAGGATATTGTTGGTCACCTCGACCAGAATAATATATGGTGACCTCGAACACATCACCTCGACCAGAAAAATATATAGTGACCTCGAGCACATCACCTCGACCAGAATATTATTGGTCACCTCGACCAAGAAGTTACCAGAAAGCACGATTCAGTCAAAATATTTTCTCCGAAATATTAGGGACCATATTCTTAGTGGGCTGAAAATTAATAGTTTTCTTAATAATTCTAGGATAGTGGATGAAAATCGCTATAGTTTCCTATAAAAACTCTAGGAAGGGAAAGGAAAGGAGATTTTTTTTGAGCTCTCTCTCTCTCTCTCTCTCTCTAAGAAACTGAATCCATTGTACATTTTTCTCTCTCTACCACTGAGAAATTTCTCTTTCGCCTGTAATTTCTTTAAAATTGATTATTTCATATTCTTTTCCTTTAAATTTACTTAAAAGCTTTTTGTTTAAAGCAATCATAGTTAAGCCACATGAGTTGTGGTATGGATTTTTCCAAGTAAGACCCGAATCGCTGACTAGAGCGTCGGAGGGTTCTCACTGGAAAAACTTCCGGCACCTCCTGACTGTTGGTTGTGTTCACAGGCTCACAGGTTCTCTGCTCATGGATCGTCTGCTCATAGATTGTCTGCTAATGGGTTTTCTGCTCATGGATCGTCTGCTCATGGGCTCTTTGCTCATGGATCGTCTGCTCATGGATTGTCTGCTAATGGGTTTTCTGCTCATGGATCGTCTGCTCATGGGTTTTCTACTCATGGATCGTCTGCTCATGGGTTATCTGCTCATGGATCGTTTGTTCATGGGTTCTCTGCTCATGGATTGTCTGCTCATGGGTTGTCTGCTCACAGAATATCTGCTCATAGAAAATCTGCTCATGGTGCTAACTAACCATCAGCTTTCCACTAAACAAATTTAATGATGATGCAGGGATTTGAGATCTGATCAATTCATCCGGATTTCAGCATCAACAAATATCATCAACAACAACATCATCGTCATTATTATTATTATTATTATACCCAAAAATTCAATTGCCCTCACAATAGTCTTTTCTTTTTATATACATTATAATATGTATGTTTTTATATATTGATTAAATCAAATATGTAGAGTTTATCATTTTTGTTTAAATAAAAAATTAACAAGATCACCTAATTTATTATTAAAATTAAAATAATCAAATTAATTAAATAATAAAAGTGATTATTTATTATTTAATTTTAAGTTTATGAAAATTATTCCAATAATAATTTTTAAAATATTTCCACTGAAAATATTTTACTTTTTTATTTTCAAGATTATTTTTAAAAATAATACTAAATATATTTTCAAATTTTAAAAATAAATCATAACATTTCCATTCTCATTTTTATTTCATAAAAACAATATTTGAAAAACAACACCGACCCTTATGTTTTTGCAATTGTGTATTAAAATAGAAAACAAACACCCCTATTTGCCGCCAATCACACGTAGCCAAATTGTATAAGAACATGTGGCCACAAAGGAAGCATGTTTTTGACTCGAGCGTTTAACACGTGTTAAGGAAGGTTATTACATGCTTGCCATGTTTTGAAAAGTGGACAGACTTCCACTTTTGTTTTGCACTGGATGTTCACCGATAAGATTTTGTGAATTGGATATTAATTCATATATGATTTATAATTTTATAATTTATAAATTTTAAATTTAATTCAATTAATAGATTGGTGAAATTTAATCTAAATTTAATCTACACGTTTGTGGATCGAATATAAATTTAACATAATTCATAACTAATCCATCATTTTAAGGATTAGTTTGCAGGCTAAAATTTTTTAATTATATTCTATCAATGAACTAACTAGATAAATAATTAATATAAAAATGATTATACTTCCGATCAAATTTAAAATTAAATAAGATTTAAATAAATTAATTGCTTAAATATAGCTAGAAAATACATTTAAAGTTTCACAATATAACACACTAAAAAGAAAACAAATCTCATTTGTTTAGATCAATACATGAAAAATAATTGGTTAGGAAGCTATTTTTTATTTAATTATTTTTATTTATATTATTATTGGATAAGATATAATATGGTGTTAATGTAACTATATTTTAACTTATTTATTTATTAGTAAGTATAATGTCATATTTATGTTTAATTTTTTTATTAAATATATATTTTTTATTTTTTTGCGGATTTACTTATCCAATCCAAATCCACTAACTGTGGATTTTTAAAATTTCAATCAAATCTAATTTACTAATCCACAGATTAAATTTTTACAGATTAAATTTCTACTGATCGAACGAATTAAGCAGATTGAATTGAATTTTGAACACCTCTACTTTTACAAGCCATTTTATCACACAAATAAATTTATGTTCTTTCCTTGTAATTTTATTTTACCACGTAGTTCCATCTTAGGTTATTCCTTAAAACATGTACAAATTGAAGAGTCATTAACAGTGGGGTTCTGATAATTTTATTAAGCTATAACAGAATTTTGTAGAAGTTAAGAAGTTAAATTTTAAAATTCACATGAAATAGATAAATTATCAATTTATTTTTTTTTTTCATTTTACCGTAGCTTTATTGACTTTGGACCCCTTTCCTTTCAACTCTTTTCTTATATCTTTCTATGATAACAAAAGCCGAGGTAGTTTATTTGTAAATTTGAAGAAAACCATGAAAAAATAAAAATAAAATTTTGCATCTCACACATGATTTAATAGATTTTTACTTTTAGCTTGCATTCTTTGAAAAAATTCTCAGACATAAATAATAGCGTCAACTAATACTTTGAGAAAGATAATATTTAGATTGTTAACCTTTATATCGACGGCTAAAAAATAACCATCGATCAATCTCTACATCCACTGCTAAACAACAGCCAATAGCCATTGATCTTGATCAGCCTAATTTTTACGTTAATTGGTCATGCTTGGTGCAAAATTGCGAAGGTCTTTGGCCACCCAAAAAAAAAAAAAAAAGTTGTGATTGTAACATCAGGAAAATAGTCAGCAACGGACCCTTAAGGATGCTAATATATGAAAATATGTTACTTTAAAGGCCAATTTAAATACAGATTAGGCCTATCCATGAAAATTCCCCTGAAAAAATCGTTACTTAACGTCAGCTCAATAAATAAAATAAGGGCCTCCCTATATTATATATTTAATGTAATATATACTATTCATAAGAATCACATAAATGATAAGATCCATATAATTATATAATAATTCTGATGTGTATGTTACGTTAAATGTAACGTAGTAAAATCCATAAAATAATTAATAACACTACGGTACTTTTAAACTGCCCCGGCGCCCTGTCGCGTTGGCCACCTGCAAATTCACAAATCAACAAAAACGCAGAGAGCGGGGACACCATGAACAACGCTGCTTCTAAGGTTGCCGTCGTCGGAAGTGGAAGTGAGTTTTAATTTTTTTTATTTAATTTTTTTTGCGGGTAAATTAGTTAATGGATTGGATAACTAAAGTTTGATGAAATTAAATTATCAAATTGTTAATGAAGGACAGTATCAGGAGCTGTGTGTGCTTGCACTCTAGCTAGAAATGGTGTCTCAGTGACTCTCTTCGACTCCGCTAGAGGACCTGGTGGCCGCATGTCTCAAAGAAGGTTCCTTTGTTTTACTATTTTTATTTTTAAATCTAGTGTACGCTGAAATGCTAATGGTACGGTGAGCGATTCTGTCACGAGATGTTGCTGAATTGCACATGTGTGCGATTATAAATGTTATTGCGGTTATACGTGCTATTGTTAATTTGAGGTTCTAAAATGTGCAAACTTTGTAGAGAAACTTCTGAAGACGGGAAGGAGATGTTGTTTGATCATGGTGCTCCATTTTTTACAGTTGCCAACAATGATGTGTTGGCTCTTGTTCGCGAGTGGGAATCAGGAGGTCTTGTTGCTGAGTGGAAAGTGAACCTCGGTTCCTTTGATTGTGTCTCCAAAAAATTTGTTAATATACAACAGGTTTATAACAATTCTGTGTGAAAATATATATGTGCATCATTGTACTATTTAATGCAAGCACCTCAGCATTGTGCTTGAATTTTAAGATGTGTTTTTTTATTAATTTTTATTCATTGGAACTGAGGGTTGCAATTCCCCAGCTGATCGTAGCAACTCTTTTAGTTACTAAGGATAAATTAGCTTGATAGGCTTGGTATCATTAGTTGGTTCACCAAAATGTTATTATCGTAGCATGGGCATGTTTTCTGTACTTTTAACTTTGAAACACAGAAGAAAAATTGTACATGTGCATGTATTCATCTTTCCTTTTTCAGATAACAATTTCTCTAAGATATTAATTTAATCTAGGATGGAATGAACAAAAAGTATGTGGGTGTGCCGGGTATGAACTCTATCTGTAAAGCATTATGCCGTCAGCCTGGTATGTAGCAATGCTATAGTTTTTCTTTAATTATATTTAATGCAAAGTAAATATAAACCTAAATCGTATCTAATATTTCACTTTTAATATTCTTCAGGAGTGGAAAGTAAGTTTGGAGTGGGTGTAGGGAGGTTTGAATGGTTAGAGGATAAGAATTTGTGGTCAGTGTCAGGGTTGGATGGGCAAAGTCTTGGTCAATTTAATGGTGCGGTAGCTTCAGACAAAAATGTGGTTTCTCCAAGATTTAGAGACGTAACAGGGAGACCACCTCCTCTTGGTATATCGACACATTCCAATCTTTCCTTAAACAGAACTGTTGGTGAAGATTGTTTCTTTGTTTTATCACTCTATTACAGAGTTGAAATCCATAAAATAATGCACACAGAGTTTCTTTTCCATTTTGCACCATTAGTTCAATTTGTTATTGTCTGAAATAAACTATTATACAACCTGAAATTAAGAAAATGGAATGGCTTTGTTTCTTTTGGTTTTACTGTGGCTTAATGTAGTGTTACATTTTACTTATCCTCACCCCTTTGTTAACAATAATACTATGTGAGCATTCACAAGGATGGTTCCGACCATTCTTTGTTGATCTCATCTTTCAGCTGGATTTCTTCCGAAAAGTGCCATGACTTCTTTTTTCTTCTTTTTTGCAAGTTGCAAAAATGGCATGAATTAATTTGTGACACAAATCAATTTTGTTAGAAACAGTTATAATTTCGTGGTTATTTGTTTTGGTACAGATTTGACTTTTTCCCCAGATTTGGCTGTGAAGTTGGAAGAAATTCCTGTCAACCCTTGTTTTGCTCTAATGCTGGCATTTTCGGAGCCTTTATCTTCGGTAAGAAAATAACCATGCATCAATAAATTAGATACTGTATAAATTTTTAAATCAATGATTTTCTCAATTCTTATTATGGTTTAATGATTCAAACTTCTTGTTCCATCAACCTTTCATTTTCTTTTCTTTGCTGCAGGACCCTTCCTATCAAATTAGCTACTTAAATGTTTTGAAAGGTCTAGATATGGTAGCTTTTGGTGTCTGATTCTACTTTAATGTCTCTATTCAGATTCCTGTAAAAGGTTTCTCTTTTCAAGATTCTGAAGTTCTGAGTTGGGCTCACTGTGACAGCAGCAAGCCTGGGCGATCGGCCAACAGGTGTGTAGTTTTATTTTCCATTGTTAGTGACTTAATTGAGCAAATGATCTAGTTTCTTCTCCATCTAGATTTCATTCCATTTTCTTGTTGTATCTTGTCTCACTATTTACTCCCTTATGGTTAGCGAACGATGGGTATTGCATTCAACTGCAGACTATGCAAGGACTGTAATTGCACAAACTGGACTTCAAAAGCCTTCAGAAGCAACATTAAAAAAGGTGGCTGAAGAAATGTTCCAAGAATTTCAATGCACAGGTCTCAGCATTCCTCTGCCAATTTTCAGAAAAGCTCATAGATGGTCAGTATCTGAAGTAAATACTATAACTGCCAATTATTAGATCAGCCAGGGTCATGTTAAAAATTTCAGGCTCATCCACTCTGCATGACATTACACCAGGTTCATTTGACCTGGAAGTTCGCTTGCTAGAGACATGTAAAAATTTCAGGTGCATCTCATTCTGCACTAATTTAGAGCAAGGTTAATTTGTCCTGGAAGTTTGCTCTATTTTTCAAATTCACCATCTGGTTTTACATCCTAACTGGCATAAAAGTGATAATGCTCGCTTGTCAAGTCCTATATTGGCTTTATCTTGGCAGCATGGCTAAGACTATGAGCATTATGAAGTCAACTATTTGTTGCACGTACAAAACCACACTTGAGGGTTGCATGAAAAGTATGTTTTTTATTTTCAACTTCTTATCATCTTGTGGTGATTGCTTAATTTTCTTTATGCAATTTTTTAATTAGGGGGATGGGTATTTCCCTGGAACTGACATGGAAACCAAAAACATTGAAATGGGCAGCTGAAAATCACTTAAAAATCAACCTTGGCTTAGAAATAGATACACAACTTTGAAGTTTGAGGACATACAGAGACAGAAATTTGTGCATGATGGTTTTGACAGTGTGCAACTAAGTTCATTTACGACTGTGAGTGATATGGCTCTTGTTGAAATTGTTCAGGTATAGAAGGTCAAATATAACATTTAGGTTGGGTGGTTAGCATATAAAATTGCCCACAACTATATGCCCACAACTGGAGCTAGCTGGTCATGCAAGCTTCCTTATCATAAGTTACATTCATTCAAAGGTGTGAATTATCAAATACTTATAGGTTTTACAATATGTTTTCCAACTTTTTTTTTTGAAATTATGCTTCAAATGGGTGTCGATTATTGTTCTTTTTACACGCACACATACCAAAAATTTTTTATAGGAAAATATTTACAATATAAGTTTATTTGCATCTATACAATTTAGCCTGACATAGTAATGGTTCATCACCCCACTCAAAGGTCAGGAATTCCAGTGCATTATACACTGAATTGTTGATGTAATGCAGATATATCATGACATCGACATCGTGTATGATATAGCATAAAATGCATTCGTTGTTGAGCAAATTGAGTCTCCTTTCCTGCTCTTAGAACTAAATATATCTATCAAATGGTTTGTTTCCAGGGGAAGCGCCTTTCCAGCTGCAAGCATAGCAAAAGAGGAGAGATGCCTCTGGGATGTCAAAAACAGACTAGCCATCTGTGGAGATTTTTGTGTTAGTCCAAATGTTGAAGGTGCAATACTTAGTGGCCTGGCTGCAGCTTCAAAACTTACAGAGATTCTTAGTTGCTTATAGCGATGGTATCAACAGTTGTTCAAGTGAAAAATGCTTCCATCGTGCCTCATTTAAGAAATTGTTTGTTGATGTAATTCGGTTTGGCTTGCTTACCATTTTGAAAATTATAATCACTTAATACTCTTGTTTAATTTTAGCTAGTTGTTCGTTTCGATTAATGGGCTATGTAATGGAAATCATTCTTTTCATCTTTAATCATCTTTGTACAAATATAGACCTGTCTGTTACTTTTCCCTTGTTCTTTTTGAACTTCATGGGCATTGTTGCTTTTCGCTGCCGCGCTTTACTCTTAACTTTTTCTTAGTACAGATGAGAAATACTCATCAGAGCCGAGAAGTCTATTGAAATAACTTCAGAAATCTAATCCCCGCAGTGGGAAGATATCTTTCTTTACCGGTCGATCCATATATCTACGGAATAAGAAGAGAACATATTTTAGAGTGGTACGCGATCTCCTTATTATATTTCACCAGCTTCTATTTTTCTGTTAACTCCATTAAAAATTTTAGCTGATCATTATCTCTTAACATATCTCACCAAATTCCGAATTTACTCTTATTTTAATTTTTATATTTTTTCAATCACCTATCTTATAAAACTTATAAAATTTATTTTAAAAAAGGAAAGAAAAACTCTTATAATCACTATAATCTCTTTCTTTTTAAAGGTTTTATCTATTGTTGTCATAGCCATGAAAAAAGATTTGATACATTCTCATCATCCTCTTTTGAGTACTATAAATTAAATTTTTTCCATGATTATAAAAGTAGAGTATACAATATTTGAGAAGAGATATTAATTTAAAAAGTTAAAAGAAATTTGATTAGTTAAATAAATATTAATATAAATTATCATATGAGTACACTTAAAAATCATTTATTTTTCTAAATTATTCCATATAAAGATAAAATAAATATTAACATAAAAGTGATTAGTGAGATTGGTCAGATACAGCGAGGCGGTCAAATATCAAACCTCCATAATTTATTTTAATAGAAACCCAAACCCGCTACTAGGCCAATATTTTATTGGGCCGTTATGGATAAAACAAATTTTTTTAAAATTTTTAATTGAATTGCAAATATTAGAAAAAGATTAGGCAAAATAACAATAAAATTAACTATGAATTTACTCGAGTTTATTGACTTGATTTAAGATTAAATAATTTGGCCGGGTTATACATTATTCTAACACCAACATTATAAGGTGAAAAATGATTTGGGAATCAAAATCTGATAAAAATATATTCAAAATGATGTAATTTTGAGTTTGTTTTCTTTAAAAAAAATTGTAAACAACATTATTTTAAATATATTTTTTTCAGTTTTTTGTCATACTTTAGTTTAGATATTAATGGTAGGGGTGGGTGTTTAGTTTAGATAAAATCAAACTAAACTAACTGTGAAATTTATTTCAATTTTTTATTTAATTCTAAAAACCGATTATATTTGGATTCAATTTGAATTACAATCAAACCGAACATCATACCCGATCAAGTTACATGTAAATAAAAAAATAAAAAACCTAAATCTAAAAAAAATTCCAATTTTCCTCAAATTTAACCCAAATCAAAATTTTGATCTAGGGGCATGTTTGGTATCCCGCATAATATAATATTAAAATACTGTTTCGCATTAAGTTAATGCGAACTCATGTTTGGCGTTAAATTTAACTGCCGTGGTATTGCATTAACTTGGGAAACTAATGCGGTCAGATCCGCATAAACCAAACCCGAGGGGGGGTTCGGGTTTATGACGCATCGTATTAGAGCAAATCAAGAAAATAAAATTGAGAAAATTTTACAGCATGTTCACGATGAAATTCATATAATCCAATCTACCACCACCAGATTGACTTGGCAATCATCGCTCAACGCCATCAATGACGCTTTTACAGTGCCGCGTGACACCATAGCCATTGCTCCATGATGACGCCTTCATTATGCAAAAGATAAAGCCCAGAGAAGAAGAAGAAAGTAGGAGAAAAAGAGGAAAAGAAAAAGGGAAAACAAATTGAAGAGGACAAAGAAAATAGAAGAAAAAGAGGAAAAAAAGAAAACGAAATGAAGACGAAGATAAAGCCCAGAGAAGAAGAAGAAAGAAGGAGAAAAAGAGGAAAAGAAAAATGGAAAACAAATTGAAGAAGACAAAGAAAATAGAAGAAAAGGAGGAAAAAAAGAAAATGAAATGAAGACGAAGAAAGAGAAAAATAGAACAAAAATGAATGAAGAAGAAAAAGATCTGGAGAAGACAAAGGGAGGAGAAAGAGGAAGTAGATAATGATACGTTGTAAAGCATTATCTAAAGAAAAAATAAATAAAGGAGAGAGAGGAAATTAAAATAAATAAATAAAATATATAAATAAATAAAACGTTAATAACTATTATTTTTTAAATATATCATTTAAATTAATAAAAAATTAATACAGTAAAATACCAAATATAATATAATTAAAATTAATATAATACAATATTATAATAAATATTTTATAATATTATTATAATTCAATACTAATATGATACATTTTAATATAATACATCTATGTTAAAATAATATAATATAATATAATATGTAAAACGTATACCCTAAAAATATAATTCAAATCCTATCTAAATTTAAATGATCAAACAGAATTTAACCCCGAACCGGACCAATTTTTAAATCCATAGACATGCCCTATTTAATGACCGGAGTTTCAGCATCTCAAATAAACTGAACACAAAAGCACAGGAGGCATGCATTCAAAATGCTTCTCGCAACTCCTCCATCACCCAAAAAAACTCAACTCTCTTACAAAAGCAAACATCACATTTGCTCTCTTCTTCTTCACAACATTGCCGCAAAATGTACAAGAACCTCTAAACATAAACACCCACGAATCAGAACAAGCCATAACCAAAAAGATTCACAGACTCTGCACCAAAGACCGCAACGTCGACGAGGCCCTTCGCTTTCTCGATCACCTTCGCATTTTTGGATACCGTCCCAATTCCCTCAACATCAGCAGCATCATCCACGCTCTCTGCGATGCCACCCGGTTCGCCGAAGCCCACCACCGGTTTCTACTCTCCATTTCCTCCCGTTGCGTCCCTGACGAGCGCACTTGCAATGTAATTATCGCTTGCTTGCTTGGCTCGAAAAACCCACTTGATACTTTGCGTGTTATAGGCTGTTTGTATAATGTTAAGCCCGAGTTTGTGCCTTCTTTGGTTAACTATAACTGTTTGATGGATCAATTGTGTGGTTTGTCGCGTGTTGGTGAAGCTCATAAGTTGTTTTTTGATATGAAGAGTAGAGGCCATGTGCCTAACGTTGTTTCTTACACTACTTTGATCCATGGGTATTGCAGAACCGGTGAAATGGATGTTGCGTATAAGATGTTTGATGAAATGCGTCACTGCGGTGTCTTGCCGAATTCTCTTACTTATAGTGTCTTGGTTCGTGGTGTTCTGAGAACACGTGACGTAGAGCGTGCTAACGTGCTGATGTTCAAGCTTTGGGAGAGGATGAAGGAGGAGGACGACTCGTCTGTGAATAATGCGGCATTTGCTAGTCTTGTTGATTCTTTGTGTAGAGAAGGATATGTCAATGAGGTTTTTAGGATTGCGGAGGATATGCCGCAAGGGAAGAGTGTGAATGAGGAGTTTGCTTGTGCACATATGATTGATTCGCTTTGTAGAAGTGGAAGGAACCATGGGGCTTCAAGGGTTGTTTATGTAATGAGAAAACGAGGTTTAACACCAAGCTTAGTATCATACAATTCTATTGTACACGGGCTCTGCAAACATGGTGGTTGTATGAGGGCATACCAGCTGTTAGAGGAAGGAATTCAATTTGGATACTTGCCATCCGAGCATACTTACAAGGTTCTAGTTGAGGGTCTTTGTGGAGAATCTGACCTCGAGAAAGCAAGGAAGGTTCTCCAATTCATGTTGAGTAAGAAAGATGTGGATAGGACCAGAATTTGCAATATATATTTAAGAGCACTTTGTCTTATAAAGAACCCTACTGAGCTTCTAAATGTTCTTGTTTATATGCTTCAGACACAATGTCAGCCAGATGTGATAACTCTCAATACAGTTATTAATGGATTTTGCAGGATGGGAAGGATTGAAGAAGCTCTAAAAGTGCTAAATGATATGGTGGCTGGAAAATTTTGTGCCCCAGATGCTGTGACCTTCACTACTATTATTTTTGGTTTACTAAATGTTGGAAGAATCCAAGAAGCTCTCAATTTGTTGTATCAGGTAATGCCTCAAAGAGGATATAGCCCTGGCATTGTGACATACAATGCAGTTCTTCGTGGTCTGTTGAGACTTCGTCGTGTGGAAGAAGCAAAAGAAGTTTTCAATTGCATGTTAGGCATTGGTGTAGTTGCCGACAGTACAACTTATGCTATAGTAATAGATGGTTTATGCGAGTCTAACCAATTAGATGAAGCTAAGAGGTTTTGGGATGACATTGTCTGGCCTTCAAATATTCATGATAATTATGTTTATGCGGCCATGATCAAAGGGCTTTGTCGCTCTGGAAAAATAAATGAGGCTGTTCATTTCTTATATGAACTAGTTGATTCTGGGGTCACTCCAAATATTGTGTGCTATAATGTTGTAATTGATGGTGCTTGCAAGTTAAGCATGAAGAGAGAAGCTTATCAAATTCTGAGAGAAATGAGAAAGAATGGGCTGAACCCAGATGCTGTAACTTGGAGGATTCTTGATAAGTTACATGGAAATAGAGGAAATGATTTTGGTCTGAGAATTTAGCTCACAACCCAAAAAAGATCTCTAGGAGATGGAGCCAATTGCATGAATCCTTTAGTAGGAAATCTGAATTGGTGGAGAAGTATCGAGGAAGAAACAATGTCCCAGTCAGGCAGACTAATGTCTCCTTTAACATGGATCTAACTATTTGTTATGAAGAGGCTTCATGTTCATCAAAGCTGATTCAGAATATAGTTGGCAGTGATTCATGTAATCTGGGAAGTCTTGTGGTGCTAGTACTGGCAATCATGCTTGTTGTTATTAAGTATGATCCATGATTCTGGTGCACCTATCACGATTAACAAAAGTGCCAGTGTTATTTTACCATAAATCCAAAAGCCTAGGCTTCCAGGTAAGAGTCCAAAAATAGTATTCAGCTCTAACATGTCTGTTCACATGGCTCAAACATGTTACCTCCAAAATCATATGATAGATGCTTAGACGACACAGCTCCATCTCTTAAAATTGTTTTACAGTATATTCTGCAAGACAGCACTTGCACAAAAGAATTATATTTGGTCAGTTATCAGATTGACACAATGTGAGATAATTTTCTTCTGAAGTAAAGTAGATGATTTTCTCATGAAGTTAAGTGTTTTGGACTAGCCTACCTATACTAATGACTATCGATTCAGGAGCTAAAGCATTTTTTGAAACTTCGACTTCTGCAGTCAGGAAATATGGCTATCACACAGTGTCAGATGCCCTGATTCCAGCGGCAGCAGTTCTTGGGAAGGTCATCAACTATACCCAACGACTGTCTTTTTCTTACAGGGTCTGAATAATTATTTTTAATCACAGGTTAAGAAAAGCTGTTGAATCTTCCCTTTGTTTGTCTCATCATTTGAAGCAGCATTTGCTGGAGCAATATCAACTAAACACCTTCAGGCACAGGTGAAATCTTATTGGTCCTTGCACCTTTTTATTGGATTCCGGTTAAATCTGGTTTCTCTCCTCATTGATGCAAGTTTTGCATGAGTGATGAATGACAAAATCAGCTATGGTCATCCAAACACTTGTTATTAAAATGTCAATAAAGTGGAGGAAGTCTTCACAAATCTGTAAGTCTCAGTGTAAACCTCAACGAAAATGAAAAAAAAGAAAAAGAAGGTTAAGAAAGTGTTGCATGAGTCACTCTCCTTATGGTATCAGTTTAAACCTTGAAGAAATCTTCATTGTAATCTAACATTTATTAAGATAGAAGAAAACGAAAAATACACTTGCCTCGGAGCTGTCAAGGCATCGTCTGCTTTGAATCAGTGCTAGTTGATGTGTTGTCCAAAAATGAAGTTTTGTGAGTGATTCATGGTGATCAAATGAAACTTGGTAGATTTACTCTGTTTGAAATGTTTGGACTTTTAGGCATGGTATATGTTCCTCCTGTAAGATTTTCTGCATTCTTATGCAGCTCTTTTTTAAACTCTTAGATGGAACAGCTGTGCCACATCATTCATCCATTCGATAAATTTTGCTACTTACATTATTTATTTTGAAATTTACCAGGTATGTTAGTAATTGAGATATCGATAGAAGTTTTGAAAAACTCAAACATGATTTTTATTTGATAGTCCTATTGCGACTGTCCTATTAAAATGTTTCCTTGCTTTTCTGCATTTTGAATTCTAACTGATGACACAGGCCGCGCGTTCAAACCTTGCCTTCATCGAGATCTCTCCCTTGGTTACAAGCCTACGGCCAAGGCTGCTGCTTCAGGTTCCTGATTTGCAGACTTAATTTTTCGAGGACAAACACCTAGCTGGGCATAGGTAGCTTCTGCTGTTTTGATTTTGTTCCATAAGGATCAAGCCGAGAGCGAGAGTGTTTTCTGTACATGTTTTCAATTTCTCATCGAATTGTAACATTCACAAAATTGATTATGTTCAGAAGTATACTACATCAAAATTCCAGTGCGTCCCAATCTTGTTTAGGCCTGTAAAGAGCTACGCTATTGCTTGAAGCATTTCAAATAGTTTAATTTATGATTCTAGTAGTTCACAAATTGTATCAAACTTATGGATATTTTTAAAACTACAGAAATAGACGAGCTTGTACTGTTGTGTCCATTGAGAGATTAACCAATGAAATCTCCTGAAACCCCATGGCATCCGTCCACGTGGTAGGTAATGGATGTGATGAACTGATGATGGATCAATTTGTGTCATCTCAAAACAGAAGTGGTTAAACTTGGTAGCCGCATGCAATTTCCGAATTTCTGATAATGTTTTGTACTTTTGTAATATCATATCCAGATATGAGCCACATATTAATTACCACGTGTCAACTCGACAATCACTATTATCTACTCAGAATTATTAATTATCTAGCATTTTTGGGACTCAGACCACACAGTTCAAAGCAAGAAGAAACCACAGAAAATTAACAAAAACAAAACAGGAGAGCACAGCAAAGCAAATGGCAGCCTCAGTGATGGCTTCTTCGTTGAGCCTGAAACCAGCTCCTTTCACTGTGGAGAAATCAGCAGCGAGAGGCCTTCCCTCTCTTGCTAAAACTTCATTCAAAATTGTGGCCAAAGGCAGCAAGATCAAAACCGACAAACCCTTTGGTATATTCTTCTTATATCACAGTGCATATGCATGCTTGCATATATCAAGTGAATACAGATGCAGTGAGTTATGATTTAGGGTTTGTTTGGTATTTAGGTGGCGTGGATTTAAGCCTCGACTATTAAAAAATTGTTGTTAATAAATGCATGTAACTTTTAGATAATATTTTTAATAAAATTAGCAAAGGTAAATATATGTGTATATATATTAAGTTAACAACAGTGCTGAACGGAGCTAAGTTAACAAGATTGATTGTAACGATGATCACTGTAGGTAATATTGCGGCAGTATTTAAATCCCATACTGATGCATACATGTTCGTGTGATTTTACTACATTTATAAGTATGCTGAGGTACTAGTGATGGATATGCCTAGCACACATTCACAAGTGTTCATTTCTGTGATAGTGAATTCTCACTAATTACGGGGTTTAATTTAAAGTTATCTAATATTTTGAATTAAAAAGGGGAAATTGTGAAGTGGATGACAGTTCATCCCAATGTCATCAATACCATAGTTGTGATATATGACTTCATATTCTTTCAGGTTTTATGCTGCAAAGGTGCCAGAATTTGGCAGCTTGTATTGCATAGCATTTCAACATTTTTTTAATTCTAATAATACAAAATTAAATTATTTTATTATTAAATAATAATATAATAAATGAAATATAAAAATAAATTATATGATAGTATTATTTTATTTAATAATACTATATTTCATTATATTATTATATGATATTATATTTATATATTAATAATTATTTAATAATTAATTTAATATAATTAATAATAAAATAACAATAAAATTAAATAATATTGATTTAATATTAAATATAAAATTACTACAATACATCGTAACATCAAAATATTATATAATATTATTATAATACAGTGCTAATACAATACATTATAATACAACGCACCCTACACATGTTACTGCATGCTTGTGTTATGAGTTTAATTGATATTCAATGTTATCAGATAGGCTTGCATGCTATTTTATAGCTTCAGCTTGATTAATATTTATTGTTATCAATTCAATGTCAATAAGATTTGAGAATTAATATCATATGATCATACATGATTCTACAGGAATAAATGGTGGTATGGATTTGAGGGAAGGTCTTGATGCATCGGGCAGGAAGCCTAAGGTTTGTGTCCAGCGATTTTGTCATTTTATTTATATACTCTTTTAGATAAATTCTTCTAGCTGCTTCTCTCTCGAGTCCATTACTTCAATTTCTCTAAATTTATTGTTTTGCTAAAATATTTATAATTTTTTTCATATGTTCTCTTACTTGAGTATCAATTTCTTACTTTGTTTTGTCTTTGAAACTAATTAAACTTCATTTTGTTTCATTGTAGTATAAATTCCTTAATCAACAACCTTTGAATTCAGGCGAATTATTTGTATATATATTTGGTAATTAACTGTTTCTTTGTGAACAGTTATATTCAATGCTAACTGTTTTGCACCTTCATGCAAATCAAGCACTCATCAAGGAATTAATAATATTTCATCATCGAACCAAGAGCATAAGAGTTCTTCCATTACAGTCAAAAGGCAAATGCCAAAAATATTGAAAAAAAAAAATCTGTGATCATATACGCTTACACTGATAAGGCGAGGTTGAGCAAATTGTTAATAGATTGATATGATATTAAAAGGGGCTTCTAAAGGGAAGGACATGAAAATTATAATGCATTTCAATATTTATTTATATCTTTCCTTTGCCGTATTTTTGTATAATCTATATTCTGTTAACTCTTCAGCTTTTCAAATTGAACACAGGGGAAAGGTGTTTACCAATTTGTTGACAAGTATGGTGCCAATGTTGATGGATACAGGTAGAGATCATTGTTTGGTTTTGTAATTCTTCTACTCTTAACAGCTTAAGCCATTAAGTTTTAATTTCTAATTTCTTTTAGTGGGGAAGACAATTTAAGAGTAATATCTATGGAAGATTTTCCTTCCTGAAAAAGGGACCGAGGAAGAAGGAATACGTTATTAAGAAAATTGGCTAGTTGTTGATATAAGATTAATATTCCATGAAGGTTTTAATATCTGTATATTAGTAAATTTCTGATATACATTCTGATGAGTGGTTTTACAGTCCTATCTACGATGAGAACGAATGGTCTCCCGGTGGTGATGTCTATACTGGTGGTAAGTGACCCTTAACTATGATCTCACTTTGATTTTCAGGCTGTAATTTCATATCTCAAAACATCAGCACAAATGAAAATATTTATGTGTTCAGTCTTGTAGCTGAAGCTTAAAGGTAAATTTGAAGCTTGGACTTAAATTTACTGGTGCAAATGTGGTATTGCAGGTGCAACTGGCTTGGCAATCTGGGCTGTTACTCTTGCTGGTCTTCTTGCAGGAGGAGCACTTCTCGTCTACAACACAAGCGCTTTGGCACAGTAGATGAATTTCAATCAATGTTACATTATTATCTGTCTATTTTTTATAACTTGTTAATGTTGCTGTTAAATGTACCTTCCACAGCTACTTCATGTATCTATATTGTGTAATGTTTTGGGTGGATTTAAATTGAGACATATAGCCATCTATAACTTGGTACTCCCTTCTGTGCCTTCATTGAAGATGGTTGGCCTGGTTTTTAAACCTAGTCTGTGTAAGCTATCATAAGGGCCATACAAACTGAATTTGGATCTCGTTTTGATATGGAGCAGCACCATTGAAACTTCAGTCTATGGACATCAAGTATGCTTCCCATGCAAAGAACAAGTAATAGAGAAAACTGGATAAGTAAAAAACCTGCTTTACTTCATAAAAATATCAAAATATCACTGTCATTCCATATACTACTTGCATCTATATCGCCAAAATACAACAGATGCTTGCCCAGCTCAGTTCACACCGCCTTCAACATGAAGCAAAGATTTTCTGTTGTTCTGATCTCAGGAGAACTGGATGGATGGGTAGTTATGGATGGATGGATAGTTCGATTATCGCATCTAACACCACTTAATTCACAATTTACGCACCTAGGAAAAGAATCCACCCAATTGTTTTTGCCAGGTCCATTTGAGCCTTGGGTGGTGTATTGATGAAAGCTTAATGGTGAATTTGTTTGTACTCAAAACTCTTCAAGAATATTTTCATCTTGATTAGGCAGAGATGCATTCCTCAAAAAAGAGCCCTGATGTACACTTCCGTCTGACATCATAGACCGAACTACCTGAATATATCCAAACCATTTGTTACTTTTAACATAGTTTTCTTGCAATTAAAGTCACTTATGTATCCCCCATGATGAGGGAAAGCAATACTTGCAAGTTCCCTTACTATTGTAAAAGAGGACGGTAAATCTTCTTTTCTGTTTGAAAAAATCAAACGCAAATATGTAACAGAAGCAAAAGCATATTACCTTTTCTATTTCCTCTTGAAGAAGAGGATTGTCTCTCAAGTACTGCAATGCTTTATCTCTCCCCTGTCCCAATCTATTGATCAAACACAAAAAAGGGAGAATGCCAATAAGCCTTAATTCATTTCTAGAAACTGGCAACATTACAGTCACTTTTTAAGAAAATAAAGGCTGTTTAAAAGTACAAAATAAATTAATGAGTGCATTAATTTACACCACGGTCACTGATTTTGGTACAACTTTTTCTAAAAAAAGCTTTTAGATCCAGAAACAACTAAAAACCAAAGATCCTACCTTTTTATGAATTATGTCATAAACCACATTCTACCTCCTGCACTTGCCAAATTCTCAAAACCTCACAAAGCTTCTATCACTGCAATTGTCAAATCCTCAAGGTTCTCAATCTGGTATGAATTGAGAACGTCACTGGTTCAGGCTTGTCTTACAAGCAATTACCCCATCTTAAACCTGCTCTACAGCTATTCTGACCAGTCAAAACAAATATGTACAAATGAGTGGGTCTTACTTGCAACTACCCCAAGCTTACCTGATACCTGAGTTACACAGGGTATGCATGAATATGCGTTTACATCAAGACCTTGTATCTCCATTGGGTTTCCCTTAAGACCTTTGTATCTCCATTATTGGGAATTCCCTCAATTCACCTATATATATATATATATATATATAGAGAGAGAGAGAGAGAGAGAGAGAGAGAGAGAGAGAGAGAGAGAGCTATTTTGAGTCACAGTTAGGAGAATTGGCCACTCAACAGTGCTCAAGAAAAAACCATCACTTTCTTACAGGGCCAAATATATGCGGTGTCCCTGTTGTGGATATTTCTAGTCCCATATATACTGAAGGTCAAAAAATTATTCAAAGGTGCAAGTCTTATGCAAGTTAATAACAATACAGAGCGGCCCATTATGTGAACTGATCTGAAAGCATATATGTAATTTAACCATCTTGTTGATTTGGCCGTAAAGAACCATAACTAACGCAAATTCATTAAGTACATTATGAAATATGTTTATATCTGTGGCATGCACGCATGGGTTTGAATGAGAAACAAAAGGGCAAACAAATTTGATTTTCATGCAAACTGATCTAAAAGAATTGTAAACCATATAAAAAGAACTAGGATGCAACTATGATTACACACAATAGAAGTCCAAAGGCACACCTTTGGTCTCCATAGCTATACCAAGCTCCTTTCCTCACCACGATATCCATCATTTCAGCACAATCCAACATGCATCCCTGCAAGTTATTGAAAGTCAAAACATAAAGCAATTATAACCTTTGGTGAAATAGTTTTTTATTGCAATACTAACCAGTTTACTCACTCCCTCCCCAAATATGATTTCGAACTCTGCTTGTTTGTATGGCCTTGATACCTATGAATTATGAAAGCAAGTGATTAAGATCAGGAATTTCTCTACCCTTGACAGCATCAATTAGAAACAAAAATTTTGGCAGGGGAACACAAAATAGCAAGGTTTTTATCTACCTTACTCTTTTGCACTCTGACACGAACCCGTACCCCAACATCCTCATCTCCTTTAACCTGCAACAAAGTAAAACAAACTTAATGAAAATTACTAGCAGACTAAAAATGGTTAAATAAAGAAAGTGGAAGAAATATTGATCTGTCAAGTGGTTATTGTACTTACAGACTTTATCTTCCCTGTAGAACGTATTTCAAGACGAACTGAGGCAAAAAACTTTAAAGCAATCCCTCCACTAGTTACTTCAGGATTCCCATAATATACACCAATCTTACAGAATGCAGAATAAGCAATATAATCAGTTGCTAGAAAATGAAATTTTCCAATGGAGCGTAAAGCAGACTGATGCAGAAAACATAGATAAAACAAAAGGCACTACATATAACTCAATATTAAAAGCAGTACTTTCAAGAAGTTCAAGGCTTATCCAACCAAAGAGAAGATATAAGCAGTTTTTCTCCTTTGATTTATCTAAAATGATCCCTTTCTGTTAACCTAACAAGTCCTCCACCAAATACAAACCAGAACCATCTAAAATTCCCAGAAGCTTGAGGTCAGTGCTGCACAGATCTCACATCAGTTACAAAAGATACTCTTGCAGCTGTCTAACATCATTGAAAAGAATTAAACCCAAAAGTACCTTATATCTGATCTGATTGAGGAAAATGAGAGTACAACCAGCTTTGGAGGCATTTCCTGACATTTTACGCAAAGCTTGGCTCATAAGGCGAGCTTGCAAACCAATTTGCTGCATTCCTATCTCACCCTATGCAACAAGAAACGGGACGACATTCAAACACGGGTAAGTTCCCACTAGAGCTGGCAAAATTTCACATAACCTGATTATTCGACACGAACACGACATTAAAAAATAAGTATGAATTGTCAAATTTGACACGATTATTAAATGGACTGAGTCCTAGTCGACAAGATTTTTTTTGCGTCAAGCTAGGGTTAAAGTTTTTAACCGATTTATCCGACCACTGACACTATTATATTTTCAATTCTAAATTAATTTATAAATTCTTGTCATCAAAACTCAAATATTGGACATGATTTTCTTTTTTTATTTTTATTTTTAGAAGGATATACATATCGACATTGTTTCATTTATAAAATTTTACATAGATTTAGAAATACAACAGTGTAAATGTGTAAAATATTGACAGACATGTATATTTTATAATGTCGATATATAATATTACAAAACTTCAATAGTGTAAATATGTAATATTTCAACAGATATGTATATTTTATAATATATATAAAACAGTGTACAAATATTTGATATAAATTTTGTTAAATATATAAGTATTAAGGAGATTAATGGGTAACCCATTTATTTTTCATGTTGGGTTAGAATCTCAATATTTTGATACGATTATTAAATAGGTTCTGTTTGGGTCGACCTAAATTTGACACAATACAAAGCTGACACAGTACGAACACGACCTGACGACCTAATTTGCATGGGGAAAATTGTAGCATACTTCAATCTCTGCACGTGGAGTGAGAGCTGATACAGAATCAACACAAATAAGATCTACAGCACCAGATCTGCACATACGATCCGCAACTGCAAAGTGAAAATTGAATTAGTTAGCAAACATTCTGCTTATAAGAAACAAATCCCACAGGCAAAAGAAAATGAAAAAAAAAAAAAACAAAACATGGACAAGAAGGATAAATTACTTTCTAGTGCCATCTCGCCGTTATCAGGCTGGCAAACAATCAAATTCTCTACATCCACGCCCAATGCTTTTGAATATGCTGGATCAAAAGCATGCTCTGCATCCACAAGCATTGCATTGCCTCCGAGTTTCTATAAATAAACAGTATAAACTGCATGACATATACAACAGTGTCCCAGAACTTTCTACAACTGTACAAAAATTAAGAACACAGAAGGTAAGCGCAGACTGATTGGTACCTGCACTTCTGCAATTGCATGGAGTGCAAGGGTAGTCTTTCCACTACTTTCTGGCCCAAATATCTGCAGAGAAAGTTTGCAATTTGTTAAAAAGCTTTTTGCACCAGAGTATAATCCAGAAAACAAAATTTATAGAACAAAAAATGTTTTTCTTCAGAGTACAGAAAGTCATTATAGGTACTATCTAATGACAGAAATTGACTAAAGCAACAAGAAAAAATATAAGGGAAAAACAGAGTGCCAAGTAACGACAGATTTTCGTTTCTACTTTTGATAACAAACAAAAATAAGCTGGAATTACACGAGCAATAGTCCATCCTATGATTACAGAATTATCTTAAAAGAAAACAGAACAGCTCATAAGAGAAGAAGAAAATGAGTTCTAAACAACATTTCCAATTCTCAGAGAGATAGCCTCCAGGACATCAATAAGAGACAATCCAAAGCAAATCCCATTATGAAGTGAGAAACATTATTCTATCCCCAAGGAACTGTGAACTCCACATGACCCATAGCAGTGCTCACTGCAGATCTCCATAAAAATTTTTCCCCCTTGATATTCCCAAATCCTCTAACATCTTTGTTACACTATGATAAGCCATAACCCAAACAAACCTATATCATGTATAACCATCTACTCATGGCCCACGAGGAAATCACATATCAATAACTAATGATGTATGAAGTATCCTTTCTTTCTACTAAGTATGCATCATTGAGATGAAAAGGGGAAGTTTGGCTGCCTCCTTTGAAGCAAATCACTTGCATTTAAGCTGAAGACAAAGCTAAGAATTTAACTTTTCAACAAGCAAAAAATTTCCAAAATAGAAGTTTTATGATGAAAAACAGATATTAAATGAACCTCAAAAAATAGTAAGTAATAGTAATATTACTAGGGAATGTATCAAAAGAACTAGGTGACTGAGTTTGTTTGTCCTTTTGCAAGTAAGAGTAAACAACATTAACAATTAACCACTGAAATCAAAGAGGAAGAAAGCTCATCTGCTTTTATCACTACTGTTTTGGATAAAATCAGAACCTAGTCAGTGGAACTTCCCGATCAAGACACAGTAAATGAATAAAAACATTTATAGAAAGACTTGTAATAGCAGACAAACAATGGTATCTTAGTAATCAAAAGATGAAAGGAACATTTTTCCATTATGGATCTTCCAAAAATCTTCTCCTTTCACCATCACATCAAGTCACGGAGCAAGCAAATGATTCCTTATTGAAATATTTTCTCTTAAAAGCAATGTTTCAAAACGTTCACCATATGGCCAATGAACTATCATATAAACATCTCAAGCCCCGCATGGAAAAAAAAAGGATAATACCTCCACAATTCTCCCTTTAGGAAGCCCACCACCTAAGGCCAAATCCAGCGTCAAGCAACCACTGGGAAAGGTTTCACTGCAATGGTTAAAGAAGGAAAAAAAACAGAAAAAAGAAACAAAATTAATCCTACACCTCTAGTACATAAGTCATACGAAGGAAATGGCATAGAGCAATAATAACCAATAACCCAAAAAAAAAAATTAATGATTAAGCACATCGAAGGGAGACAAAAAAGAAAAAATGCAGTCTTAAAAACAGCAATAACAAACATGAAATGAAAAAAATAAGTCAAATAACATATACATATTATACTGAGATTCCAGGAGACAAGAAGACATACACAAGGGCTCCACCAGCACTGCCCAATCTTGTAACACTCCCTTTTCCAAATGAACTGTTTATGTCATTCATTGCTGCATCCAACGCTCTTTGCTGTAACAAATTTGTATGTTTATTAATATTACTAAGAGAGGAATGTTTGTTCATTCAACCAGAAGTAAAGCATAAAGAATTGGAAGAGTTATTATTATTATTATATGTACCCACCCGGTCGAGGAAGCGGGAGTCTCCGGAGTCGGAAGAAAAGCCATTAACTTTTCCGTCAAATTCGCAGCTGATTTTCTTGTCACGTTTTCTGGCAGCTGACAGCTTGGACGAGGCTGTGAAGAACCGAGAGCGGGAAGATTGGCAATGAAGGGGACTTGAAGAAATTGACAAGAGACATGAGTGTGTCTTCATGTTGAATGGGGAGAAACATAGCTGATGACACACACCCAGTTTTGCTTTCAGAGGCGCAGCTGCTGCTGCGAGAGACTCCATTATTTGTAAGAAAATAATAGAAGAAACAGAAGAGGAGACACAAGTCACAGAAGCAGAGAGCAGACGCAGAAGCAAAGTGGGTCAGTTTGTGGCTTATGGGTTTCTCTCAGAAGAAGGTAAGCTGTCATTAAATGGGCCAGCCCGGAATCTTTGGCCCAGTTTAAATGACGATAATTAGAAGTTCGGGTGCTAATAAAACTTATTTAACAATAAGGATATCAATTTTTCCTATTGCAGAATCTCATCTCGTTTACGATGATGGGATTAAAATGTATTTTTACATACTAAATTAAAGTGGGATGGGATAAGGGTAAGAATAAAAAATACATTCTATCTTTATTTGTGGAACGGAAGAAGAATCAATTATAAAATTTTGTCCCGTTCTATATATCCATTGATCTTATAATTTTAAAACTACTCTAAATTTTTAATTATTTTATTGAAGTTAGCTTTTGGAAGTTTTTGTTAATTTTCGATTTTTGCTTAAACTTTGCAACTTAGATTGATTTTGTTTAGGGTTGAAACTTTGAACTTTTGATTTTTCTTTTGCTACTGGTTTGGTTTATTATTATATTATTGAATCGTTGGATATTTAAACATGCCTGAAGTTGATTACTATCTAAATCTATACCTTTTAAAGCGTAAGTCATAGTATTAATGTGCAGCGAATACAAACAAGCAATTAAAAATTTTTAGCATAAAATTATATTCGAACATGCATTTAGTCAAAGCAAATCTATTGATTTAATTATTCTACTTTGTATTTTTTTAAGATGTAAGCCATATTGAATTATGATGATCCTTAAAAGAAAAAAATGTCAATTTTTTTTTATTGACATTCAGGATTGTTCATGATAAGGGAGTGGGACAAGATATTTAACAGGGACAAGAATAAGATAAATTTTTATCCCAAAAAATTAAAAAAATGGAATGAGACCTTTTTTTTATCACACTTGCATATATCAGACAAGGCTGAAATCTACACATCTCATCCCATTCTACCCCATTGCAGACCCCATTTTACAATGCTCTATGCTACTTTTATTTATTTTACAATGCCCTATACTACTTGTGTGGTGTCGTGATATGAAATCACAAGTAAAAATCATACTCAACTAAAATCGTTTGAGAGTGAGGGTTATTTGCACTCATATACTAAATTTGAAAAATGATAGAGGTTATTTGAACTCAATAAAATATTCATTAAATTCATATTTTAATTATATTTTATATTACTAAAATATCCATAATATAAATTCGCATTAAAGGGCAAAATAATATATTATATTTTTTTTTACTTTCTATGTCATTGTTGAATCCATCTATAAAATTGTTCACAATGAATGATAAACACTCATTTTTTTTTTTCCATAAACCCCAACTTTCCAATTAGTATCATACAAATTTAGATGGGTAAAATCTCATTTTAGTCTCTATTTTTTTAGGTTAGAACTCATTTAGTCTCTGTATTTTTAAAAAGGGAAATTATCATTTGTATATCCTATATTTGCTCTATTATAAAAAATACTACAATATTTTGAGAGTATTAATCATCCAACCTAAATTGACAAGAGTTATCTACTGACTACTAAATTGTTAGTTGCGTTTGAAAGTTAATAGAATTATAGTGAATTAATGAATTTACCCTTGAAACTTAAATTAAAGTAAAAGAAAATTATCGCTTGTATACCCTTAAATTCTCTTATTATCACTTGTATACCCTTAAATTATCACTTATATACCCTTAAATTCTCTTATTATCACTTGTATACCCTCAAATTATCACTTGTATCATATGAAAAGACTAGATTACCTCTCTGACGTCATCATTTTTAAATGACAAGTAATAGTTTATTGGACGGTAAATACATTTTGTCAACTTAGGATAGACGATTGATACACCCTTAAAGTGTTGTAGTATTTTTTATGACGGAGTAAACTAAGGGTACACGAATGATAATTTCCTTTTTAAAAATAACTCAAACATACGTGTCTTTACTTTTTATTCTTTTTGACTTACTTTTATAATACTATCCTCTTGCTTTCTTTTTATGGACATTAATAAAAAGAAAAAAATTATATTGCTAATTTAACCCCAAAAATGAAATAAAATAAAGAATATATATATTAATTTTTGTGGAAGCTCACGTATGTCCAAAAAATTAATAATATAAAAAATTAAATTACCAATTTTTTATATTAAAAAATTAAAATATTAACTCTTCAGCAGCATGTTCCACAAAAATTAATATATATATTTTATTTGCTTTTTATTTAACTTAGGGTCTGTTTGGTAATGCTGTAACTTTTAAGATAATTATTGTTATTTGTACTATAAAAATAATCAAATGTGATAAGAATTAATTAAATATTTAGAAAAATTAATTTTTAAAAGTGTGAGTTTAAAAGCAATCATACATGTTTGACAAATCTTACTGTTAAATTGTTGTAAGAATATAAATGACTAATTGAATATAATATTGAATAAAATTTGTTTACATATTTATAAACTTGTATATAAATGTTTTTAATTATGTATAAATAACAATTGAAAAATAAAATACATATTTTATATTATTAGTTTTATTTTTATTTTGTTATCTCAACATAATTAGTAAAAATAATAATTTCTTAAAAATTAATGCTTTTATTCTTTTAATTATTAAGGATAATTTTGGATTTTTATATATACGATATTGTATTAAAGTCCAATTTGGTAATGCTGTATCTTTTAAAGTAATTGTTAGTTGTATTATAGAAATGATCAAATGTAAAGAAAATTAGTTAAACGTTTGATAAAATTTATTTTTAAAATTGCTATGAGTTTTAAAAGCAGTCATGTATATTTTGTGAATCTCACTGTTAAACTGCTATAAGAATATAAATGATTGGATTTGACATAATATTGAATAAAATTTATTTATACATTTATAAACATGTATATAAAATATATTTAATCTTGTATCTATAATAATCGATAATTAAAAAATATTTTATATTACTAATTTTTTTTATTTTGTTATCCCATTATAATTAGTAATGATAATAATAATCTATTACAAGTTAATGACTTTATTTACTAATTAATAAGGATAATTTAGGATTTTTATATTGTTAGAATACGTTTTGATGCAGCTGATACAGATAGCGAGGATTGTAAAGTACAATAAGGCTAGTGGTGTAGCAAGCAACTTATGAAATTGATCATGCTAACATGGCAAAACCATATTCTAGAGCTTGTTTTGAGCTTGTTATATAGCAAAACCATATTGTAACAAAATTAGTGATTAGTGGTTATATGCATGAATATTCCAATTAAATCTAGAAGCTTGTAGATGTGTGTAGTTGTATTAGCATAAATGTATGAGTTGTAATTGATTCATCGTTAGTTCAACTTAATAAAATTGTGATCATTTCTCTCTCTCTCTCTCGTTCTTCTTCTTTTCTCTCTATTTTCTTAGAATCCATACAAACTTTCAGCTTATTTCAAACAAATATATATAAGGATATATATAAAATTTTATTAAGTATAAAAGTGATTTTAAAAATTAGATTTTGAAAAACTACTTCTTCCATACTTTTCAAAATCTACTATAGGATATAGTAGATTTTGCCAAAAACGATTTTTTAAAAAAATTATCAAGCATTAAATTCAACTTTTAATTTTTCAAAATTACTTTTAAGTCTCTCAGAAGCAATTTCAAATGGGCCCTAAGTATATAATTGATTCTCAAAATCAAATTTTGAAAAACTACGCTTTCTCTACTTTTTAAAATCTGATATAGATAGATGAGGTGACTTTATCAAAAGTAATTTCTAAAAAAATTTACCAAACATCAAAATTAACTTTTACCTTTAAAACCACTTTTGAGCCTTCTCATAACAATCTAAAATGTGATCTAAATATTATTTAAGAGATTGAAAATAAGAGAGGGACTAAATCCATAAACTGTAAGTAACTTACTACAACCTCACAATAACTCACAATTATCCAACACTAAACAAAACTTCATCACAAATTACTAGTACTTCATTACCAAAAATAAATAAATAAATAAATATATAGATAAAATTGCTTCTATTGACATCCACATAATTTGCAAACTCCATTAATTCTTTAGCCTCCTTAATCATCCATTCTTTAATCAATCTATCTGTAACCAGTTGTAAGAATTCTGATAACTCTATGAAATGTGAGTTATCATGACACTTTTAGACTTAAATCAATATTACCTAGAGAGTAAATGATGTGTTTCTATTACATTTTTGTTACATTTTACATAAAAATTCATTTTAGTTTAGTCTTAATGAGTTTTGCTTAATTTAAAGCAATTCGTGCTTAAATTGTGTGCATAATTGTAGGTTTCCAGAAGCTTATAATTCATGGAAGGAATGTTGATGCAATAAACTTGCAAAAATGAGGAAGAACTTAGTTACAAAAGAATTGAAACAAATCTAGAACAGTGCAGTTACTGTAGCCGTTGCTGTAGCAACCATTGCTGTAGCAATTCTGGAACAACGACAGAGAAAATTCAGTGTGGGATACTTATAGAATTGCGATATGCAATTTCCTAATCTAACTTATGCGCTCCCTAGACTTCCGTTTACCCTAAATTTCAACTATAAAAGAAGCACACATTATTAGGAGTAAAGAGAGCCGTTACCCAAGGAGAAAAACACAAAGAAATAAAAGAAAAACAAGATCCAAGAGAGAGATTAAGGGCTGCACAAGAGGAGAATTTGCAGAAATCAATTGGGAACTCAACCCTTCTTATTCTTCTTTTGTTTTCTCGTTTTCTATTTATTTATAGGGATGTGTTTCATGACTGAAACTTTGTTCTTTATTTTTCTTTTACAAACCATGAACTAAATTTATTTGTGGTTGAGTGATAAACAATCTTGATGATTTGTTGACTAGAAATATGTGTTGCTGCATGTTTGCGGTAGCAGTTTGTTTTGATAGTATTCATTTTATTCGTTATTTCGGTTGATCACCCATTATTGATAATAGCTAATGAAAAGCCACAAAAGGGTCTATCTTAGTAGAACATATCAGAACAATACTTGATCTTAAATTGAGTTTCTCGGATTGAGTTTTACTTAAGTCTTAAAAGGGTCATGCTTGATTTAAAATTAGTAATGAACTAGACATAAGGATTTACCTTGTAGGGTAAATAGAACCTAAGCTTGTAATGCTATATCTTATATTGGCATAGCAATTGATCATTATTAGGTTGCATATAGATATAAGATATCCAACATGCGACGGCTGAGGATATGTAAGGATTCTACCAAGTGCTGCAACAGATATTACAGCAACCGAGCCAACCATTAGAAAATAGTCAAGACCATTAGGAGAGTTTATTCACTCAACTAAGTTAGCTTATATAGCTATACATATTGATTTTGATGATAACAAAACACATGTATTGATTAAATAAAGATTTATAAATTGTGTTTTTATAATAAGAAAATGAAGTTATAAAATCAAAGTGTTTTGAACTAAAATGAATGTGTTTTTAAAGCCTTTGATTTTGAATGAATGTGTTTTTAAAGCCTTTGGTTTGAATTTCGAATTTCGAATTTGGACTTAAATGACAAGTTTTGAAATCTTTGATTTTAATAAGTATTGTTATAAAATTTCGGAGTTGGATATTTTTATAAACATTTGAAATGTTTTGGGCCATACAATTATTTATGAATATTTTGGACTAAAGTGAAAGGTTTTGAGAACTTTGAAAATATGAGTATTTTGTTGTAAAGGATCTTTGTGCAAAATAATAAAATTGTTAGGGCCAAATCATAATTTCAGAAAGTTTTGGCATTACAAAGTAATATTTGGAAATTCTGAAATTGGACCTATTTGTAAAGTTTTCTGACGTTTAGGGTCATAATATAGTTTTAAAAAGTTTTGGGGTCAAACTGTAATTTCAAAAATTATTTCACTGTAGCCGTCACTGTAGCAGTTATTATAGCAACCGGCTAATCGGTTGTGTAAATCCGGCTAACCGGTTTCGGGCAGAATGTATGCAAAATTCAAGCGGCTAACCGGATATAGAAATCCGGCAAACCGGTTTTCTGGGTTTTCTGGGCAGAATTCATGCAAACCGAAAACGGCTATCCAGTTGTTAAATCCGGCAATTCGGTTCGAGGTAGAATGCAACCAAAATGCAAGCGGCCAACCGGATTCGACAAACGGCAAACCGGATGTTCAGAATTTCAAATTTGTGTTTGTAACAGTAACATGAAGCGGCTAACCGGATGAGACAACCAGCAAGCCGGTTTCGGCCAGAGATGAACATAACGGCTAGTTTTTGAGTTCAAACTATAAAAACTCAAAACCATTTTCATTTTTTGGTAAGAGAAGAAAAACTCAAGCAAGCATAAACAAGAGCACACAATATATATTGAGCTTCATTTTCGTAACTCATCATTTATTAGCTCATCATTGTTCTTCAATTTGTATATCTACTCTTAGAGAGAGATTCATTGTTGTATTTATTATTTCATCAAATTGTGAGTGTACAAGTGAGGGAAACACTTGGGTTAAGAGATTGGGGATATAATCTCTTGTTGTAAAGGTTCATTGACACCTTGAAGTCAATTGTAATTGGTTAAAGCCTTGGAAAGGTTTGGATAGTGAAATCCTCAAGCGGGTGAGCTTGGAGGCGTGGACGTAGGCGGGGATAGCCGAACCACGTAAAAATCCTTGAGTTCGTTTTTCTCTTCCCTTACTCTTTAATTATTGTGCTTGCATGAAATTTATTGTTTTCGAATTTATTAAGGCATTAGATTAAATTGTTGTGTGGATTTGCTAGGATAAATTTTAAAATTCCAATTCACCCCCCCTCTTGGGTTGCACAATTGTATTTCAAACTATTCTATATTCTCATTGTTTTTATCCTTGAGTTTGACGTGATAATATACTTTGTTGCATTTTATTTATTGTGTTTTTATTTTAATTAGTAAGTTAGTTTCATCAATTGTTTATCTTAAGTTAGACACAAAATCTACACTGTTAAGATTGATGTAGCAAGTCTAATATGTTAACATGAATATGTTAATAATATTGATTTTGATAATAACAACCTTTAAAATGATTTATTGATAAAATTGTTGGAGTTATTTCTTAATAAACAAAAGTCTTTAAAACCACTCCTTTTACATTTATAAAAGATGAATTTTCAATTGGAAAAAAGATTCTTTGCAAAAACTGGCTTAAAATATGTTTCTGAAAACGATTAATCGATTATGACCAGAGAGCAAAAGTTTGCTTAAGCTCTAACCGATTAAAGAAAAATGAAAATTGAAAGCTTATTGGAAACTAACGGCGAACCGATTATTTATAAACGGTTAACCGATTACGACCAGAAAGCAAAAGTTTACTAAGCTCTAACCGATTACTGAAAAACGGAAATGGATAGCTTATTGGACACTAACGGTGAACCGTTTATTACAAACGGTTAACCGATAACGTCCAGAGAGTAATTTCACACAAGGCCTTAGCCGTTTACTCAAAAGGATAACCGTTGTTCTTTTTGCAGGTTACTGGACACTAACGGTGAACCATTTATTTACAAACGGTTAACCGATAACATCCCGAGAGTCATCTTATGCAAAGCCTTAGCCGATTACTTGAAACAGATAACAAGTATTCATTTTCAGGTCTCTGGACGTTAACGGTGAAAAGGTAACCTAAAAACGGCAAACCGTTTATTTGAATTCTGGCTTAACGGTAACTTTGACCAGAATAAACGATTAACCGTTAACGACTAACGGTGAACCGTTTTCGGGCAGACAGTGAATAACGGCTAGTTTTTCAGCTCTACTTATAAATAAGCTCATTCAAATTCAAAGCAGACTGATCACAACACAACCATTGAGCTTATACACGAGTTTGCAATCTTCAAAGAGCGTAAAACACATTCTTACTCCATCTATTCATACTTTGAGCAATTGATTTGTAATCTTATAGGTAGTGTGAGAGAAAAACAATTTGTATTCTTTCTTTTTGAGTGATTGTAAGTGTTGGGATACACTTGGGTAAAGCGATTGAGAATAATCTCTTGTTGTAAAGGTTATTGACACCTTGGAAGTCAAGTGTAAGAAATTGAAGCCTTGGTGGCTTGCATAGTGAAATCCTCAAGCCCAGAAAGCTTAGAGGCGTGGACGTAGGCAGGGTTGGCCGAACCACGTAAACATGGTTGTGTTTGATTCTCTCTTCCCTTATCTTTTTAATTTGTGATCAATTTATTTATAATTTTTTTAATTTCGTTTTAGATTTTCTTAATAATTTTGATTTTAATGTAATTGTTTATAAAATCCCAATTCACCCCCCTCTTGGGTTGCCTAGATAGTATTTCATAATAACATCAATCTCTGTGGAGACGATCTTGAATACTTATCACTTTATTACTTGTTGTGTACACTTGTACATTGATACTAATAGCACTAGTATTTATACACCAACAAGTTTTTGACACCGTTGCCGAAGATTGATTGTTCATTTTGATTTGTGAAATTAGTTTTAATGGTGCTAAGTTTTAATTTTATTTTGATTTGTTTATTTTGTTGACATATGTGATCTAACAACCCTTGTATGTACAACTATAAATCTGTTGAATTCTAGTTTGATCTAGAAATTGAAAGAACTGCAAAGAGATTGAGAAGAGAGCATTAGGAATTACAAGTTGCTGTAGCAATAGATGATTTGCAAGATTTGAGAAACTTGAACCGTAGAGAAGGGATACAAGCAGTCAATGTGCATGAAAGTCTGAATGGACAATTTGTTCAAAGGCAACCAAGGAACAACAACATTATTCACATGGCGAACGATAAAGATATAGCCATTTGGGACTACGCAGTGTTGACTCCTCAAGCCATACATCCGGGAATAGTTAGACCCGACGTTCAAGCTGACAATTTTGAACTCAAACCCGTGATATTTCAGATGCTTCAAACAGTGGGGCAATTTAGTGGTTTGCTATCCGAAGATCATCATCTACACTTTAAGTTATTTTTGGAAGTGAGTGATGCTTTCAAGATTGCTAGAGCATTGCAAGAAGCATTAAGACTCATATTTTTCTCGGTTTCCTTTGAGAAATCGAGTGAGAGCATGGTTGAATTCTCTACCCCCAGATTTTATCACTACATGGAGTGACTTGGCTGATAAATTTTTGTTGAAATACTTCCCGCCAACCAAGAATGCAAAGTTGATGAAAAGATGTGATCTCGTTCCTTAACTGAAGATGAAAGCTTGTGCGACGCATGAGAGAGATTTAAGGAGTTACTTAGAAAATGTCCTCATCATGGTATTCCTTGCTGCATACAATTGGAAACTTTCTATAAAGGTCTCAACCCAAGAATTGGATTGATGGTGGACACTTCAGCAAATAGGGCATGTTATCTAAGTCTTACAATGAGGCTTGTGAAATTTTGAAGAGGATAGCCAGCAATAACTATCAGTGGCCATCAACCAGATAAGCTGCAGCAAAAGGAACAACAAGAGTTCATAACGTAGATGCCTTGAAAACATTGTCAGCCCAAGTAACTTCATTAACAAGGATGGTAAAGGCTATGACTACTGCTTCAGCAACTGTTAACCAAATTTCTGGTGTGTCTTGCGTTTATTGTGGAGAAGGGTATTTATTTGACAATTGTCCTAGGAATCCAACTTCAGTCAATTATATGGGCAGCTTCAATAGACAAAACCAGGACAATCTATATCAAACACTTATAACTCTAGATGAAGACAACACCTGAACTTTTCATGGAGTTATCAGAACCAGACTGGTGCAACACCTAGTGGACAGAACAGACTTGTTCAACCACTTGGATTTTATCAGCAAAATTAAGAGCAAAGAAGCATCAACAATGATCAACTTAGCTCCCTTGAAGCTTTGATTAAGGATTATATTGTGAAGAATGAAGCGGTTGTCCAAAGTCATGCTGTATCGTTGAGAAACTTGGAAAACCAAGTTGGACAACTTGCTATAGCATTAAGCAATAGACCTTTAGGTAGTTTACTGATCAACACAGAGAACCCAAGAAGAAAAGGGAAATAGCACTGTAAATTGATTAACTTGAGATCTGGAAAAGATATTAATAGTTCAATTGGAGTACCAAAAAGAAGAATTAAGTCCAATAAGGGCAAAAAAGACGCTCAAGTAGAGAAAGAGTCACAATTTTTCACTTTTCAAAATGCAAATCAATATAGTTTTACTATAACATCTGCAGAAAATTATGATCCAGTACCTGGTAGTGAAGAAGGTACAACACCAACAGCGACAAACCCGAGTAGATCAAAAGAGAAGCAGTCTGCACAACCTGTTGCAGCACAATAGTTTAGTTACCCACTATCCTTCCCTCAAAAATTTCAAAAGCAGTAACAAGATAAGCAGTTCAGAAAAATCTTAGGAGTGCTGAAATAACTACATATCAATATCCTTTTTGTGGAAGCTCTAGAGCAAATGCCAAACTGTGCGAAATTTTTAAAGGATATCTTGACAAAGAAAAAAACACTTTGAGAATTTGAAATAGTTGCTCTAATACAATAATGCAACCAAATGCTTCAGAGTAAGATACCATAGAAGATGAAAGATCCAGGAAGCTTCAAAATCCCATGCTCTATGGGCACTAAATACAGTAGCAAAGCACTTTGTGATTTAGGGGCTAGTATCAATCTCATGCCTTTATCAGTGTTTAAGTAATTGGGAGTTGGTGAATGTAGACCAATAACAATGTCTTCACAACTTGCTAACAGCTCTCATGCATATCCAGAATAGAAAATTGAAGATGTGTTGGCGAAGATGAATAAATTTATTTTTCCGGTAGATTTCATTGTGCTAGACTTTGAGACAGACAAAGAAGTGCCAATCATTCTAGGAAAACCTTTCTTAGCCACGAGAAAGACTCTAATTGATGTTCAAAAAGGAGATTTAACCATGAGGGTGAATGACCAGCAAGTTACATTCAATGTGTTGGATGCCATGAAAAGTCCCGATAAAATTGAAGATTATAATTTTATCAGTGTTGTGGACTTTGTTGTAGCAGGGAGATTACACAGTTGCTGCAGTAAGGAAGAAATCAATGCTGCAACAATTGAAGAACTTGATGGTGAAGATCATGAAGCAACTAACATAGCATAGTCAGAAGAGAAGCAACCCTTCAGAATTGACAAGCAAATCCAACAAAGGGAACTTACTCCATACCAACAAGAATTCAAGGTTAATGGGCCGAAAGTGAAGCACTATATTAGAGATGATGTGAACAACCTAAAGACGGATATGTTCTTGAATGATTCAGGTTAAGTAAACAAGAAAGGTTAGGTTGAAAGACCTAAAATCAAGCGCTAATTGGGAGGCAACCCAATAAAAAAAGTTGTTTAAAGTTTTTAAGCAAGTAAAAAAAAAGTGAGCAAAACGAGCATGAGGGAATTGCTGCAGTATCACTTACAGCATGATATATAACAGAACATTCTCAAACAACAGATGCATTTCTTACTTTTGCAGCAGCAAATGGATTGATAAGATTTTATGATAAGGAGCGTTTGAGAAGTGGATTAAAGAAGAAGTGACCCTTTACAGCCTGTGTTGCAGCAGTGCTTCCAGCAACAGGGGAGTACCCTTACCCGCTAGTTTATTTTACTTATGTCTACAAAATTTTTCTTTCATTTAGTTTTAATTTTCTAATTCATTCTCCATGTCCTTTTATTTAGTGTATGCATGTATGGTTTATGTGGTTTTGTTTTGTGTGTTTGTGAGGACACAACACCACTCAAGTTTGGGGGTTGTGTTTATGCATGTGTTGTGTGAAACTCTGTTATCTAATATTTGTGTATGGATTTGAAAACTTAATGAAGATAAATTGAGTGTTATTCAGTATTTATAAGAAAATCAAGTAGAGATAGTTATAGATAGAGGTTGAAATTCTATCCCGATATTTAGACTTTGGTTGAGTTTTATGAGAATGCTGTAGTAGAGCTAGGAAAACGAAAAAAAAGTAAAAAATATCTCAAGTTTGGGGGAAAATTTTTGTTGGATTGTGTTTGTTATGAAATAAATTATGCTCCAATGGTTTAAGTTGCTAGTAACCAGGATTGAGTATGCACTCCATATGCAAACTTGAGTTCAAAAGTAACACGAGCTACGAGTAGTGCTGCAGCAATTAAAAAAAAATGATGATAAATAGGTCTGCTACTTAGGATACTAAGTAACCTGGTCTGTTCATGAGCCCCATATTCAGCCTTGAGTCCTAGGCGTCGAAAGGTATGACTTAGATATAACATCTTGAATGCGTTGCTGAAGCAACTCTGACATGTACTTTGAATGAGTAATTAGGTGTCGTCATTACAAGTGATAAGCATTCACATGAAAGCTCAATGTTGCATTGAATGGTTTAACTGAAAAAAAATGTTATTATTGTAGCACAGTTTGAGTTTATTTGTGAATTCTACTGCCCTATATGTGAATATATTTGTGTTCTATCTCTGAATTATATGCCTGTGTAATGTTGTAGCACCTTTGGAATTTGATCAAAGTGGCACACACACACTTTGGACAGAATGAAGCCTAAGTCTAGAACTAAATTGCTATGGTTATTTTGCGTGATTAAGAGTGTGATCTGAGGGTTGAAGAATCCTTAAAAATTTGATGACAGAGCTAAGTTATTTGTTGGATGATTGTGTGATTGAAGTGTTAGTGTTATTGTCATTACTTGAGGACAAGTAATGATTTAAGTTTGGGGGTGTGATAACTCTATGAAATGAGAGTTATCATAGCACTTTTAGACTTAAATTAATATTACTTAGAGAGTAAATGATGTGTTTCTATTGCATTTTTGTTACATTTTACATAAATATTCATTTTAGTTTAGTCTTAATGAGTTTTGCTTAATTTAAAGTAATTCGTGCTTAAATTGTGTGCATAATTATAGGTTTCTAGAAGCTTATAATTCATGGAAAGAATGTTGATGCAATAGGCTTGCAAAAATAAGGAAGAAGTTAACTACAAAAGAATTGAAACAAATCTGGAACAGTGCAATTGCTGTAGCTGTTGTTGTAGCAATCCTGGAATAATGACAGAGAAAATTTCATGCGGGATACTTACAAAATTGTGATCTGCAGTTTCCTAATCTAATTTATGCGCGTCCTAGGCTTCCGTTTACTCTAAATTTCAACTATAAAAGAAGTACACATCATAAGGATTAAAGAGATTCATCACCCAAGGAGAAAAATGTAAAAAAACAAAAGAAAAACAAGATTAAAGAGAAATGTTAAGGGCTGCACAAGAGGAGAATTTGCAGAAATCAATTAGGAGCTCAACCTTTTTTATTTTTCTCTTGTTTTCTCGTTTTTTTATTTATTTATGGGAATGTATTTCATGACTGAAACTTTGTTCTTTATTTTTCTTTTACAAACCATGAACTAAATTTATTTATGGTTGAGCGATAAACAATCTTAATGGTTTATTGACTAGAAATATGTGTTATTGCATGTTTGTTGTAGTAGTTTGTTTTGATGTATTTATTTTATTCGTTATTTCGGTTAATCGCCCATTTAATGATACTAGCTAATGAAAAGCTGGAAAAGGGTCTATCTTAGTGGACCATATCAGAACAATACTTGATCTTAAATTAAGTTTCTTGGATTGAGTTTTACTTGAGTCTCAAAAGGGCCATGCTTGATTTAAAATTAGTGATGAACTAGACATAATGATTCACCTTGTAGGGTAAATAGAACCTAAGCGTGTAATGCTATATCTTATATTGGCATAACAACTGATCATTGTTAGGTTGCATATAGATATAAGACATCCAACATGCGACGACTGAGGATACATAAGGATTATTCCCAGTGCTGTAGCAGATACTGCAGCAACCGAGCAAACTATTAGAAAATAGTCAAGACCATTAGGGGGAGTTTATTCACTCAACTACTTTATATTCTCATTGTTTTTATCCTTGAGTTTGACGTGATAATCTACTTTGTTGCATTTTATTTATTGTGTTTTTATTTTAATTAGTAAATTAGTTTCATCAATTATTTATCTTAATTTAGACACAAAATCTGCACTGTTAAGATTGATGTAGCAAGTCTAATAGCATGTTGAATACTCATAACTTTATTACTTGTTGTGTACACTTGCACATTGATGTTGTGCAAATTTTATTGAACTCGCAAGCGCACGAATCTATTGTAGTATAACTTAATGGTGCGAGTGTCGATCCCACGAGGAGGTGGATTTTAATTATTTATAGAATTAATTCTGTAAATGGGTGGTTGGATTGATGAAAATGATTTTGATTATCCTAAAACTTAAATTAAAATGACGAGAATAAATTCTAAAATTGGAATTTAAATGGCAATAATAAATTGAAGATAAATCTATTGAAATGACGTACTTGGGTATCTGGATCCGTATCAACATGCATCATGGGCTAAATATTCCATATTAATACCAATTAAATCATGAGAGGGGAATCCACACCTCATGAACCACGCTCTAATAAATATGGTGCTAAGGGCTTATCGTGCCAAATAATAATAACCTTATACTAGGGAGCCGGTGAAACCAGGGCAGTACTAGACAAGATTAGTATTATTTGTCGACGAGAAGTCAAAACATCCACACAAACTAGAGGGGAAGAGAAAATAAATTTACCAAATCAAGCCCATGACACATGTTGAGACTTCACCTTCAACCCAAGCTTGAAAGAAAATTAGCCACTCATAGTTGAACTAGGGGCAAAATGGGAATTTATTAAAATACGAAGAAAATACAAGATAGAGAGAGAATTACAGAAAATGAATCCCAAAAATGGATTCAGAGGTGCTCAATTAGGGGGAGGGAGGCCCCCTTTTTATAGTTACATTGAGTAAATCATGGCCATCGGATTAAAAACAGTTTGGACGCTCAGGATTTCGCCACGTCATCAGCCACTATTTGCACAGTACAGTCAACCGCCACTATTTGCACAGTACAGTCAACCGCCACTATTTGCACAGTAACGACAACAGTACCCGTATATGTGAATAGTACCATACGTGTGAACAGTGTCATTTTTCCTTTTATACTCCTCCTAAGGTTTTCGACCGTCCTGAGTTCAAAAATGATGTCCGTTTTGCCATTTGATCTCTCGTTTATTGTGAAATGACTATGATGCCCCTAAAATACATCAAATACTTAATTAAAATAAAACACACATAATTAAAGTACAAGAAATTTAAACACATAAAAGTAACGGTTGTTAGCAATACTTGATATATAAAATAACGATTTCTCCTTTATAAATATGCACTTTCTAACACTCAACACACCCCCCAACCAGCTTATTGCTAGTCCCTAGCAAATAAAGCGAAAACAAAAATTCAAAAAATGATTTTTTTTTTAAACCTCTTTTTATTCAATCAGATTAATGATAACAATCAAATAAAAGTATAAGCATTATCTCAAGTTTAAAGAAACATCACACCCACATCAACCATCTACATGAATCAGCCCAGTAGACTTTGTTGTAGCTACCTTTAAGAATGACATGTTAAACCCCAAAATCTCACTGGAAGTAGTGACACTCTCACAAAGAAATTAAACCCAAATAAAAATAGTCACTCCAATGAATGGTAATTGAGAGAAGATAATAAGAAGTGGTCTCACATGCTCTCACCAAAAAGAAATATGCCCTTAACTTAGAAATAATACGATCTCCAGTCAAATAAAAATGCTAGTCAACCCATTTTATTTATTATTATTTTTTTTATGCATCACTACATCTTTTTAGCCCATATAACTAGCTTCTACTTCAGATTATAGTTCCCTAAAATCAAGAAGGACTTTTATTAGGACGTAACGTAGGCTAGGGACATAGCTAACAAAGAAGGGAAATAAGGAAGACAAAATGTATGTTTGAGAAAAATGCATAGAATTTTTTTTTTTTTTGAAAGTTGCAAGGTGGATTTCACCTATTATTGTTGTTTTTTTTTTGAAGCAACAATTTTTGTTTCTCTTTTTTTTTTTTTTGAACTAGGCATAACTTTAATATACAAAATATTTATTTACAGTTTTCTCAAACATAAAAAGGTGATGGATCTTGTAAGATATTGGGTAATACTCCAAATCGGAGTGGGTCAAGATAATAAGTTGAGAAAGAAAAGTTTTTTTTTTTTTTTAAGGCTCAAAAGGGCTAACTATGGATATTCATAAAAGGGATGGCTAGAAAGGCTCAAACGGATCAAAGAGGGCCTTTCCATCATCTTTTAGGACTCTAAATAATCTTCCATATCTACTAATTAAATGGGCTTCCAAATGTAACAACACACTCTTTTTTTTTAATTTTTTTTTTTTAGGGTTAACTCAAAAGAAATCTAGAGATCGTGTATACAATAATAAACTGCTAAGCTGTATAAAGAATGGGCAAAAGGGTTACTCTCCAAGAAAAATGATAGGCTCAAAAACTCACTTGATATTTATTATGACATGTTCATTCCTTCAAGCAACTCATTTTTGTCTCCGACATCAACATGTAGAGTGGCAAACATAGTGTAACATCACTTCAGACTAAAGATAATACAAATACTAAAATTTGAAATCATCATGTTATCCAATGTTAAAACAAATCAAAAAAATTTTTTTTTTTTTTAAACAACACCTACCCCCCAACCTATTCTAAACGTAAAAAGAAAATATGCATGCAGAAATGTGAAAATGATGCAGAAAAATTAATTAGAAAATGATAGAAAACGAATTTTTTTTTTTAAGAAGATGCGTTTCTAGAGGCACTACACTCTATATTCAGCCATCTTTGACACAAAAATTTTTTGTTAGAAAATGTATATTTATAAAGGAGAAATTAAAAAGAAAAAGAAAAATGAACATCAAAACATAACAAAGAAAAAGAAAATACATGAATTTTTTTTTAAATTTTTTTTTATTTTTTTATTTTCAAACAATGAAGATGCGTTTCTAGAGTCACTACACTCCATATTCAGCCATCTTCAACACAAAAAGTTAGCAACAGTTAGTTTCTACAACAAAAAATTAGTAAAAACTTAACCAAGATTCCACAATTGTTCATTATTCCCTCCCCCCAACCAGAACGAAACATTGTCCTCAATGTTTTAAAGAAAAGAAGTAGAGTTTAGAAGACATCACCTAGTTGGTGCAACACAGAAGAAAATATTTACAGGCGAAGAGTTAAATCTAATTTGTACTTCTTACTGCGGCTATTGTTACCATCATCATTTGAACGCTCCAACACAAAGCTCCAGGGGTCGGGCTCTGGTTTATAAGCTTGTAACATGTCAAGTAGCTCATTAGCAGTGTGAGCACAAATAAAAAGTTTTTTCGCACTGGAAGGAATAAAGTAGTTTTTTATTGCATGGTTAAGAAATGCGATAAAGCCATCATAAAAATTATTGACATTTAACAAACCGATGGGTTTCTAGTGAATGTGCAGTTGGGCCCAAGATGCTAGTGTGATAAGTACTTCTAGTGTTGCAAGATCTCCTGGCAGGAAAATAAAAGCATCAGCATGATCAAGCATTTCAGTTATCCGTTCTTGCATACCTGAGACGACTAATTCTTCTCCAGTCGTGGAGTCAGACACACTGCCCAAAGGTTTTAGGACTCTAGGGATGATGCCTAACACTTGGCTTCCTCTGACAAGAGCAGCTTCTGAGACCAATTTTGATAACCCTCGGTTACCTCCTCCATACACTAAGTGTAATTTTCTCTCTGCTATGTTTCGACCAAGATCTATGGCTACATCAACGAACTCTTTATGTTTGCCATAGGTAAATCCAGAAAGCACACAAATGTTCTTGAATTGTCTATTGGGAGTAGCTGCCATTGGGATATTTCTCAAAAACAATTTGTGAGTGCTTAACAAAAAGTCATATTTAAGATTCTTGGTGACAATGGATCACAACTGTGTATGAGGTGGCGGGTCAATGTCAAAAACGCGTAAAGCACATGGCTCGATAGTCAAAAAGCAAACAGTAAAAACAAACAGTAAGAAAATTATTAAAGACAATAATGCACTGATAAAGCAACAGTGAAATAAAATAAAATAACAGTAAAGTAAAAGGATATTTACAGGTAGTTGCGACTGTGGCTCACATCTTCCTCTGGTTTTACGTCCAGAAACGGCTTGAACGCCCTCTATGGGTCGAGGATAGGCTTCCCATCCAATTTTCTTATAAACTGGCAAACAAGGTCTTTTATAGTCAGATTCCCGAGACTATATCGTGCATGTTCTTTCTGGAATAATGGCCATAACTGGAGAATCGCTCCTTGCACATATCCACTGGGATGCGTTTCAAGAGACAAAAGGATATCATCCAATGACTCCTTATTCAAGCCATCCCTAATGAATTGAATTTTATCTTCCCTGTTATCAGATACCATTCCTAAAGAACATTGGTTTTTATTGCAATTCATTCTGGCACACTTATGACAAGCAACAGAAATTCTTCGAGCTCGTCGTTTTCTTGCATAGTTTCCTTTCCCACAACCAGGCATGTATGCAATAAATTTTGGAGGTAACTCACCTGCCAATCGTACTTTTGCTTCAATTAACCAACGGATGTCAGCAGGTATGTTATTCCTCATGAGCAGTCGCATGCGTTCGGACCGAGTTTTGTAGATCGTAAGGAGGGCATTATGAGGGAGTGAAGGGAATCGCTTGTGAAGCTTCGCTAGAATCTCGGTTCTGTCCATTCTTTCACCTCAGAATATCAGTTATTATGGGAAACTGAAGTAACCGACTTGATTGTCACGGAGTACCGTTATCCGCCATTTCACCGGGGTAACAAACTAAAGCACACAAACAGAAAAAACAAATTAAAACACACAAAGAAAATTAAAATCGTCCTCTTATTGAATTTACCTCAAGCTCCAACTGGATGTCAAAAACACTTTTCTCAATATCTCTGAGTTGGCGTTCTAAACCCTCAACATAGGCTACCAACTCTGGTGGTTGTAGAGCCCAAATGCGATGTGTTTTACAAGAGTGAATCTGTCTTTTGAGATGAATTTTGACACGTTGAAGTGGTTTAAGAATGTTCAGGAGGAATGGTCTAAATAAGAGACTCATGATTAACAATGATAAGAGAAAAGTTAATGACAAAAGAAATACACTTATGCAAAAATAAATTCAATTAGCAAAAGAATAAAAATAACTAAAGAAAGAAAAATCAAACCACCGAAAAGAAAAAAATCAATTCAAATCTGGTGGGTCACTCAAATTTATTTCGGTGTCTTCTCCATGTGGTTGGTACTCTAGATATGGCTTTAATCTTTGACCATTAACTTTAAATGTGACACCATTCTTTGGGTCTTTAATTTCAATTGCCCCATGTGGAAAAACAGTATGAACAATAAATGGACCAGACCATCGAGAGCGTAACTTACCTGGGAATAGGTGCAAGCGAGAGTTGAATAAAAGTACTTTCTGACCTGGAGTGAAAGATTTTCTCATAATATGCTTATCATGGAAGACTTTCATTCGTTGCTTGTAAATTTTGGCATTTTCATACGCGTCATTACGAATTTCTTCAAGTTCTGCCAATTGTAATCTTCTTTCTGAGCTGGCTTGATGCATGTCGAAATTGAATTTCTTGATAGCCCAATATGCACGATGCTCGAGTTCCACAGGTAGGTGGCAAGCTTTTCCATACACTAGCCTATAGGGTGACATCCCAATCGGGGTCTTGAAAGCCGTTCTATATGCCCATAATGCGTCATCAAGTCTTAATGACCAATCTTTTCTGTCCGGCCTCACCGTCTTTTCTAATATGTGTTTTAGTTCTCGATTGGAGATCTCCACTTGGCCACTGGTTTGCGGATGATACGGGGTCGCCACTTTATGAGTGATTGAATACTTTGTCAAAAGAGCCTTGAATGCTTTATTGCAAAAGTGGGCACCACCATCACTAATTATCGCTCGAGGGAATCCAAAGCGTGAAACAATGTTACTTTTCAAAAACCCTATCACCATTTTGTGATCATTAGTTCTGCATGGAATCGCTTCTACCCATTTAGATACGTAATCAACAGCTACCAAGATGTATTGATGGCCAAAAGAAGGGGGAAAGGGTCCCATGAAGTCGATACCCCATACGTCAAAAATCTCAACCACTAAAATTGGATTTAGTGGCATCATGTTCCTTCGTGTAATGCTCCCCATTCGTTGACACCTATCACATGAAGAACAAAAAGTATAAGCGTCTCGAAATATAGTTGGCCAATAGAAACCACATTGTAAAACTTTAGTCGCTGTTTTCTTAGCACTGAAATGGCCTCCACAAGCTTGTTCATGGCAGAATGAAAGGATATTCTGAATTTCATTTTCTGGGACACATCGTCTGACAATTTGGTCTGCACAATATTTGAATAAATATGGGTCATCCCAAAAGAAATTCTTTATTTCTGCAAAGAATTTGGCCTTGTCTTGCTTAGTCCAATGCTCTGGAAGTTTGCCTGTAACAAGATAATTAACTATATCAGCATACCAAGGTAAGACTTCCACACTCATTAATTGTTCATCTGGAAAGGACTCATTCAATGTTAGTGGCTCTGTAATTGTGTCAAAATGAAGACGAGAGAGATGGTCCGCTACAACATTTTCTGTGCCTTTCTTATCTTTGAATTCCAAGTTAAATTCCTGCAAAAGTAACACCCAACGAATTAGTCTAGCTTTTGCATCTTTCTTCGTGAGAAGATATTTCAGAGCAGCATGATCTGTGAACACAATTATTTTACAACCAATGAGATAAGATCGAAATTTTTCCAATGCAAACACTACTGGTAGCATTTCTTTTTCAGTAGTTGAATAGTTCAACTGTGCATCATTCAATGTCATACTAGCATAATAAATAACATGGGGAATTCGATCAACTCTTTGTCCTAATACTGCTCCTACTGCATAATCAGATGCATCACACATGAGCTCAAATGGTAAGCTCCAGTTTGGGGGTTGAATGATGGGTGATGTTGTCAACAATTGCTTTAATTTTTCAAAAGCCACAAGACATGAATCATTAAAGATAAAAGGTGCATCCTTAGCAAGTAAATTGCATAAGGGTCTAGAAACTTTGCTAAAATCTTTAATAAAACGTCTATAAAAACCAGCATGCCCAAGGAAAGATCTTACTTCTCTGACTGTTTTGGGTGGAGGAAGATTGGAAATGAGATCCACCTTGGCTTTGTCAACCTCAATACCTTTGCTCGAAATGATGTGACCGAGAATAATACCTTGTGTTATCATAAAATGGCACTTCTCCCAATTTAAGACCAAGTTCTTTTCGATACATCTCTGCAGAACTAGTGTTAGATGACGTAAACATTGATCAAATGAATCACCAAAGACAGAAAAGTCATCCATAAAGACCTCAAGGAATCGTTCAACCATATCAGAAAAAATGCTTAACATGCATCGTTGAAATGTAGCAGGTGCATTACATAATCCAAATGGCATTCTCCTATATGCAAAAGTGCCAAAAGGGCAAGTGAAAGTGGTCTTCTCTTGATCTTTTGGTGCTATGGGAATCTGATTATATTCTGAGTAGCCATCTAGAAAGCAATAAAATTCGTGACCTGCTAACCTATCAAGCATTTGATCGATGAATGGTAAAGGAAAATGGTCTTTACGTGTGACAGAATTCAACTTCCTATAATCAATGCATACACGCCATCCTGTAGTTACTCTAGTTGGTATCAATTCATTATCGGCATTAGTAACTACAGTGACTCCTGACTTTTTGGGGACAACTTGTACAGGACTGACCCATGAACTATCAGAAATTGGGTAAATGATACCTGCGTCTAATAGCTTAAGGACTTCTGTTCTAACAACTTCTTTCATATTAGGATTCAACCGACGTTGCATTTCCCTAGTAGATTTAGCATTTTCATCAAGGTGAATGTAATGCATGCAGTCTACTGGATTTATACCTTTTATATCCGCTATGGTCCATCCTAATGCTCTTTTGTGTTCTTTTAAAACATCCAACAACTTACCTTTTTGTTCGTCATTGAGGGATGATGAGATGATTACCGGTAAAGTACTTTCGTCCCCCAAAAATGCATATTCCAAAGTGTTGGGCAATGGTTTGAGCTCGAGTTTCGGTGGTGATTCTGATGATGGAATGAGTTTCTTCTCTGATGGCTCTAGTTGTTCAACTCTTGGCTTCCATTTATTAGTGTCCATAGATGGTGTTGAGTCAAGTAGGGCGTTGACCTCATCGACCGATCTGTCAATATCAAAATCCAAACCAAAGTGTGTTAAACATGTGTGTAAAGGATCATCACTAAGGTTTGAAACAAAAGTGTCATCAACTAATGCTTCTATTAAATCCACATCAACAATTCCATCATCTGCATTGTGAGGTTGTTTGGCAATATTGAAGATGTTCAGCTCCATAGTCATGTTGCCGAAGGACAACTGCATATTTCCAGTTCTGCATTGAATATGAGCATCCGCAGTTGCCAAGAAAGGTCGGCCTAGGATAATGGGGATGTGCTTCCGTGAATCCTGTATTGGTTGAGTGTCAATTACAATGAAGTCAACAGGAAAATAAAACTTGTCTACCTGGATAAGCACGTCCTCCACAATACCACGAGGTATTTTCGTGGACCGATCTGCAAGTTGTAACACCACTGGAGTTGGGTGTAATTCTCCCAGTCCAAGTTTCACAAAAACTGAATAAGGCAACAAATTTACACTAGCTCCTAAATCCAACAAAGCATTCTCAATTGTGTGGTTCCCTATACTACATGAGATAGTGGGGGAACCTGGATCTTTGCATTTTAAAGGAATTTTATGTTGGAGTATAGAACTAACGTTTTCTGTTAAAAAATGCCTTCTTTTGAACATGCATATTTCTCTTTTTAGTACACAGATCTTTAAGAAACTTGGCATAAGATGGAACTTGCTTTATAGCATCAAGTAATGGGATGTTAACACTTACCTGTTTGAAAATTTCGAGAATCTCACCTGTAGATTTTCCTTTCTTTCCTTTCGCTAACCTCTGAGGAAATGGAGCTTTTGGAACATATTCTCGTGGGTTGGTGTCTTCTTTTTCCTCCGGTGATGAGTCCTCAACGTTCACAGGTACAATTTGGTTTTCTTTCGTCACTGGCATCTCCATTTTGTTGTCGACTTCTTTTCCTTTTCGCAAGGTCATGACAGCTTTGACCTCTCCATGCTGCTGTGGTGAACTGGTACTTGCTTCATGCACTCCTTTAGGGTTAGACACTGGTTGACTTGGAAATTTACCTTTCTCAACAGTCATTGCCAAAGTCTGAACTGAAGAAGCAAGTTGTCCCACCATCTTCTCCAAGCTTGAAACTGATTGAGCTTGTGAGTTGAAGCCCGCTCTCAATTCGTTGCGTAGTCCATCAATGGTGCGGTTCTGCTGCTCAATCGTGGAATGAGTAACATTCCTGAGATTTTGGAATGAATCCTCCCACGATCTGGGTTGAGAGTAATTCTGATTCTGATTAAATGGTCTGAATGGTGGTTGAGAGACTTGAGGATTTTGAGGAATTTGTTGCATTTGCGGAGCTGGAGCTGCTGGTCCATTTTGTTGGAATCCTTGAGACCATGAAAAATTGGGGTGGTCTCTCCATCCAGGGTTATAAGTGTTGGAGTATGGGTTGTAATTTGATGGTTTTCTCATTACTCCTATGGAATTGGCTTGATCTGGATATGAGTCAAGGTCATGTGGCTCTGTTGATTTAGCAGTCGATAATGATGCTATTTGTCGAGAGAGACCTTCAATTATTGCTTTGACTTCTTTGATTTCCGAATTGGATTCGCCAATGTGAACCTCATTCACTCCCTTAACCCTTCTGGTATTCCTGAGTAATCGACTCCGTTGTTGGGAATTATCTGCTTGTCGCTGGAAGAATTCCCAAATCTCTAATGCACTTTTTGACATTAGCTCTCCTCCACTTGTTGCCATTAGCCATTCTTGCACATTCGGTAATAAGGCCTCCAAAAAATATTGACATTGGTGCCATTTCTCGTACCCATGATGTGGACACTTCAAGAGTAGCCCATTGAATCGCTCCCATGTTTCGAAAAACTGCTCGTCATCTCTCTGGGTAAACTCCGAGATTTCCCTGCGAATAGCATTTGTTTTATGAACTGGGAAATATTTATTTAAAAATTTTGTGACCATTTGTTCCCATGATGCAATACTATTAGCAGGTAATGTATTAAGCCATGAACGAGCTCTATCCTTTAAAGAAAATGGGAATAATCTAAGTTTTACATCATCATCTGAAAAATTCTCATATTTAAATGTTTGACAAATTGCATGAAAATCATTCAAATGATTGTATGGGTCCTCATTTTCTAGGCCATAGAACGTGGGGAGACAATTTAGCACACTAGGTTTTAATTCAAAACTCCTAGCAGCTACATTTGGGTATCGTATGCATGATGTGCTCAAATTAGCTAAGGGATTAAAGTAGTCCTTAAATGGCCTCTCCTGTGGTGCTTGTAAATCCATTTTGTTTTTAATGTTTTTGTGTGTGCGAAGTGTTTTCTCTAATTCAAGGTCTATAGATTCAAGATTGGGTAATAATGACCTACGACCATGCATACAAGAAATACAAGAATAAATGGAAAACAAAACAAATAAAATAAAAATAAAAATAAGAGCAAAACAAATAAAGAAGAAGGAGAAATTACGATACTAACCTTGTTGCGCTATTACAAACTTACTATAAAAACACAAGAACAAATACGTGAAATAAACTAACTAAAAATAAATTAATAAGATAAATAAAAATGACAAAGAAGAAATAAAAATTAACTTGAAAATTAAATTACATAATTTAAAGTAGAGAAAAAGAAAAGAAATACTAACCTCTAAGTGTAGATTCACTTTTTTTTAAAAAAAAAATACAAAAGAAAATTAAATGGAAATATTCACAAAAATTAATTCTAAGAATTAAAATTACTTACCTCCCCGGCAACGGCGCCAAAAACTTGTTGTGCAAATTTTATTGAACTCGCAAGCGCACGAATCTATTGTAGTATAACTTAATGGTGCGAGTGTCGATCCCACGAGGAGGTGGATTTTAATTATTTATAGAATTAATTCTGTAAATGGGTGGTTGGATTGATGAAAATGATTTTGATTATCCTAAAACTTAAATTAAAATGACGAGAATAAATTCTAAAATTGGAATTTAAATGGCAATAATAAATTGAAGATAAATCTATTGAAATGACGTACTTGGGTATCTGGATCCGTATCAACATGCATCATGGGCTAAATATTCCATATTAATACCAATTAAATCATGAGAGGGGAATCCACACCTCATGAACCACGCTCTAATAAATATGGTGCTAAGGGCTTATCGTGCCAAATAATAATAACCTTATACTAGGGAGCCGGTGAAACCAGGGCAGTACTAGACAAGATTAGTATTATTTGTCGACGAGAAGTCAAAACATTCACAAAAACTAGAGGGGAAGAGAAAATAAATTTACCAAATCAAGCCCATGACACATGTTGAGACTTCACCTTCAACCCAAGCTTGAAAGAAAATTAGCCACTCATAGTTGAACTAGGGGCAAAATGGGAATTTATTAAAATACGAAGAAAATACAAGATAGAGAGAGAATTACAGAAAATGAATCCCAAAAATGGATTCAGAGGTGCTCAATTAAGGGGGGGAGGCCCCCTTTTTATAGTTACATTGAGTAAATCATGGCCATCGGATTAAAAACAGTTTGGACGCTCAGGATTTCGCCACGTCATCAGCCACTATTTGCACAGTACAGTCAACCGCCACTATTTGCACAGTAACGCCAACAGTACCCGTATATGTGAATAGTACCATACGTGTGAACAGTACCATACGTGTGAACAGTGCCATACGTGTGAACAGTGTCATTTTTCCTTTTATACTCCTCCTAAGGTTTTCGACCGTCCTGAGTTCAAAAATGATGTCCGTTTTGCCATTTGATCTCTCGTTTATTGTGAAATGACTATGATGCCCCTAAAATACATCAAATACTTAATTAAAATAAAACACACATAATTAAAGTACAAGAAATTTAAACACATAAAAGTAACGGTTGTTAGCAATACTTGATATATAAAATAACGATTTCTCCTTTATAAATATGCACTTTCTAACACTCAACAATTGACATCAATAGCACTAGTATTTATACACCAAAAAATTTCATATAACAAGGCAAAACTTATTTCACCATTCTTTCTCAAATCTTCTCATATCCACAACCAATTTCGTCCAACTATTTCGTTGAACACATTAAGGGCAATCTCCATCATACCAACTTCTCACTTGTGCTGATACTAAATCTCATTTTCAGTATATATTTATTGTAGAAATTACATGCTAATTGCTCAGATTTAAATTCCATTTTAAATTTAGCTTCCAAACTAAAGCTATAACAATAAATTTGAATAATAGAAAAGATAAGTGAAGAAGACAAACATAAAGAAAAAAAAGGGAAAAATTGAAACTAAGATTCAAAACTTATTGTTGATCTTTTTAAAAAAAATTTGTGATATTTCTTTTTAATAATTTGTTGAAGAATGTCATCAAATAAGAAAAAATTTAGAGGGAAAGCATTTGACAGTAGTCATATAAGTTTAGATTTTTATTTAGATAAAAATTAATTAAAAAATCATAACTATTTAATTTCATTAATGACACATATCAATAGATCCTTGAAAGTTTAGAAGAATTAGAAGAGAAAATGCTTGGAAGAGAATCTGAATCTTTAAAGAATGTAGAAAGTAAAAATTAATTTTTTAAAATTATTAGACAAGCATAAAAAGTAATTGAATGATTTAAAGTATTTTTAAAGTATAAATAACCTCATTCTTGAAAATAAAAATACTGATCTAGATAAAGAATATCAATTTTTAAATATGCATTTCGTCTCTTGACAAAGTGAAAAGAAAATTCAAATTGAACATCTAGCTTTTCATAGTTAGTCGCAAAATCATTTATTGACCACTTGAGTTTAAATTCTTAAGAAAGTACGAGCTGAGAAATTGATTTCCGCTTTATTAACCCATGTAAAAAGAAGAAAGAAGAAGAAGAAGAAGAAAGAGAAGGAGGAAAAGAAAAAGGAGGAGGAGAAGAAGAAGAAGAATGAGAAGAAAAAGGAGAAGAATAATGAGAAGAATGAAAATGAGGAGAATGAGAAGAAGAAGAAGAAGGAGAAGAATGAGAAGAAGAAGAATGAAAAGAAGAAGGAGGAAAAGAAGAATGAAAAAAAGAAGGAGGAGAAGAAGAAGAAGGAGAATGAGAAGGAGGAGAAGAAGAAGGAGGAGAAAGAGAAGGAGGAGAAAAATGAGAAGGAAAAAGAGAAGAAGAAAAGAAGAAAAAGAAGAAGAAGAAGGACAAAAAGAAAGAAAGAAGAAGGAGGAGGAGGAGGAGGAGAAGAAGAAGGACAAAAAGAAAGAAATGAAGAGGAGGAGGAGGAGAAGAAGAAGAAGAAGAAAAAGAAAGAAAAGAGGAGGAGGAGGAGGAGAAGAAGAAGAAGAAGAAGAATGAGAAGGAGGAGGAGGAGGAGGAGAAGAAGAATGAGAAGAATGAGAAGAAGAAGGAGAAGGAGCAAGAGGAGGAGAAGGAGAAGGAGGAGGAGGAGGAGGAGGAGAAGAAGGAGAAGAAGAATGAGAATGAGAATGAGAAGGAGAAGAAGAAGAAGAAGAAGAAGGAGGAGGAGGAGGAGGAGGGGGAGCAGAAGAAGAAGAAGAAGGCTTCAACGCCAAATATTTAATATTCCAAATATTTAAATTTTGTGATTTAATGATGTGTGGTACTTCTAGCTTTCTCCCTCTCCAAACAAAGCACCGACCTCTCTGCTTCATATGGTTGAAAGACTGCTTTACTTTCGATGACACTTTACTAAGTTTTTTGTTCTCTTTTTATTATATTTTGTCTTTGTGTGTCCTTTCACTTCATTTGTGAAGGTATGTAGCTCTTTCTATCATGATTATATATCCATTTGCTCCATCTAGACACTGGCTTGTGGTGATTTTGGTTTCTTTTACAATAGTTTCAATTTATGTAATATTTCTAGTATATTTGAGACTTTTGATCTCCATATCTAAAAAAGTACAAGGTACAAATCAATTTATGCAAGATAGCTATTACCAGACAATGGAGCTAATAAAAGAAGAAATTCTTAAAAGAGTTAAAGAATAATGGTTACGCTCTAAGATACTATGTGCTTCTGCAGTAGAGATTTTCTTTTTCTTGATCTCCCAGTGCATTGTTGTTTCTCCCCATTCATCAATAAGCATTCACTAACTCCGCCTTATTTATTGTAATCAAAAGTATGTATGCTGATTTAAGGCCAATTTACATTTGCGGTGGCTGCTAAAATAAGTTATTTTTATTGTGCAAATAAAATAAACTACTGATTAAAAAATCAGTTTGGTATTTGATAAATTATGTTATTGTAGTTGCTATAAGTTTGAAAAGTGGAGTATATGCATTTGGTAAATATTATTACGCAAGTACTATTATAATCAATAATGACCAAAGCAGATATAAGTTCAAACTTTTTATTTTTATATTAAGATTTATGGACAAATAAGACATAATCGTCCTTTGATTAAAATATTAAGGTTATAATATGAATTTTAAAAAAAATTTGATGATTTATTTAATAAGTTGTTTATGAAAAACAACATCCTCACTGCTTTTTAAAAGATGTTGTAAAAATAGAGAAACGCTTATGTTAAAATGGAGAAACTTGTTAAATAAGAAATTTTTTAAAATATTTGCTAAACACTATTTTTGTCAAAACTTGTTAAATAAATTACTTTCAACATTTCAATTGCAATCTCAAATAGGACACTAGTATGTAAGAGAATTTCCAAATGACTCTATTAATTTTATTCTTTAAATATTTATTTGCTTACTTATTCAGTAAAAAGTAAAATGAAAAAATATGTTATTCTCCAAAAGGCTCTTCAAATAAATATTATTCAAAGGAAAAATAAATGGTAATTAAAGCACTTCTCTCTCTCTCTAACAAAAAGTAATAAATATAAATTGAAGAGGGAGAAAGTAACTCTATAAAATTGAAGAGATAGAATTATTTTTATTTGAAAAATTTTAATTGGAGTGTCTTTTGAAGATTTAAATGCTTATGTAGATCTTCAAATAAGTAATAAAATCTTATTTGAAATTTTTTTTGAAGATGCTCTAATAGATATTTATGTAATATTATCTTTATGACCAAATATACATTCAATAGAAATCTTGGATGTATTCATTTTATTGCATGAATGAAAGTATTACTTTCATAAAAAAAAAATTGCTTTGGATTAAAGTTGCTTTAAGAGCTTCAAAGATCAACTTAGTGATACCCGAACCAACAAAAGAATATATATATATATATCTATCTATCTATTACCATGTCCACAAACAGTTTTATCATTAATTAATCCAATTATTATCACAAAACGCTTTTGATTTTGAAGAACCTTTCCTCACAGCATTTGCGATTTTGTCCATTATACACACTTAATTAATATGGATTGCTATTTTGTCCCATCCAAGCATCCATCAAATTTCAACTTAAGTGATTTCAAGAGTTCTTTGGATGTGTATGGTTAATTAAGAGACTTTCAATTAGTAAATTAATTAATTAAGTCAGCGAATCTGTTTAGTGAGCTCATACGGATTTTAGTCTCTTCTCTTTGTTATCCTTCCAAATTGTAGTTCAGATTTCATAGAAAGTTACACTCACAACAATTCATAAAAGGGAAGCACGTTACAGTGAACACATAGCTAGCTGCATTTCTTTTTCTTTGAACGGGAATTATAAATTCGTACACTTCTAATAAAGTTAAAAGGTTTGGTGAGTATTAGTTCGGAAATCAACTCTCACTATAATTCGAGAAGAAATCAATTCGTAATATATATATATATATATATATATTTAAATGAGCTATCATACCGCTCGAACTCAGGCTTTCATAACTGGACAAATAGCTTTCATATAACAAACATGAAAACAAAATATCTTAATATATTTAATATCAAAATATTGAAGATAAATCTGTTATGTGCTTGATTTAAGAAATTAACTAGGCCCTCTTTCCCTCAGAAAGATTACGCAGTTACCATGTCAGTTAATAGTATGATTCAAAAGCTTACACTACTAATTAACTAAGGGCCAATATTAATATATGAAATTACATGTTCTAACAATATTCAAGCAACAATCGAGGAGCGTTGTAGTCATTCAATTTTCCAATCGGAGCATTCAAAGTTCAAAAGACATTAATTTGTACAAATCAAGGGTCTATTGCATTTGCATCTACTCAAAAGTCTGCAAATATTGAAAATAGATGCATAGATATATTATATAGCTAAAAAAGTGGGACGTTATATATGCAATTACAAATATTTCTTTACAACAATTGTATTTATGGGGGAGAATATATATGAGTCACTTCCATATATATATATATATAGAGAGAGAGAGAGATAGAGAGAGAGATTGAAGCCTGCTAAAATCATCAATAATGATGATTCCACATGTTTGTTGGCATGCCCACTTCAGATAAGTAGCTGTCTGGACTTGGTTCTCCTAAGCGTGGTGATGATCCTTGCATATTAGGAACATTGCTTTCAATCTTGGTAAGCTGATTCAAGACAGCTTTTATGACCTTCTTATCACAAGCAACAGGGTCTAAGCAATCAGTTCCCACTGGTATATTTTTTCCAAATGTGGTTGAATTTTTTGTGGAAATAATATTGTTTGGCTCAGAATGATTGAAATGGGTGAAAATTGGGTTGTTGGTAATAATTTGGTCTTGTTGGGAGGATGAAAGAATGGAGAAGCAGGACACAAGCTCATTATAATTATCTTGAAAATTTGGTAGAGTTTGGTTAAAAGTGATGTAAGAGTCCATTAATGGTGGGAGTGATGAAGAGCCTGTGTCGTCATAGCTGCAGCTTCCCATGCTCTGTTGGCCAGGAACTTCTCTCTTTTTGTAAAACACTCTACATAACACCCAATCTTCCTGCACATACTAGAATATTAATTAATTAATTAGTGCATTTTCTAGCAAATATTTAACTTATCCTCTGATTCTTCAATAGGAGATCACACTTTCCCATCACAAAGTAATCTTTCAGTTTTATCACTTACGCCCCAGAAATTTTATAGTATCCTAATATGTTCTTAACAAAAAAAAAAATTAATAAAACCAAATGATTGCTTTTGTGATCGAGATAATCTTTACTGTGAGTGTTTTGAAATCAAGAAATAGCGGTGCATTATGAAAATTGTAAGAAAAAAAGTAATAAACTAAAAACTAATGGGGAAAGAAAGTGTCATTTTCACTTGTTCAATTAATCCTCAAGTGATGAGCCGGCTGGATAGTGACCTAATTAGTTTCTTATATTACACTTTAATTTTTCTTATGTCGGCACTTAATCATAGAATTATTATACCTCGGTAAGGACAAGGGGATTAGGTGTTGCAGCAAAATCTTTAGCTTGTGCACATTTCAACTAAATATATATTTAAGTTATTGTTCTTAGGTCAGCTACAACCGTACGTGGCTATAGGATTCGGAAGACAAGTATAGTCAATAAAAAGATAATTGTAAAGTCAAGTGGCACATTTTAGTAACTTAATTAACAATAACAAGCCCCATGATTCATGCAAAAGGAATTGACAACAATAATTATCAAAATTGACCAAAATTTTTGCAAAGAAAAAGCAATTAAGTTGAATAATATGAATTACCTTGAGAGGCGAAACCTTAGGAGAGTTAGCAAAGGGACCTTCGAGCCGAAATTCATGCATTACCCATTCAGTTTTTTTCCCTTTTGGTGCCCTACCTCGATAAAACACCAAGGTTTTTCTCCTACCGACAAGGCTGCCCTTTCGAAGGATGGCTCGATCTTTTCCGGTGGCCTTCCAGTATCCAGATGCCGTGGCGCGGTTTGTTCTTAGTCCTGTTGCATATTTTCGATCACGCTGACTGTAAAAATACCATTCTTTGCCTCCAACACATGCAGTGTCTACAAAAGATTATCATGAACACAAAGATTAATTAATTGATATATGTGTGTGCCTATTAATAAGAACATCTTCATTTTGTAAAGTGAAGATACCATTAAAATATAAAAAAATATAAATTTTAATACGTTTTCACTTTGTTAAAATAAAAATGTTACTATCAAAGAATTATTATGTGTGTGTGTATATATATATATATATATTTTTGAATACTAGATTTCTTGTGCCATAGAACTTTGTATTTATATAAATGTGTCACAGACTTTAGAAGAACCAACATTAATTTATTTCTTGGATGGGTATTGAAATTAAATAATGCAAAGACTAAATCAAACTTGATCTAATTTTATTAAATTGGTTTAAAGTTTTAATTAGTCGATGTATTAATTTTTTTTTCCATGTTCAAAACTCAAGCATATGAATATTTTAGATCTTCAAAACCCAAAAGGAATCTAGGGATGTTAGTATGAAAGTTAGGATGACGAAATTGGAAGGCATTGTGTGGACTTACCGATCGTGAACACGTGGAGCTAGCACATGTAAATTAAGTGTCAATAGTCATTAAAGGAGAATTATTGAAGGTAATTTTCAATTTTCGAAATGACATAAGGTATAGGTCCAATTACACGTGTGGCAGGTATGAAATAATAATATATTTTGTCAAAGAGCCAAAATATAGTTAAATTATTAATAAGATGAAAAATAATTTGCTCAAAATTTAAGAAAAGAAAAAGATTTTAGCTGGACGAAGGGACAAGGTTTATTGGATTTGGTAGAAACAAATTAAAGATGACAATATTAAATCAAAATCGTTTTCAAACTGACCGTCAGTGATAATAATACAGGCATTTGGTGGAGGCTAGAAGAAATTATGACTTTGAGTTTTGCATTATTAATTAGTCTCCATCGCAGACTCAACTGTTGGAATCAAGACAATGCCAAGACTGTCAATTTCTTTAAAAGCTGTATGAATGTGAAATATTATTTGTTATATTTATAATCTTTACAGCTAATTTACTGCAGTGATTTGAAAAGATAAGGAGTTTACAAAATTTAAATTTGAAAACCATAACTAGGCTTATTTATTTATTATTTATTTGGATAACATGTATAAATATTACGCTTTATATATATAACATGTATAAATATTGTGCTGATAAGCATTTATATTATAAATAGGAGATTACGAGGATCGGAACTTTGAAAATGAAGCTTTATTTCCTTAGTTCTTAGTTTGCAAATGAATTTCTTTTGTTCAACGGATAAACAACCCAGCTCAGCAGAATCTCACTCAAGACTAATTTAATACCAACTAGAGAATATGAAAAATAAAATATCAAACAATTATAGATTTTTTTTGTTGCCCCCCAACAAATGAAAAGGTCCACGAAACCCTACAGCCTTCTCAAAGAAAACAGAGGAAAAGTTTTAAGATTTGATTTTTTTTTTTTAAAAAAAAGGTAGCTGCCTAGGGCATGCTCAAGATAACTCATACTATATAGAAAAATAAATAAATCTAACTGAAAAAATAAAAAAATAATAGTAAGTTAAATGTCATATATAGAATAGCATTTTAAACTCATGATTTAAAAAAGAAAAAAAAGGAATGCATGGAAAGTAAAATTGTAGAAACAACAGCTAGCTAATTAGCATTTAAGTTCGATATTCAGACAGAAAATAATGAGATGATATTTTCAATTGTGCATACAAAGTTAACTCTAGCATATTATTCCATCGTGTTCATAAATCAAAGCACCTAAAAGATCTCAACCACACGTTGACAAAATACTAATCAGACAGAAGATTAATCAACTTCAAGCTTTTTGTCAACCACAGAAACGATCACCTTAACTACATCTATTTGTAGCCAATCCGGTTGCTATCATCACCAAATTATCATATATTAATTCAAGTTAAAAGTTAAAATTGAAATTTTTTTTTCCAAAAATTACTTGCCCATCAGCCCGTATAACCCTATATATGGTTCATGCAGAGAAGGAAACAAATAGGGAAAAAAAACTATATATATTAAAACAATAAATAAATATATGAAGAAAAATTTAAAAAAAAAAAAAAAAGCGGTACCAGGAATGTCCCAAGGCTCACACTTGTTGAGATCAACTGCAGCCAAAAGAATGGATTCATTGGTGTGAGTGACCTTCTTCATCAAATAATCACAAACAAGTTCATCATCTCTCGGATGAAACCTAAACCCTGGTGGCAACTGAGCCTCCACCATTCTTATGTTATTATTACTGTTGTTGCTGCTGCTCATTTTTGGTTTTGGAAGAAAGAAGAGCAGCAAAGTGAGAGGAATATCAAGACTAGTTTTTCTTTTTGTTTTTAACAACAAAATTAAGTAAGAGGCTGAAGCCCAAGTGGGAGTCTCTCTATAGACTTATATAAATAGATGGATGAAGAAGAAGAAGCTATCAAGAGATATAAATTAAAGTCAAATGGTTCATGGATTTTTTATTTTATTGGCGTACGTACCTTGTTTATGGTGAGGTGGCATCACCGAATGTCCGAATTACTGCTGCCCAACTTATTACTACTGCGGCGTGAACTGATGGATCATCATTGCCTTTTTTTTTTTTTTTTTTAACACTAAGAGACTTTCTTTTCGTATAAAGTTAGCAGCCACAAACAAAATTGGATGAAAGTGGGGGCCGATTTATGACGACATTACCATTTCTCCTGTCTAACTTCGTTTTTCTTAACGTATTTACACGAATTCTTGTCGTATTAGGATACCGTATTCCACAACTAGACATCATCGTATCGTCAAATACTCAATAAAAGGTTGATAAACTTTTAATTATTTACAGTTACTACGCTTCAGTACCCATCAAATTTTGATAAATTCCTTCATTTTATTTGTTTGTGATTACCATAAATAAGAGCCCTTTTATGGATAACATCTTTGCGATTAAATTTAATTAAGTACGCGACGAAACAAGTGATAAATTTTTATTAATAAATTTGTGTTGTAAGCTCTACCAACAAAAACTCGCCATACATTTTATGTGCAATGGCGTATACTAGATCAAGCCTCTCTTTATTACAACATTTAGATATAAAAAATTGCATTTAAAAAGTAAGAAAGAAAGTTCATATAATATGCATCAAATTAATTATTTTGAAATGGTAAATTTATTTAAATAAGAATGATTTATTTTCTTTAAATTCAACTATGTGTTTGGTAGCTAGTCTAATAATTAAAATCTGAGGATGAAAATGGTAAATTATGTTTGGTAGTTAAATTTTTGTTTGTTTAAAAATAACGTGTTTGTAAAATAATACCGTGTTTATTTAGATAAATAAATGATTTGAAATAAAAGCTTTGAAATAAAAGCTAATTCAGTCATAGCGATGAAAGAAACCAGCTGTGGTCCCCACATGGTTAAACTATCGGCGTGGTCCCCACATGCTATGACTGTGTAGAGGACAAAATATGAAAAACGAACATTTCTGGTGTCCGTTGGAATTTAAATAGATTGAAATGGAAATGGCTGGAATAACACCAAAAAATGAAAATTAAAATAAATTATTTAGTTTAATTGTGGGAATTGGAATACATTTTATTGTTATTGACAAGTTTAAGTTTTCTTAAAATTAGAAGAGTTATTTTAAGCTACTAAAATGTCTTTAGTTTATTATCACTATTATTTTTATTATTTATTATAATAATTATTCAAGAAAATTATTGTTAATAATAATAATTACAATAACTATTATTATTATTATTATTATTTTCTCTCTCTGTTTCCTTTTCCTCCTTTTCGTCTTCTCTTTTTTCTTTTTCTCTTCTTTGTGATTTCTTCTCCTCCATCTACTCTTCATCTTCAAATCAACAAGTGAAAAACACCGGCAATACTGCACAATGACCAAGGACGCGATTCTGACAATGCTGCGCGACAAGATCTAGGTTTCAATTATTTTTTTATTTTTTCTTAATTAAAAAGTGTACAAAGTTGTAATAATGAAATTTAGGTGAGAGGGTATTTTAGGGAGTTCAAGGAATGAGAATCTAATTCTCAACCCTATGAATCATGCTCCCATTTTCAATTCCCAATTTGGTGTAAGGTCTGCCCAAATGATTTCCATTCTTGTCCTTATTGAAGTAAGTAAAAACGGGTTTAATTTGAACTCCCAAATCTAGAAAGTATACACTCCATTAGAGTTCTCCCCCATCATTCACAAAAGGTTGAAATCAAATCAAATTTATTTGGGTAAGATTATTATATTCTAAAAATTCTCTGAATACTATATTATACATTCATGTACTAATTTTAAAAAAATTAATTTCAACTTTATACATTCTTTAAAATGTCAAAAAAAGTTTTCACTCAAATCTTTTTTAAATTAATTTGTCTTTATTTTATTCTATGGCTCAAGAAAATACCATGCGCTCTCAAAAATTTCTCCAAACACCTTTTTAGTTAAAATTTAATTATTTGGTTAGATAATCAATTAGTACATTAGCATAAAAGAAAATTAATTTACTCACCCCATGATTTATAAATTCACTAGTATAGTCCATTACATATATTGAATGAACATTTAAAGTTTGAGTTCAAGCAATATCCTGCAAATAATATCATTTGGTTAGCAATAAAATATTTTGCACTAACTAGAATTAACTAGATTGATAATGGTTATCACTTATCATGAGGCTGGTTTAGAGTAGAATTCAATATTGGTAAAAAAAGGGTAATTTTTAAAATCTCCCTTGAGGTTTAGGGTTATTGCAAGTAGATGACGAGAATCCATTTATTTGTAAAATAACTCCTACCGTCAGTTAATTTTTACATTGACCGTTAGTTGACTGTGAAAAGACAATATTGCTCTTAATAACAGTTTGTAGACTGACACAACTAAAAAATTAAAATTGTTGGCGCGAAAAGGACAAACCCTATTTTTTTGACAATTTTATCCCTGTCAATTCCAAAGATTTACAATATCATAAGTAAAGATTATGATTATTTTATCCTCTTTAAATTATTGATATTCTCTTAAAGTTCCTACAAAAAAGATAAAATTAAAAACTTGAAAAAAAATAAAGAGGGAGTTGGTTTGTAACGGTCATAATGTGATACCCTCTTTATTTTTTTTAAGTTTTTAATTTTATCTTTCTTGTAGGAACTTTAAAAAAATATCAATAATTTAAAGAGGATAAAATAGTCATAATCATTACCTATAATATTGTAAATCTTTGGAATTAACAAGGATAAAATTGTCAAAAAATAAGATTTGTCCTTTTCGCTCCAAAAATTTCAATTTTTTTTTAGTTGTGTCAGTCTACAAACTGTTGTTAAGGGCAATATTATCTTTGCACAGTCAACTAATGGTCAATGTAAAAATTAACTGACGGTAGGGGGTATTTTACAAATAAATAGATTCTCACCATCTACTTACAATAAGCCTAAACCTTAGGGGAGGTTTTTAAAAATTACCTGTAAAAAAATAACTATTTTTTGTACTGTATACTACAAAATCAAAAGAATCACACATACTCAATTGAAGTTAAAATCTTAGACACATTGAGTTACTCCTCTATAAATATTTGTTTAAGATGTTCGGAAGAAAAGGTTTAGAATTTGACACTAAAAAAATTGAACGTTGAATTGTGTGTGGTAAATAAGGATTTAGAGTGATGATGTTATATTTGCTCATAATAAAATATCCTTAATAACTGTTAATAAAATGAGTATTTTTATAAAAATCTTTTTATAAAATATAAGCGTTCAAAACAATTTTTAAATTGTAAATAAACCCAGACACTTTACTTTTTATGTATTCATAAAAATGACGAAACAAATAATATCGCATAAAACAAAGAATGACTAGCTAAAAACTATGAAGGTACAAAACAAGACCTTACCAATCGATTTTCAGACAAGCTTATTATAATTTCCAAAATCTCATTCTTTATGGAATTTGGTAGGCCACTCTTTACTCTTTGATCTAATGGTTAACACCTTCTTGCCTCATCTTAATGTGATAATTTTTCAATAGAATTCCCCTTGATTTTAAGATGCTACTTTCCATCTTTCTTGGGCATTAATTTCCGAATATGTCTCGACAAACCTCCTGCTTTTGTATAAATTTGGAATAGAACAGGATTGAATGAATATTTTTTTAGACAAATAATAATGCTATTCATAATTTGCATTCGGTTAATGACGTGACTGTTGACACACATTTACTGATCTATAGAAGAAATTCTGTTCTTGTTTTGAAAAACAAGTTTCTGGTTTTATTTTTGAAATTGTGAGCCGGAAAATCTTGTGCCACGGGATCTTAAGAATGCGTCCAACAAAATATAGAATCCTCTTCAGTTTTCAGTTCGCGCCACCAAGCGGAAAAAACAAATTTGATGTTTCTGGCATTCTCGAACACGAAAATACATTTCCCAAAAAGCTGTTTTACGGTTACCGTCTACGTAATTATACTCACTTTTAAAAACAACTCAGGTACGTTGTCGTTGTGTCGAAATACAGACCAGACACGTCAACAGTGGATTTTCAACCTAAACGGAAAGGCAAAAAGGATAAATTAATAATGATACTTTGTAATAAAGTAATAACATTAACGACAGCGTTGTAAGAAAGCTACTAGGCATCAGCCACTCAGTCAAGATTAAACTATACTCAGCAATAATTCTGGTTATGACCTGTCGATTTCAAATGAAAAAGAAAGCACTAAGAAACATATTTTATTTTCCCTCTCTTATCTCCTAAATGGTCAACTATTCAGAAACAAGTTTCAATCCGAGCATGATCAACTTTCAGATATACAATAACTTTAACATAAACAAGACATGAGAGCGAAAGAGTATATATCTCTAAACACCAGAACTTAGATGCTTTTGTTATCATGTCTCAGTACTCTGTATGTACTTTGAAAAGTTTAAATCAACCATCTTTTCTTGAAAGCAATATTTCACAACACAAATGCATAAAACAAAGCTCATTATCTGAATATTCTGAGTGTCAAACACCCAGTAGAAAGACCAGGAAGATAAAAAGATACGGAGACGACAAAAATTGTTCAACTTCACAGACGTGTCACCACTTGTACAAGTTCCAGTTCATGGCTGCTTACCTCAGATGATACCCATCCGCGTGAACATCTTGTGAATGCAACCACAGTGTTCCCACAATTCTCTAAATCTGACTAGCCTAAAGAACGCACCAACCACAGATTTCTTCAAAGAATCTTTCTGTTATACAACATTAAAGAAATTTTAGCTACGTCAACTAACATGATTGCTAATCATTCTTATTTGCTGCATAAAATAGTATCTCAAGGTGGCAAAACAGTAGTGATTCCCAGGAATTTTATTCAATTATTAGTTTATTCTTTTTAGAAGAGAGAGAAGAATTCTAAGACTGGGTCAAAGAAAGGTGGTTACAAAATGAATGGAAACGAATCCGTCTTTCTCATTCCAGCGTGCTAACTGAGACTTCCTGCAGTGACTGCTAGGTGAGGCATCACATGCAGAAAGACAAATAGTCAACGGTCAATAGTCACTCCAGGACCCTTTGGAGCTTTCAAATAATTCCTACCACTTATTTTAGCAAATAGAAAACTAAACACTTACTGAAAATGTTTGGTTATCTGGTCTAAAATCAACATGTTCAACCACCAAAAAAAAAAAAAAAAAAAAAAAAGGAAGAAGAAGAAAGATTCCTCAATAGAAGTGCAGCCTAGTAGAGGATATCTTAGCCAGCAAAGCAAATCTTAGTTCTCTGTTAGACCAATGAAAACTTATGTTAGACACAAATATAAAGAGGCAAGGGCAGTTTAGTAATTTTAGAGGCGGCGGCAGTTTAGTGATTTTATTAATTAGGGTTCAGGTATAAATAAGATATTATGGAGTCATTTAAGATTTATGTTGAGTTTTGTCTAGTATTAGAAACCATTAGGAGTTTTGGGAGAGATTGACCTACATCTCGAATTGTAGGTCAGGATTGTTTGTTTTTTTTTGATATAATCAATAAAAATCAGCCCTAATTTAGCCTAAGTCCTATCATTCTCATACAAGGGCAACAAAAGGAAACAAAAGGGGGGGGGGGGGGGAGGGGACATAGCCATGATGAAACAAAGCTGAACTATACAATACATCTACCGTCGCAGTAAGACTAACATCAAACAACAGTGTACACATGACCATGTACTGAAACAGAATGTGCCTTGAATACAAGTCGAGTGTATCTATGTGTAGATGGTTTGGTCTGTGGTTTTAAATTTACAAAATAACAATCATATCAGCCTGTTTATCATTAACTAATATTTGCCGTATATTTCTAGACTTTAGATTAAAACAAGGAAATGCTATTATTTTAACTAAATAACTAAAATAGCACCAGGGCAAAGCCACATTAGTTTTTCGTTGGCACTGGAATGCAAATAAAACATAAGACAATCTAAATGCTGCAAATTAATTCCAAAATTTAAGATTATTTCTAATACACTGCCATAGAAGGTCAGAACTATCATACTTTGTGCATCTTGTAGGCATGGTGAAGATGCATTCTATGAATCAGTTATACTAACACTACTCATTGCCCGTTAACTACTACAACTGAAACCAATCTGGAAGATATAACTACAACTGAAATCAATCTGGAAGATATACTCATCAAAATTTCAAAGATAAATAACCAACGGGATATGCGTCCGTTGGTCGTTTAAAAAACGGCCTACATGCATAATGCCAAAACAATATGAATATTGATGGTGATTAATACCTAGCATATCAAGGTTTTCAAATTGAGCAATCATTATGTTCATTTGCAAATAGCATTTAAAATTTACATGTTCGAGTGTAAGTTTCACCTCAGAATGTTGAGGACTGAAACTGGGTTAACAACCAAAAGAAATTAAAGTCAATAGTGAGTGCCACTTTAGTCCTAAAACAGGTCCTTTTCATTTTTTTAAAGATTTTATCCTACTACAGGTCTTTTAATCTGCCAAAGTTTAAACAAACCACTACTAGAAAACATTCATCACGGCTTTAACATCATCTGTCATCTACCAACCTTTCGCAAAGCTAGAGATTGGTTCCAATTAAAGTATGAAAAATAATTAAAAAATTTCCACCTTTCATGATGACAATCAGCTTAACAGCACTGATTTTTCTGTGTAGGTATGACATCAGACGAGACTACTCTCAGTAAACATATCTGATATTTGAATATATATACTTCGATTTGGACAAAACACACATAATAGTTTGCATATCATCTTGGAGAAATATTGCAAACACTCTATGAAAGATGAACAAAAAGTCCTTACAAAGTTTTAAGGAATATATATAAATAGCCTAAGTCCTTTGAATGAGAATGATGCCCTCTCTGAAAATATGTTGGTCATCCATGCTAATATAATGCGAATCCATGACAATTTAACTAAAAATTATAATGTTTACAGCATATGAGTCAAGAACAAGTAACATAAAATTTCCTATTACACAATTCAAAAATCTTTTAACAAGATTTGCAGTTCGCTAAACCAATTACTAGATTTCACATTCTTGACAGAGACAAACTGCAGTGATTTCAGCTTTATTAGAAATTTGGAGCTAACCAATCAAAGCTATGCTAGAAAACATACATCTTAAATATTCTTAATATACAAAATATTATGAGTTTCTATATCAGAAAGAATGATAATTGATTGATTTGATATTTAACAAACATTGAAGGCACTATGAATGAACTAAACTCAATGACTGGATGGATGGGGAAAAAAAAAAAGGGGTCATCCAAAAAGTTGTTGCTAACCAGGGTTTTATTGCATAATAAATTCTAGCCAATAACAGCAGATATTAAGTTCAATGGTGTCAGATTTCTCACAATCAAGAAAGTAGTGTTTATTGTAGATTCGACTCATACTCAATGGCCACAATGGATGCCTAACAGCAGGCTACTTTTTATAACAACCAAAGGTTTTAAAGCCTCGTGATGAGATTGTAAAAACGACAAGCAATAAAGAGTGGGTTTGTCATCTACTTATGTGAGATTCAACGATGTCCAGATTTGATGCTCTTGCTTATTGGTAAAAACATCAAGAGAAAGAAAAGACAGAAAGATTTGGTTTAGCAGAGGGAGATGTCTAGATATTATCATGACTATAAGTTCTAACATAAAAGAAACAAATGTAAAATGAATGAGACTTCTTTTCTTGACTCAAGAGAACCTAAGTAAATTTGCACAACAAAGCAGGTCTATTTCAGGTTTTGAATAACCCTGAAGGCATAACATTATCATATCAAGACTATAAACCATATCTTATACTTTTCATATATGCTTCATGAATCTTCCCAAAGCATTGAAAATGTGTACCACAAAGTAATGGCTTATCAGAAGTCGGCAAACAGTGCAAAGATTAAATAAGCTTACAAAATATCTATGACAATAATGATAAATAACAGGTATCAAACATGTTTGCATCATTGGAATGTCTCTATATCTAACAATGTGAAAGAACGAACTGGGACTTTATTGAGCCAACATCAGAGCTACAGGCATTACTTGAGATGGCTATGACTATTTATACTATTATCACTTACTACTAGCGACAAATCTCTAATTGGATCACATTTCTTTACTACATAGCAACTTCCACCAACCCAGTAAAAGACTACCAAGAAAGCACTCATCACATGATAACTGTTTAGTTGGTTGCATCTTGTTGACAAGTATTGCAAAATCAATGCACAAGTATGCTACAAGTTAGAAAACATGTTGCCCACACACATGTGCAGGCATGCACACATGAGAGAGGAGGGAATGATCATTACCACTTATCATGCTAAGTTGCATTATTTGTGTCAACATTTTGGCTTCTTAGCAATTATAGCCACATTCCTTGGGGATAATACAGGATCAAAAACAGGTAACATGACTGCTTCCAGAGAACTGCCTTGCTCCTGGAGGAACAGTAATCTATCCAGCAGAATATAAGTTTCCAAAACAGGCGCCAATGCAGCTCGAAGGGACCAATAAGGTCCAATGATGTCCTGTAAGTTATATTTAATCAATCAGTACATTGTCAGCCGATATGCACATTCATTTAATGTCCATGTCCCTGCTGCCACTAGAAAGAACAACTATAACATAAGAAGTAAATATGGAAATGAAACAATGCCCAAGTTGCATCTTTGGCAATAAATGCATCCTAGCAAATGCTGGTATTTCTGATTATATTTCTCTTTGAATACTTTGTTCAGGATAAACATTTATGAAATTTCATGATACGGTAAGCTAGTAACAAAATTTTCAAGCAAACATGTTTTCATAACTTAAGAAAGAGAAAATAGCAATATTACTTCGGGAAGCAGCTATGATGCAAATCTAAATTTTACGAAATGTTCTAGACAAGAATGAAAAATATATTCAGTATACCACTTGCATATGGGCACTTGTTAGATTATTAACTTATTTGTCAGTAAATTAATTTATTCTTGCAATTTTACTCTTAAAAGAAACAGAGGGCGAAAAAACTGTAATGATTATTAAAGAAAAAGTTAAAGAAGAATATTTTAAATACAATAATAAGTGGTATGTGAATAACGTACTGCAAAAGGCTCAGCTTCATCCCATAATCTATGAAGATTTAGGTTGTCCAGAGGTTTGAGATCAAGGCGGCATAATCCAGACAGACAATATTTCTCAAAAAGTAAATATTTGTCATCAGAAACAGTGTGTTCACATCTTGTACTCTTATTGAATGAATTTCCATGAGATAAGGCTGCTGTATCCAACATTGAGACTGACTTGTCATCTGCAAGACCAGTTTTACAAGCAATTCAAATAGATCGCCAATTAAATTTCCACAAAGTACATCTGCTGGGACTATGTTGAGCAAAAACTTATTTTGAGCAAAGATTCATCAAAGTTCCAGCCCTCTGAATGCGCACTAATCGAATAACTTTGCTGCTGGGAAGCTTTCCTAATAGATGCAAGGCTTTCTTTCTCTCGAATGAATTAAAAAGAAATCTTTTCTTTTCTCATATGCCTTTTTACTTTTCATTTTTTGGGATTTTCTCACTCATGAGAAGCAAAGAAAGGTTCAACTGCAATCTAGCATGCTTCAAAAATTAAAGATCATAATTTACCCATTTTGGATTCTTTGGGATTCAAGAATGAGTAAGCCATGCCACAATGCTTCTGATCGAAAGATGGACATGTGTGATCTTCAATACGCAATCGAGACTCTAGGATCCTTCTTTGTTGTTGGCGACGCAAAGCCTTGCCTTGACGTCCAACTGACGGACTTGTTACAATTACTTCTGGATAATATTTACAAAGGACCTTGGAAAGAAAAGTTATTCCATACATGGCATGTCTTAAAAGAATTTAACGTATGCAATTCAACGATTTTTTCTTAGAATACCAGAAACCTTTAAAATGAATGACAATAACACCATCTCCATGAAAATGTGGAAGGCATAAAGATATGCCAACCACACAGAGGTAAAGCAAAGTAACAAACCAAATGTTTTTCAAAACTCACAAAACAGGGCTAGAAATGAAGAGGGTTGTAAACATTGCATACCATTTGAAAAGCAGCACGGAAAGCATGCAACTCAAAATTACGAACACCAGCATCCATTTCTAGACTTCTCCATCTCTCTGCACTCTAAAAAATGATAAAGTAAGGACACAAAGTTTGCCGTTGGTACATCATTGTACATTGCAGAAAAGAATCTTGAAAATAAGATTGCTGGACATTTTTTAAACTATAAACATTCAGAATGCATTGATGTACAAGAGAGAAGGGGAAAAAAGGAAACAAAGAGAAAGAAGGGTAAGTTAGAGAAAAATTGAGAAATATACAGAAGAATAGGGGAGAAAGCCACTATTCACTATTTTGTGAATCCATCAACTTATATATATAATATACAGCAATTTTGATTGAAAAGAAACCTGCACCTTTCTATACTTCCATAAATCTTTTGTAAAATAAAATAAAATTAAACTGAAAGTAAAAACAATATATGCATGTACCTGACAAGCAAGATCACGTGAACTTTTTCCAGGGGTAAAGCCAAGAGATTTAACACCATGACTAATGGGAAAACCACTTGGAGACCCAGCGAAGTCAATTCCTTCTTCAGATAATAAGTTGTAACAGCAGCCGATGCTAACAACAGCTTTAACTTCTTTGCATTCCACGAAGGTCCTGATCCAACAGAGATGTACTTACGTTGATCATCCAATAGAAATGTATTTGTTAAATTCAATTAAATATTAGTAAACCAATGCAGGTGACATGAAATTTTGGTATCAGTATAAATCCTGTAACAGGAATTCAGGAAATAAAGATTGGTAGAATGACATGAATTAGGTAAACCCTAACCACTAGAAGTGCGAGAATAACATTGACACTAGAATTGCAGAAATAGAATAGCTTAAATATGACTACCAACATGCATCCCAGCAAACAGGAAGTGTTTGGCCTAAGTGCAGGAATAACATTGACACAAGAACTGCAGAATAGAATAGCTTAAATATGACTATCAACATGCATCCTAGCAAACAGGAAGTGTTTGGCCATCAGAAGATAGATTTATCTAATCAATATCTTCTACCATGTAGCTTTCTTCTCTTATAAGATATACTCAATTTCCTTTTTTAGCACACATTTTACCCGACCTCTCCCCATGCATAAACAAAATTAACTTAAAGGCATTCTCAAGATTGGTGTGAGGAGGATTCATATCCAGACCGCTACCTGTACTTCAGGAGATCTAGCCAACAGCATAATCCACTAGGAGAAATCAAATAATGTTAGTTTTCCCTTCATTACTTTCTTCTCACTCAGCGGTCATATATTGAAAAAACATATACAGACACAGCAACGATTAGATTATCAATTCGAACAGGGATATGAGAAGTTCACAAGATTGAATCCTTAGGGGTCTTCTCATTCCACCTTTTTCATTGCAATTTGCTATCATGTTACTCTATTAGAGTACTAAAGTTGAGAAGTCACTCAGACGAAGTTGGTCAGTGTTTGCTAAAATGTCAAGCCGACAGGATCGCAATCTGATGCCAGTAAATCCAGGTCAAAGGTCAATCACAGCTGACTTAAGTCCCTCAAAACTGATTCGATTGCTCGTGACGGATAGATACATAAGGGGTTTAGGTTGATGGGTTGTCGCACATTTTGGCATTTACTTTTTCCAACTTAAAAACAATAATAAGGATTCATAATTTGATGGTTAATATATATAAATTCGTTAAAATCCAAACTACAGTGTAGATTGATTGCAATACTTGTATAGTTTTCTTCTTTTTTTTTTTTTTTGTATGCGCAATACTTGTATGGTTGTATTCACTGTTTAGATCGGACAGTTTCAAACTTATCTAGTCAGTCTTACAAAATACACAGACTCAACATAACATTATCCATTAGTGAGTACCAGATATGGAATAAAAAAGACCTCCATTTAATTCAACTGGATAGAAGAGATAAGGTTCAAATCATATTTAAGACTCACTTGAGCATTGTTACTGAAAGATCTCCACAGGCATGAAGCCCAGCAAGAACCAAAGAATTGCAAGAAGATCGTAGTTTTCTTCCCTCACATTCTTGATGATTTTGCTCAACCAGCTTTGACTGCTCAACATCATCACTGTGTAGTGACATATTGCTCAAGGCTTTCAAGGTGTCAATGGACATTACCCGGCATGTGATTGTCTTGGGCACATTAGGATTCTTGTTTCCTGATCTAAATAAAATTAGATTACAAATTGTCTATGCCCAAGATAATAAACAAAAACAGTTCTGTAAAGTACAAGACAATCATGCAAGCAGCATCAAACACTTGATGAACATAATCTTGACAGCCTAACACATTATTTCCGCACCATCTGGAATATCTACCTTCATGTTTCAAAAACCTGTAATGACATAGCACATCCTACGAAAGTACATAAAACTTCCTAAACAAAATGGTCATTCAACTCAAACCAACAATGCCTCCCAATTATCATGAATGAAGGAAAATTACACATCTCATAACAGAAGGGAGCTATAAAACTTCAAAACTAAAACAGTATTTCCACTCAAACTGATAATGCCTCCCAACTGTAAAGGAAAATGGCACATCTCATAAAAGGGACAAAGAAAGAGGAAACTAGCCCTTGACCTAACTTTGGCCCGTAATGAAACCAGTTATCTCAATGCATTCATCTCCAAACAAAAACCATCAAATGAAATTAAAACTCCTAAGAGAATCATGCAACAATGTCATTTTGGAAAACTCAAGATGTCATGGCTTCCTTATGCATAAGAAAATTATCAAAGAGGCAAAAATTGAACCCATCTAATACCCATTTTTCCGCATCTGAGCTGCATAATACTTTTTGATTCGTTCTGCACGTGCATTTGTAACTTTTCCATGATGTGAAGAAGCATCTATTGCCACTACGGAATGCTGGTACTGGAAGGAAAGAACTTGAGCAAGATAGCCCTAAAAGACCAATTTAATCACAAGTTAACAACTGTACAAGTACGCATAGAGATTATCTTGTTGAGACAAATGCTAAGGCAATGGATATACAGTTTAAAGAGAAATAGAAACCATCATCTAACTCAGCACTTCTTTAACGAGATAAACAAACTGCTTTATGCATCAAAGACCTAGAAGATAATCTTTACTTCCGTAAACAGATTTTTTCCTATTGAACAGATGTTGCATATGAAATTTTATGAAACGTCAAGGTAGGTTTTTGACCAATTTTAGGGAGGTTCTTGATATTTGCAAAATCCCTGAGGTTCCTGACAAATCTAAAAACCAAAGGGGTGCATGTACTTTAACCAAACTTCAAGGAAGATCAATTCCTTAATACCCATGAGATTTGTCTTAAATTCACTCAGGTTCATGGTACCACAGTCCTAAAATCCACTCATGATATGATTTTTGACAAAAGGCTTGTGACTAATGATACCTGATTTTAGGCTACATGCCAGTGGTCATTCAGGTTTGCAGACCATACAAGTATTAAAACAGAATAATAATAAGTCTCTCTTCATTCCCTCCTTCAGCGGAAGAGACAGGATTTTTTCTTCCCAACAAGAGACGTGCGAGGAAAGAGAAATTGAAATTTGATCAAGAAGACTCAACCTCTGACAACAAGGCCTCATTAAACTAACAGCCATCATTGAAACCGAAAAGCAACAGCCACCATCATCCATCTTCAAGCTATTAATAAGAGGAGGGGGGTGGTGAAGGATATGATGGAGGGTAAGCTTCAGTGCATTCCACAATGCCTAGGGTCGCCTTCTATAAGTTCAGATTGCAGCAAGCTGCTTTTCCCATTGTAAGGTATTTTAAATTCAAGGACCCAGTACAGCCAGAAAGTCTGAACTGGAAGCTACCCTAGCACATATGTTCCACCTAATGATTAATGCTACATCAAAAAATTGTATCACTAAACCAAACTGTTTGCAAGGCCACAATCAAAATAAAAGAGGTAGCAATATCATAATTAATCAAGCAACACAAATTCCATATACTTTGCATAAAACTATAAACAGAAGAACTTAAAAAAAGAGAGCACACCTGGCCGGCACCGACATCAACTATGGCATCAGCTTTTACAGTATTTGCTATTGAATTAGCAACCGCAGAAAGGACTTCTACCTGATCATGCCACACACAAGTTAGACTATGAGATTAACAAGAGAGAACAATAAGAGATCAAAAAATTTAAGAACCACATATAACCGTCTGACGAACAGTGGGAATGGATAAAAATAATATCAAAGAGGAAAAAATATTGACAGATTAAATTTCAATGACCCACTTCATGTTTTTTCTTCAGATTCATGCCTTGGGCAAGAACAGTATTGAGTGATGTCACTGGAAAGCTGGGCAATACCTGCAACAATCCCAAGTTGTTTGTAACCTTGTGAATCCAACCCAACTCACACACACAAGAATAAACAAGCTATCTCTCTATACACAAGCACACATGAATAACTCTTGATGCTGTTTATAGCCTTGAGCCTTGTATAAAATAATAGAAGTATGTTAAAAGAGACACTTCAAATTGAAAAAAATCAATACAGAAATGAATATCCATGAGCACCAAATTGGAGGTTTTCCAGCAGGATAATTCTGGAAAATCCTTCTCTAGAAAATCATTTCCAGAACTTTACAAGAAGAAAATTGACAGTAAGGGTGCTAACACAACAGCAAGATACCCAATGAGAGAAGCAAGTGAAGAAAGTGGAAAGGATTGCTTTGATCACAAAAGTTAACTGCTCTTTTCTCTCTCTCTCTTTTTTTTTACCTCGTAGTCTATTTTCTGTTTCATTTGATTTGCTAGCTAAAATAAGGGGGCAAAGCTGGAGTGCCTAGCTTAGAGAGGCCAATCCTAAATCATGCTCTTATGCCACAAGTATCAATTTCATTAAGCAACTACTTTCTTAACAAACCGTTAAGTCCATTAATTGTTTTAATGGTGTCCATTAATGCATCTCAAAATGCCAAAGAAACCAATCACAATGGCAAATACCCTAGAGCTGCCTTCTTTACTAGCTACTGATTCCTGACACAATCTAGCCAGCTGAGGGGTTGAAAGGATGGTACACTATACAACATGCTACAGATTAATCACTTTCTTATAACAGAAGCACATTGCAAATATTACAACTTTTTTTTTGGATAAGAAACTAAAAAATGAAGTGTGAATATAGGAGTGGTTTTAGCAACTCCAATATTACATTTCACACTAGCTAACAAAGTTAAGCCGCCATTAATGGAACTCTAGAGCAATACAAGAAGTCAAAGCAGCAAAGATATAAAGTGCAAATATGTCAGTTGTATTGGCAACATTAAAAGTGCTTTCCAACAATCAAAACCACTTTCTTAAAGGTTAAAAAGCACCTGAAGATAATTTTGATCCAAAATACACGAATAAGTGCTTTTGTAAAAGCACTTTTCATTGGAAGTGCTTTCTTGTTAAGTCGCACGGAAACTAGGAACCAATGAGAAAGCCTCTAACTTCATCACTTCACATTTAGCGTTAATCGACAAAAGAGCCACAAATCAAAATATTAAAATATTTACCATCTGTAAATCAGCTTGCTCTCTAGGAAACTCTAGAGACTTCAAAGTAAGAACAAATTCCTTAAGCGAATCAGGCCAGTGATCCTATCAAACAACAAACCAATTATTAATTAAACGCAAAACCATTGCAATTAAATGAGTTAAATAAACAACTAATTTGTATACGACGTCGTACCTGGACGATTCCAGAAGGAATCAGGAGAAGATTTTCGGTGGATTCATTGCGAAGGCAATCGATCCAGTCCTTATCAACAGCTTCCCAAAGCCTGTCGCTGAAGAAATTGACCACGTGGGCGTTTATTAAGAAAGTAAAAGGCTTGATGAAATCGACAATGGCTTTGATCCATTCTAGTGTCTCGCTTGCAGTCGCGCAAGAGTACTTGCACTGCCCTGCCATTTGCTCTACACTGTCAGTGTGGCTTTACAAGGAATCCATTTACCCGGTAAAATGGGTGATTTTCGCTGATGACCGAATAGGTAAAAGCCGTATTTTTGGGGGTTTTTAATTAAATACCCTTTAATAGTTTCAAAATTATTGAAATACCCATTCTCTTTTTAGTTTTCATGGATACCCTAACACATGTGAGTAAAATCGAAAATACCCTTAATGAATGCATCAAATAGTCTTTCTTTCCTCATTTCTTTCACTGAATGCCATTTTTGCTGCCGATTCTCTCAAAATCTCTCATAATCTCTCATAACTTCTTCCACAAATCGAATTATGTATTCATTTCTTTAACACTCACTCTTTCTTTAAAGGTGCATTGCTAATTAAACACCCCAATAAGGTATGTTAATGTTGTTGGGTTTGAAATTTTTTAATTTTAAGGAAAATTTAGAAATTTTCCTCACATTACAATGTTTTATTTTCATCTTTTTTTCTTATATATAGAAATATATGCAATGTAGGTTGTTTAATTATTTTTTTCAGCAATATAACTTATTTATGGCTAACATGTGTTGGCGTCGTGCATTCTCTTGATACCATGTACGTCATACAGTTAGTCATGTAGGTCGTGTAAGTAATATAGTTGTGTAAGTCGTGTGGATCATGTAAGAAATATAATCGTGTAAGTCGTGTGGGTCATGTAAGAAATATAGTCGTGTAAGTCGTGTAAATATTATAGTCGTGTAGGTCATGTACATACTTGTATATGATATTTGATATTATTATTTTTATTGTATCATCAGAAATGGTTTTGGTACGTGTGCCTATTCTCTTCAATGGTGAATGAATTGAGCAAAATGACGAGTACAAGTTCAAAGGTTCCAAGGCTAAAGGGATAATGGTACCACGATCGACAACATATGCCGAATTGGTGGAGAAGATAGCTGAAGTTATTGACATAGATAATTGGATTTACAAATTTTTAGTCTAGGACATGTTATGCTTGTAAATTGTAATTTGTTGCATTATGAAATAAATAAATTTTTTTACATTCGAATTTAATTTAACTTCTTTGTTTTTATAATTTCAGTTGACATTTTCTATATAGCAACAAATAAAAATTCTTAGTACCAATTAAGTCCTTAAAGAACTAAATTAATCTGATGATTATTGGAAAAAGTCGTGTAATACATGAAGTCATACAATACATGACCGTCATGTAATATACTATGTGTACTACACGACAGTCGTGTAATATACTCGTGTACTACACGACAGTTGTGTAATACACAACGGTCGTGCATTATCTTGATACTGTATACGTCATATAATTAGTCATGTAGATCGTGTAAGTAATATAGTCGTGTAAGTCGTGTGGGTCATGTAAGTCTTTAAACAACTAAGTTATTATAATGAATTAACAACAGTGAAAAAAGTCGTGTAATTTTGAGGTCGTGTAATACATGAACGTCGTGTACGTGTAATACATGAAGTCGTGTAATTGTGCAATACATGAAGTTGTGTAATTGTGCAATATATGAAGTCGTGTAATTGTGCAATATATGAAGTCGTGTAAGTGCAATACATGAAGGTCATGTAATACATAATCTTACACGACCAAATCGTGTGTTACATGAAAAAATTATAATCGGCACAATCCATCAATTTTTCACAATTTGCATGCAGCAAAACAACTAGAAATATTGTTTTTGAAATGTAATAAGAGACCCACAACTAATTAATCTATTTTTTCTATATAAACCCTAACTTTTTGTTTTTATTCCCTGAATATCAACAAGAAAACTATTTATAGAGAATTATTTATTTCAACTAGTTAAATTATGACCATTTGACAGTAAAGGATCAGCTCTCGCTGGCTATTATGTAGCGACGAACTAGGCTTCTCTTTCTTAATTGTGTTAGCTTCCCTTTCTCAAGCTTAGTTTGCTCGTGTTGAAGTTCAATTTATCATGTATGGAGAATGAATATTTGTTTCAGTAGAGGTGATGTCGGTGAGAAAATTGTAGAGGTGATGCCGGTGAGGGAATTACAGTGTTTGTTTGAGTTTGATAATGGAGGGAATTGCAGTAGATGAGTGTTTGTTTGCTTCAGTAGAGAAGAGAGAGGTGTTGTCCGTTGAGTTGAAATGTTTTAAAGTGAGGATAACATAGTAATTTCCTAACAGTTTCTAAAGGGTATCGATGAAAATTTTGGAAAAAATAGATTTTAGGGTATTGAGATAATTTTTGAAGTATGGAGGTGTACTGGGCGCAATTGTCTCGTATTTTTGTGAGAAATAAGTTAATAAAAAAAAGTTTAAAACATGATAAAAGTAGTTGAAAATTGAAATAAGTGAGTGGTTACTTATTTCGTCAGTTTAAAACATGGGATTTCAGTTGAAATGCTAAAAGTAGTTTATTTCATCAGTTTTTTTTTATTTTGATAGCATTTTTTAAAAGTAGATAACCGATTATTTTTTATAAGTAGCCTATAAAATAAGTTCTCATACCTTTTAAATTTTTTTATTACAACCTTAATATTTCAACAAAAGGATAATTAGACCTCACTTTTCTATAAAATCTAATATATAAATACAAGATAATTTTTTTTTCTATTTTTATCATTATATAATAAAGGATAAATTTCACAGTGCCCTCTACTAGAGTGACTATCTTTAAAATACTCTTGAACAATATGAAAACATCACTCTACTCCCAACTGTCATGATCTTCTCGTTAAAGTTATCAGCTTAAAGGATAAAATCGTATTTGAACAAATACCGTAACGAGCGTCAGCCTAGAGAATTGTAACATGTCAAATCAAAGGAGCCTTTAAACCACTCCCTAGAATTTTATAATTTTATATAGAGTAATATTTTTATAATAAGTTATTTTTAAAGTTTTTAAGGAGAAAATATATAAATGGTTGAATGTAAAAACAACAAAGTATCCTTTTCTCTTGGTGCGAACCATCATCTTGTTACAGTTTAGAGAAAGAAACTTTGAAATAGAGTATCAAAATATCGACCTTAAACAACGCATGTTTGATTTGAAAGAGTACAAAAAAAGTGACCATTGGGGAGTGGTTGCTAGTAACAACAACCTTACGATGGTAGATGTAAGGAATTTATTTGTTTCATTCAGTTATTTCCATAAAAATGGGTTTAGCAACATTTTTAAAAAATGCATAATAATATTAACTAGGACAATGACCTGTACATATAAAAAATATGTGCTATTACTATTATTATTTGAAGAAAAATGGGTTTAAACCCTAGTTGTTAGTGAATTGGGGTATTTTGTTTTCATTGTACCATTAACAAAATTTATAGTATTCCTTTACAAATAAGTTGCTGAAGAGAAAAAAAATGGTTATTTAGCAAACATAATTAAGAAACTGAGTTATTGATATATTCCCTGTATGTTTTGGTTTTGGTGATGGATATTTTGGTTTTGCTTTTAATTTTATATACAATGCCTACACTAGTGTTGTTATTGATATTTGTAATGCTTTTGTTATGGAATGGGCACTTGAGGGTGAAAGGCATTGTCAACTTTCTCGGTGAAACTTTTGAGGTTAGCTTTATTGACCTTAATGTTTTTAGTAGAGTTTCTCTGATTAATGCTACAATGAAAAGAATGATTAGGAGAAACAATTATAGAGATGAGAGATTCATCATTAAAGTTACACCGCCATGGAATAGGAAAAAATGTACAATAGATAATGATCATAAGTTGTATCAGATATAACAATTGTACAATGATAAGAAGTATACAACGATTATGTTTGACATGACCATCATAGCATTTAAGTGATGAATGCTATTAAAAGGAGGTTGTTTGAGGAAGATATAGAAGATGTTGCTGTTGGGCCTGATGTTGAATCTGAGAGTGTGTTATCTGTGTTTCAGAGGCAATTAACCGACAATGTTAAAGCATAACAACAGTTACATGCAACTGCTACTGGAAAAAGAGGTGGTAAAAGAAAGTTAGTGGCAAGAAAAAGTTCAAGAAGAATTTCAGAGACCAAATTTTTTAAGCTCTCTATTTCAGAACTAGAGTCTACAATTGAGGCCACCACTACAATAGAAGATAATCTTTAAACAAAAACCATGATTGAACTTGATACTACATTAGAAGCGGACAATCCTAAAACACAAACCACGACTGAACCCACTACTACAGTAGAAGTTGAGCTTAAGCTTGCAACACAAACCACAACTGAACCCACCACTGCAGCAAAACATGAGCTTGCAATATAAACCACAGCTCAAACCACCAGTTTCAAGTCCAGACCACATCCGGATCCTACTAATGAGTCCCCAATTGAAGTTGAACATGATATTCAAACTACACAAAAAGTACTAGAGAAATTAAAGGCATCTATTAACAACAATATACAACCCAATGTGTTTGGTCTCTTTATTACACCTACAAAATGGGTTACAAATAAAATATTTTCAAGTTTTGATCAAATCACACTAGAACTACCAGTATAGTTTGATCAAACCCCATTCCTAATACCAGCAACTAGGGGTGGGCATTTTCCGTTCGGTTCAGTTCGGAGCTTGACCAGCAACTAGGGGTGGGCATTTTCCGTTCGGTTCAGTTCGGAGCTTGAACCGAACTGAACCGGAACCAATCAGTTATTAAAAGCTTCAACCGAACACGAACCAAATTGTAGAATCGAACCGAAATATTCCAGTTTGGTTTGGTTCGCACATATACCTGTATTTTATAGTTTTAACCAAATGTCTTACTGCATTTTATAATTTTCAGCTAATCTTACTGCATTTTACGAAATTAGGAATTAGAAAAAAGGGATTTGTGATTTAGCTTTTTATATTTTATATTTTGAATTTTTATTAAATTAATTTGTAAATAATTGGATTAAACCGAACCGAACCGAATGTAAACCAATCAGTTCTTGTAATTTCAAACCATTTGATGTTTTACCTTAGAACCGAATCGAACTGAATTAAGTTATTTCGGTTTGGTTTGGTTCGATTCGGAAAAAACCGAACCATTTGCCCAGCCCTACCAGCAACAACAATACCACCTTAGTTTGACCAAACACCATTATTAATGCCTACATTTAACCATCCTTTAGGTGATGGTAGTCTAGAAAATGGTGCTAATGGAGTGAGATTGACTCCGTACACACTTCATAGCATAATGATCACTTATCTTATTTTTATGTTGTTGATGAAGGCTTTGATGAGTTTTTAGTAGAAGCTGATGAGGAAGATGTTGAGGCTGTTAATCCACCATTGTCCTAATTCTTAAAGAATAATACATCCCACAGGTCTAGAAGATCAATGGCTGCACATTCTCAATCAGAGGTACCAATTGAAGAAGTAGAAGATACAATGTATACTGAGAATTTAACATCAAAGATTGTGCAAACTAAACCTTGTAAAAAGGGGGGGGATATCAGCAAGTCGCCTATTACTATCACTCGTTCACATAAGTAAGCTAATGAGAGAAAGGCCACTGTTATAAAAATTACAGCTTCTTAAAGGATTTCAAATCAGAGGATGCCTCATCTTACTATAGTTAAGGCTGATATGAAGGCTATAAAAAAAGAAAAAAATCCCAACTTTGTAGAGTAAATCATAAGCAGGCTCAAGGCAAGTAAAAAGAGTAAATCAAACAGGAAAGATGATGGTGCTGGCCCAACAAGACATGCAAACAAATATAATAAGATGTTATCAGCTGAGGAAATATAGCTTCCACATCTAGTTTGAATAAGAAGATGACATGTGTGGAGCCACAAGAGCATATAAGAGTCAGTATAAAGAGGAAGCTTAAAACGAAGAAGATAATGACTTACTTATAGATATGAAAGTGATAATGGTGACTATGGCCCACTTTCAGACTCAAATGATGAGCATCTATTTAGTAGGATATTTCATGCATTATGTGGGCAAATGTTTAGGGAGGGTACAAAACCAATATAATTTAGAAAGAGAATGAGGTTCAGGAATTTCAAAGAATTTGCATGGGCTCTGAAGGAATTACTGTATTCCGCCGAGTTTTAGGGGTATGAGGATAAAGTTCGAGAGAAAAAAGATTTTGTGTGGTTATTATGCAGATAACTGCCCATTTAGAGTATATGTTGCACTTTAGAACTGAGGCAAGTGTTTTAAGATTCGGTCTTTGCACAACATACACACCTGTGAAAGCCTCGATAACAATCCTAAGGTAAATAAAACTTAGATAGTAAAAAAGTACTGCAATAAAGTGCTTGTTGATCCAAGGATAAATGTTGACACACTTTTAGATGATCTAAAATAATGCATGGGATGACTATTGCTATATAAAAGGTTTATAGGGCAAAGAGAAGAATTTTAAAATCAGCTATTGTTGATGACCATGTTGAAAACTTTAAGTCACTCTAGGATTATGCAAATGTCATCAAACAGCAAATGCCAGGGCATTGGCCTTACTGAAGATGACAAAGTATGACACATCTGCTAATAAGTGCAGGTTTTAAAAGTTTATGGTAAGTTTCCCAGGTTTTAGAGATGGGTTTAAGGAAGGTTATAGGCCATTCATAGGGCTTGATGACTGTCACTTAAAGGGGCTATTTGAAGGTGTATCAATAGTGAGTTTGGATACAAATTAGGGGATATTTCCCATTGTAATTTTTGTTTATGAATATGAAAATATTCAAAGCTAGACTTGGTTTTTGGGCCACTTGTAAGAGTATTTAGCTGATGACAGGTAGTTGACATTCATGACTGACAAGCAAAAGGGAGTACTTAATGCACTTTATTTGGAGTTCATTGGAGCACAAAATAGATTCTGTGCAAGACATGTGTTTGCGAACCTCAAGAGAAGATTCCTTCAAGTGAAGTTGAGGGATGAGGTTTGGAGGGCAGTTGAGCATCAAGTAAACATGTTTTTGTAGACGCAATGAATGGCGCATGAAAAATTGATGAAAATGCATTTTAGTGGCTGAAAAAGTTAAATCCCAAGCATTAGTCAGTGCATGCTTTTGGTAAGTTTGTAAAGTGTGATCACACAACAAACAACATGACAGAAAGTTGGAATGCATGACTTGGTGAAATGAGAAAAACACCAATTATAAATTTGATGGAGCATATTATGAAGCAGATGATGAAAGCAATAACTGAGAGAAGACAAACTTGTTTGAAGTGGCCTTCTTGCTTTTATTAACAAGAAGATGAATAGTGTGCTGAAGGTTGGTAGGAATTATCGCGTCATACCAGCAAATGATGCTTTATATAAAGTTAAAACAGGTCAAGCATCTTATATTGTCAACCTCGATGAGCATACATGTAGTTGTGGGCAGTGGCAGATCAGGGCTTACTTTGCAAGCATGCAATACCTTGTATAGCTCACATTAGGGTTACTTGTGAGAAGTATATTGCCCCTTGTTTCCTACAGGATCATATTGAGATGCTATTTTGGCATTATTCATCCATTGTTAGACAAATCCAAATGGCCACATGTTAAAGTTGATGAAATATTATCCCCAATTGTTCAAAGTCCACCTGGCAGGCCTAAAACATGTAGAGGAAGAGAGGCTGATTAACCATTAGCACATAGAAGAAAGTTCACAGTATGTTATTAATATTGTCGAGGTATTGGTCAATATATAAAGGGTTGCCCTGTTGATCCAACCAATGCACATAAGAAGACTAGACATATATTGGTCAGTTTAAAATTGCTTACAATTTAATTTTTAATTTTTTTAGTTATTGTTAGGTTATCTTCAAATTACTCCACCTAGAGTGACTACATATGGGGGTAAATTGCTTAAAAAATAATTTTTCAATTTGTTTTAGTTATTGTCAAGTTATCTTCAAATTACCCCACCTAGAGTGACTACATACGAAATTAAATTGATGGTTTCACATTTTTTAGAATGTAAATTGAAGTTTTATCACTATATATCAGAAGTGATATGAATTTAACCAGATTTAAAGGAGTGAGTGCACTAACATCACAATTACAAAATTTGCTTAACTGTGATGAATGGCAGCATTGCAAGAACTTGGTAGTAGCCTCAAGCTCAAGAGTATCATTTACAGGAGTGAACGTTACTAGAAACTCAACACCTAGTGGATCAATAGCTAAGCCATCACTTAATACTTCAACGCCTATCTTAAAACAATCAACAAGAGGTTCAACAACAAAGAAAATACTAGTAACAGAGGAAGCAGTAGCAATAAAGGAAGCAGTAGGAATAAGCAGAGTAAAAGAGAGACGAAGAAATGCATTAATAGCAAGAAACACAACTTTTGATCAATTTTTAGTGCCACTAACAAGAGGCATTGAAATTAAAAAGGGAGGCAAATTTGATGGGGCTACTCCACAATCTGCCCCAATTCAAATAAAGAGAGATTTAAAGGGTATAATAATGGCTCAAATTGGCTGTACGTTTTTTTTAAAATTAATATTTTTATTTATATATAAGATATTGTTTTTTTCTATAAAAATTAATCTTTTGTTTTGCCAAAATGGTAACTACGAATTAAGGCTTTATGTTATAGAGAAATATTGTTACAATAAATGGCATGATGGCAGCAGTATAGACATTTACAGAAAATGGTGCTGCTGACTTTGATATTTTAATACTTTTGAATACACTGCTATGGCAGTGTTGTAAATATATGTAATTAAAACCTAACTGTAGACTTTAAAAAACTAAGAAGCAGTATGCATGTTGGAATTGTTAATTTTATAATTTTATTAATTATTTAGACTAAATTACTATTTTTTCTGGTTGTTGTAGTTAATATTTGGTTTGTAATCCCTTTTCATAGAAGCTAAAAAGACAAGATGTAATATGACGCTAGTAATGGTGAATCTTGACTGCAACAATATAAGTGTAATATTTTGTTGAACTGAAAATACATATCACTAAATGTAATACACGAGCTTATTTAATGTGTGGAAGTTTTTTATTTAGCTATTTAATTTCATTTATACTACTTTCTAGCCTCATACTCCAGTTATGAGCAACACTAAGCATATACATCATGCAAAGTACCACCATGAACAAGATAATATACAACAACCTATTGATTGAATCTGATTTTGCAGCACATTTATTAATTTCCATCTCCAGCATCTTCTTGTCTTTAATGCCTTTATCATCATCACTTTCCAACCCGTCATGCAACTTTCCCAATCCTCTTATAAGTACTCTATACTCGTACATACTTGGTTTCCACCATATGTGGAAATTACAACTGACACGACTCAAAAGTGTATTACTCTCAAGTATAAGAGTGTATAGTTATAATATAACCCGATGAGATCGGGGTCGAACTACAGGGAGTTTTAAATCTAGTAAAACTAAGAAAATTAATTGTGGGGAAAAGAAATTATTTGAAATTGATTTAAAAATAAGCTAAGATTTATGATCTATTCTCTGTATTCAAACTATAATTTTAATACTCTCTTATTTATATTTTGCCTCACTTTTACCAATTAATTATTGTATCATTTAATTCTATGTGTGTGGATAAATATAAAATAAAGTACCTAATGTGCCACACTATATTAATGTGTCGACATTATGTCAAAATACTGTAAAATCCAGTGAAATTTATAAATTAACATGATATAAAAATAATTAGAAAAGAATTAAATAAGCTTAAAAACTCATTTAAGAAACTAATAATAATTAATAGTTTGAAACATTGAGCTTCATCATTTACCTTAACTTAATAAAATTAGTTACTCATATTGAAAGAAAACACAATACTTTTTTTATTTAATAAACTTTTTAAAATATATTACAAAGAAAATTGATACAAATGGAAACAAGAAAAGAAAAGAAAGAAAGGTAGATATTCTTCAGTTTCGGCTTTAGCTCTCAAAATCACTCTCTAGCTTCTAGCTCGCGTCCCCCTCAATCGCTTGCCACCCCTTGCCTTCTATAGGCAAAGTAAATCATCTTCTTTTCTTTTCTTTTATTAATATTATATATATATATATATATATATATTGAATTGTGTGATGGTCAGGAGGCGTGGTGACCTCCTAACCATCACCAACATGCTTTTGTTCTTTTTTATTTTTTATTTTATTTTATTTATTATTTATTATTACATTTATTCAATTGTGTTCTAGTAGTTCTTATTTGTTCTCGCTTTCAATCCTAATTCCATCTTTATTCCTGAAAAATATTTACAAGATAAAAATTAACAAATTACGAATTAATTTAACATAAAATATATTTGGGGAGTATTAAAATAATTTAAAAATAATGAATGCATTAATCGACACAATAAGTAAAAAACTAATAATTTCATCATTATTAAATGTACACTTTTGAGTGTTAATCAACAACATTTATTATTGCATTTGTAGTACAACTTCTTAGGATTTGGAGTAGACTCTGAGATGTATTTAGATGCATGTTTCCCGCTGATAACTCTATAAAATGAGAGTTATTATGACAATTTTAGACTTAAATTAAAACCATTTAGAGAGTAAATTATGTGTTTTTATTGCATTTTTTTTACATTTTTCATAAACATTCATTTTACTTTAGTTTTAATAAGTTTTGCTTGATTTAAAGTAATTTGTGCTCAAATTGTTTGAATTATTGTAGGTTTCCAGAAGCTTATAATTCATAGAAGGAATGCTGATACAATAGGCTGGCAAAAAAGAGGAAGAACATGGCTATAAAAGAATTGAAACAAATCTGGAACAGTGCAGTTGCTGTAGCCATTTCTGTAGCAATCCTAGAACAACGACAGAGAAAATGCTGTATGGGATACTTGCAGAATTGCAATCTACAGTTTCCTAATCTGACTTATGTGAACCTTATGCTTCCGTTTACCCTAATTTTCAACTATAAAAGAAGCACATATCATAAGGATTAGAAAGAGCCATCACCCAAGGAGAAAAACACAAAGAAACAAAAGAAAAACAAGATTCAAGACAAAGATTAAGGGTTGTACAAGAGGAGAATTTGCAAAAATCAATTGGGAGCTCAATCATTCTTATTCTTCTCTTGTTTTCTCATTTTCTATTTATTTATGGAGATGTGTTTCATGGCTGAAACTTTGTTCTCTATTTTTCTTTTACAAACCATGAGCTGAATTTATTGACTGAATATATGTGTTGCTGAATGTTTGCTGTAGCAGTTTGTTTTGATAGTATTTATTTTTATTCATTATTTTGGTTGATCACCCATTTAATGATACAAGTTAGGAGAGAGCCGCAAAATGGCCTATCTGAGTGGAACATATCGGAGCAATACTTGGTTTTAAATTGAGTTTAACTTATTCCAAAAGGGTCATACTTAATCTAAAATTAGTGATGAACTAGACATAGGGATTCACGTTGTAGGGTAAATAGAATCTAAGCGTGTAATGGTATATCTTATGTTGGTATAACAACTGATCACTGTTAGGTTGCATATAGATATAAGATATCCAACATGCGACGATTGATGATACATAAGGATTCTGCCTAGTGTTGTAGCAAATACTGCAGCAACCGAGCCAACCATTAGAAAATAGTCAAAAGCATTAGGAGAGTTTATTCACTCAAATACTATATATTCCCATTAGTTTTATCATTGAGCTTGACGTGATAGTTTAGTTTGTTGTATTTTATTTATTGCGTTTTTATTTTAATTAGTACATTAGTTTCATTAATTGTTTATTTTATTTTAGCACAAAATCTACACTGTTAAGATTGTTGTAGCAAATCTGATAACATCAATCCCTGTAGAGAAGATCTTGAATACTCATAACTTTATTACTTGTTGTGTACACTTACACATTGACCCCAATAGCATTATTATTTATAACCAACACCTGCAATCTCTGCATGTTTTGTTTCTGAACTTTAGCACCTTCCCATTGATCTCCAACTTCTCATTTTCATTTTCATCTTTATCTTCGACATTAAACCAACTTCCTCTCGAAGATGACATACTTACTGTTATTTCTTGATTTTTTTGTTATGTCATGTTTGTGATTTTGCTAAGTATGTGGTATATATGAGTTAGTTTCCATTTTCTTTCCTCTGCCTGTTGTGAAAATATTAAAGTGAAAGTTGTTGAATGTACCAGGATCATTTGAGGGATCCTATACCTCCACAAATAGTGTCATTGTTTTCAAATTCAGAGAGTCTACCCCTGCTGTTTATTTCTCGAATTTAAATAAAAAATGTTACAATTGTCATTCCAAGACTATAGGCATGTGCTAGTAAAATAGCTAACAAACTAGTTTAGACTCTAACTACTCCAAAAACTAACTTGTTCTCAAGGCTAAATGCTTAAAGTAAATTTCCAAGAACTCATTATGGTGGCAACGAAATTTCAGCAGCTCTGTCAATAATTTTCATTTCTTCATCAGCATCACTATCATTGAAGCAAGCTTGAATCATAAATAGTTTTTTACAACGACGTCCAAGACTATATCATTCATTATATTTGAAGCACAATCCTTTTTTTTCTTCTGTCATCTATCTCTTATGTGGTTAACATTTTGATTGGTGTTGACGCTAAACCATTTAGAGTTTTAGAATATGTAGACAAAAATTTTAATTGCTTTTCAGTAAAATCACAAGCTTCATATAATCGAGCCAGTTCAATGGCTGATGATAGATTGTTTGACTTGTTAGCTCTATCATCAGTTCAAATGGGTTCCCGAAGACCTCCAACAAAACAGTTGACTAGCCTAGCTTGATCCATGGTTCCTGACTTAGCCAAAAGTTTCTCAAATTTTTCTTGATAATCCAATATTGACCTTGCTTGCTGTAAACGAGTCAGTTCTACAAAGAAATCCAAGTATTGATTTGACCCATACCTTGAATTTAGTCCCTCTTTAAAATCATCCAAAGAGACAAGTATCATCTCTTGGCGTAGTAATTGGTACCACAGATGAGCATCCCTTTCCAGATGAAAGGAGGCCAAGGAAACACATTCGGTGGTTGGAATGTCGTGGAGTTTAAAGAATTGCTTTGCCTTACATAACCATACAGTTGGGTCCCATTTGCCTTCACAATGAGGGAAATCAACTATAATAGTTTTTAGCAAATATAACCCTAGAGACTGACTTTCATGATTCTCATTAGTTTTTTATCGAACACCTGGTGTGCTCTTTGGGGCAGCAAAATTTTCTCCCTTATCTTGATTTTGCATCCAAGCATTAGGGTTCCCTACCAACTCATTCACCTAGATAGCAATCTGCTCTACTTTTATACTAAGCTTATTGATAGTCTCTGTTAATCGTCGTAAGAGATCTCCTCGTCTAAAGACATTTTCCACGGCTTTCTCCAATTGTTCCACTCGTTGATCCATAGCCAAGCTCTGATACAAACTCGATTAAGCTTGTTTTAAAAGCTCAAATTATTCTTTCATATAGTTTTCATACTATAAAGGCTTTATATTAAATAAAAAGTAATTTTATGATCTTCATGTTAATGATTTAAATTGAAAATATTCTGAGAACTTTGAAATTAACAAATATTGCTTAAAATTCTAGAAATTTATTTATTTAACAAGTTTTATAAAGTGTTGGGTCATAGTAAAATTTTATAAAGTTTTAGGGCCAAACTATAATTTTATAAAAATAGTTCACTGTAGTAGTCACTGTAGAAAACGGCAATCTGACATCTTGATAATGGCTCACCGACATCGAACAAAATTAAAGATTAGTCTTTGGACACTAATGACGATCCGACATCTAGATAATGGTGATTCGACAATTTAAAAATTTAGCCCAACAGTCATATTGACCAGTCAAATAGTGATCCGATATCTAGTTAACGGTGATTTGATAGTGAGCGGAAAGTCAATAACGGCTAGTTTTTAGCTACAAATATAAATAAGCTCAATCAAATTCAAACTTTAACGATTCCAACAATTATTATTGAGCAAAGTCTTGAGCATATAACATTCATTGAGCCTTAAATTCTTGTATTCATCTCATTTACTCACACTTTGGATCTTCATTTGTAATCAAACACATTGTGTGAAAGGGATTTGTTTTGTAATATTCTTTAAAATCAAATTGAGTGATTGTAAGTGTTGGGATACACTTGAGTTAAGAGATTGAGGATAATATCTTGTTGTAAAGGTTTATTGACACCTTAGAAGTCAAGTGTAAGTATTTGAACCCTTGGAGGCTTCCTTAGTCAAATCATTAAGCCCGAAAAGCTTAGAGGCGTGGACATAGGCGAGGTAGGCCGAACCACGTAAAAATCCCCGTGTTTGAATCTTTTTTCCAGTATCTTTTTATATTGTGATATATTTGTTAATTGCTTTAAATTCGTTTTAGATTTGGATTGAGTCTTTACGTTAGAACTAAATAATTTTTAGAATCCCAATTAACCCCCCCTCTTGGGTTGCATAATTAGAATTTTACTTGGTATTAGAGCCATGTTCTCTTGTTAGGACTTAATCGTCTGGAGTAAAAGATTCTTGGCACCCTTACATGACTTAACTTTTAGAGAATGACAATCCATAACTAGACCACCGTTCTTTGACGGTAATAACTATGCATATTGAAAAATTAGGATGAGAATCTATTTGCAAACTTTAGATTATGAAATTTGGAAGTTGTTTGTGACGGTCTATAGAGTATCTAGTTGTGAGAGTGCACAAGAAATATGGAATCAACTTGAAGTTGTCTATGGGATAAATCAAGTTAAAGAGTTTAAAATTAGTAGATACACTCGTCAATATGAATTGTTCCAAATGGAATAAAATAAAAATGTGTATTCTATGTACACTAATTTACGGACATAGTGAACACGTTAGGAGCTTTGGGAAAAAGTTTCTTAAATAGTGAGAAAGTAAAGAAAATTATTAGGTCACTTCCTAAGGAATGGAGACCTAAGAGGACTGCTATTGAAGAGGGCAAAAATTTAAATACTTTATCTCTTGATGATTTAATTGGCTCTTTTATTTCATATGAAGAAAACTTAGCAGCCGAAAAAAAGGATGAGGAGAAGAAGAAAAGCATTGCTCTTAAAGCTTCAAAATTTGAAAGTGATGAGGAGAGTGAACTAGATAATGAGGAGTTGGTTATGCTGATATGGAAGTTTAGAAAATTCTTCAAGAAAACCAATGAGCAAAGAAGATTTAGAAACTTCAAGAATCAGAAGGAGAAGAAAGAGGAAATCATATGCTATGAATGTAAAAGTTCGGTCATATAAGATCCGAATGTCCATTTCTCAACAAACTCAAGAAGAAAGTCATGGTTCCTACTTGGGATGATAGCGATGAAGAGGAATTGCATGAAGTATCAAACTTAGTACTTACGGCAATAGGAGATGATGATGATGATCTCAATAAGGTAAGTGATTCTACCTATAATGAATTGTATGATACTTTTAAAGAATTACATGATGAGTTGATGAAAATTGGTAAAAAGAATGCATGCCTTAAAAAGAAAATGCTAGAACTTACAAATGAAAAGGATACCCTGCAAAAATGCAATAATGAGAAGATAAAAGAATTAGAATTAGAAAATAAAATGCTGCATGATAAATCTTTAGCTCTTAAAAAGTAAACAAAACACTTATGAACATGAAAAATCGCATGTAGATGAGTTAGTGAAATAGAATGAAGTGCTTAAGAAGAAAAATAATGAACTAAATGAAATTGTGCTAAAATGTATAAACGGAAAAAAGATGCTGGAAAACATGCTCAATTCAAAAAAAATGTGTGTTTGACAAAAGAGGTATTGGGTATAAGCCAAATTTGAATCGAAAATATTATAAGAACTACTTTGTGAAGAGTACCTCTATTAACAATCAAGTTGTATGTCATCATTGTAATCAAGATGAACACATGAAAATAGATTTCCAGTAATAAAAAATACATATTATGGAGTGAAATGTATTTGGGTTTCAAAAAGAATCATTGCTAATATATAAGGACTCAAGAAGTTTTGGGTACCTAAAACTTAAAAACTTTTTCTGCAGGGATCAAAGAAAAAGAGAAATAAGTGGTTCTTGGATAGTGGTCGCTCAAGGCACATGACCGAAAACTATGCATGGTTTTCAAGATTCATCAAAATCGAAAAATGATAGAGATGTTTCTTTTGGAGACAGCTCAAAGAGAAAGATTTTCGGAGTTGGAAATATCGGTAAAATTTCATCAACTTTAATTGAAAATGTATGTTTAGTTGAAAATTTAAAACACAAGTTGATTAGTATTAGTCAATTATGTGACAAAGACTATAAAGTTGCTTTTAATAAATCTAGATGTATTATTGAGAACGCATGTGATACTAATATTTTATTTATTGGAAATAGATGTGATAATGTTTATACTATTGACATAGAATGTGCATCCACTAATGGTAAATGTTTTTTGACATTGCATGGCGATAGTTGGTTATGGCATAGAAGACTAGGAAATGCAAGTATGGATTTAATTTCAAAAATTTCGAAAAATGATTTAGTCAAAAGTCTTCTAAAAATCGGTTTTTAAAAGAATAGAATTTGTGAACCTTGTTAATTTGGAAAAAAATCAAAATATTTAAAAAAATCATATTTTATAAAAAGTCATATTTTTTAAAAGGATAGAATTTATGAAGCTTGTCAATTTGGAAAACAAATCAAAATATCTTTTAAAAAAATCATATTTCCACTTTAAAACCACTTCAATATATTCACATAGATTTGTTTGAACCTTTAAGGTATGCTAGCTTGAGTGGAAAATATTACACTTTTGTAATTGTTGATGATTTTTCAAGATACACATGGGTATTATTCTTAACTAATAAGGATGATGCTCTTGATGCTTTTAAAGTACTTTGTAAGTAAATTCAAAATTCAAAATGGTATGGTATTGCATCCATTAGAAGTGATCATGGAGGAGAGTTTGAAAATTATGCATTTGAAACCTTTTACAATAATCTAGACATTATGCATCAATTTTCATCACGTAGAACTCCACAACAAAATGGAGTTGAGAGAAAGAATAGGTCAATTTAAGAAATGGTTAGGACTATGTAGAATGAAAATTCATTGCCCAAGTATTTTTGGGCTGAGGCCGTCAACACCGCTTGTTATGTTTTGAATCGTGTGTTGATTAGATCTAATCTTGATAAAACTCCATATGAGCTTTGAAAAGATAGAAAACCCAATATTGGTTATTTCAAAGTTTTTGGATGCAAATGTTTTATTTTGAATACAAAAGATAATCTTGGTAAATTTGATCCAAAATTCAATGTTGGTTTTTTTCTTAGATATTCAAACTCAAGCAAAGCTTATAGAGTTTATAACAAAAGAACTCTAGTTGTAGAAGAATATATTCATGTTACATTTGATGAGTCTATCCATTCCTCTGCGGAGAAATGAATTATTTATGATGATGCCGATGGAGAGTTACAAGTAGAATCATCAAAGGATAAATAAAAGAATACACCACAAAAAAATCAAGAGGATGGACAAGAAGAGCAAACAAATATGGAGTAACATGAAGGTACTTTTCAAACACTCCCCATGGAGTGGAGGAATGTTTCTTCTCATTCTAAAGATGTAATTTTAAGAGATCCCTCACGAGGTGTTACAACTAGATCATCACTTATAAATACTTGTGAGCATAATGCATTTTTTTCTTAAATTGAACCCCAATCCTTTACGGATGCAGAAAATGATGAATATTGGATTATGGCAATACAAGATGAGTTAAATCAATTTGAGAGAAACAATGTGTGGGAATTAGTTCCTAAACCGAAACATCAATCCATCATAGGTACTAAATAGGTATTTAAAAATAAGATCGATGAATCTGGTGTGGTTGTAAGGAATAAAGCTAGATTAGTGGCTCAAGGTTACAACCAAGAAGAAGGAATTGATTTTGATGAAGTATTTGCACTTGTAGCTAGACTAGAATAAATTAGAATATTGTTGGCATTTGCATGTCATAACGATTTCATTTTATTTCAAATGAATGTAAAAAGTACTTTTTTAAATGGTTATATTATATAAGTGTATGTAAAACAACCCCTTAGTTCTGAATATGAAAAATTTCCAAATCATATTTATAAGTTATTTAAAGCTTTGTATAGATTAAAACAAGCACTTAGAGCATAGTATGATATGCTTAAGAATTTCTTATTGGATAATAATTTTTTGATTGATAAAGTGGATACTACTTTCTTTGTTAAGCATAAGAACTAAGATATTCTTGTTCTTTAAATTTATGTTGATGATATTATTTTTGGCTCTGCTAATGAATTGTTGTGTAAATAATTTTTATCTTGTATGAGTAAAGAATTTGAAATGAGTATGATAGGAGAGTTGAAGTACTTTCTTGGGCTACAAATAAAGCAAAATGAGGAAGAAATTTTCATAAATCAAGCCAAGAATGTGAAAGACCTACTTAAGCTATTTGGCTTTGATAATTCAAATACCAAAAGCACTCCAATGAGCACAACAATTAAGCTTGACAAATATGAAAAAGGCAAAGAAATGGATATCAAAATGTATCGAGGTATGATCGGATCTTTACTTTACTTAACCACAAGTAGACCCGATATCATGTTTAGTGTATGTTCATGTCCAAGATTTCAATCATATCCCAACGAATCTCATTTACTTATTGTAAAAAGAATTTTTCGTTATTTAAGTGGAACCATAGATCTCGGTCTTGGGTATCCTAGAGGCACCATATAGATTTTCGGATGCGGATTTTGCTTGATACAAAGTTGATAGGAAAAACACTAGTGAAACTTGCCATTTACTAGGTCATTCACTTGTTTCATGGTTTTGTGAGAAACAAAATTTGGTTGCACTTTTAACCATTGAGGCCGAATATATCGCCTCCGGGAGTTGTTGTGTACAAGCACTTTGGATGAAACAAATACTTAGAGATTATGGCATTAATCTTGAACAAATTCTTATTAAGTGTGATAATATTAGTGCTATAAATCTTTCAAAGAATTCCATTTAACACTCTAAAACTAAGCATATAGAAATTACACATCATTTCTTGAGAGATCATGTTCAAAAGGGAGTTATCGCATTAGAGTTTATTTCTATAGAAAAACAACTTACCGATATTTTTACAAAACTACTTTGCGAAGAACAATTTTAAAAAATTTGGCATGAACTTGGGATGTTGAAATTTTTTCATTAACATCTTTATTCATGTTATTGAGTTTGTTAAAAATTAATTGATTTATGATTTGATGATTTAATATCTATGGAATGCTCAATCATGATATACATGGGGGGTGTGTGTACTTTTTAATATGTATGAATTAATTGTTGAAATACATATATGTTCATGGATTATGCATTGAACTGGCACTTAAAACATTTTGGATCAATGAAATGATCTTGAAATGTCTTAATTGTTGGCCAAATACTAAAATAAATGTGCGAAATTATAAGTTGTAGAAAACATATTGCCGTTATTTCAATAAATGGCTAACCGTTTTAGTGCAAAAACCATGGCAAGCATTTTGGACACTATCGGTTCGCCGACAGTGCCTTAACGGCTTGCCGTTTTCATGAAATTTTTTTAGAATTCACTGGATGCTATCAGTTCACCGATATCTATATAACGGCTCGTCGTTATTACGCATTAAGTGTACAATGATGCATCTTCTTTCCCATTTCGTATTTTGCTCTTAACTCTCTCTCTCTCTCTCTCTCTAGCTGTGACCGCAACTTCGTCTCTCTCTTTTTAATCATTTTTCTTGCCCTTTTTTTAGCCAAATCAAAGCATTAGAAACCATCTTTATCATCTTTAGACCCTTTTTAACCGATTAAATCCAGTTTTCACTTCAAAAATTAAAAAATCCCAACTTAAAACCCTAGAACCAGCCGCACTACCTTTGCCAAATTTGACCAAAATTTCTTTCATTTTCAATCAAATTTCTACTTGTAATCACTCTCTTATCTCTCAAACTTCATTTCTACCGTTTTAAATTCTTCCAACATCATTAATGGCTTCATGACCGAGGCGTACCAGGACCAAGCAAGCAGTTCCACACAATCCCAATTCCTCCAGGCCTTTTTGTCAAGATTTTGATAGCCTGTATTTTCCAAATGGTCAACTGACTCAACGATTTCACGAGAAATTCATGGAAAAAGCGGTAACTCCCTCATTCTATACTGAGATTGATGATTTCTCTGATATTATTATTTGTGGTAGAACTTTACTTCAAATGCTAAGACAATAGGATGAAGCTTTAGGCATTGAAGAGTGAGTCTATGAAAATTTAGTTAAGGTGTTTTACTTTAATATAAAGATTTTGGATAATTGAAAAGATAGAATCGTAACACATGTTAAAGGTGTTAGGATTGAGTTTGATATGTTTGAGTTTGATCGTATTCTCCGAATATCTTATGAGGGGCTAAACTTATATACTACTAGAAAAAGAGCTTCATTGTAGTCAGTTTACTCACCTTGAGGGCGTTTGGAATATTTGTAGACGTTGTGATCTCTCTGACGAGGTCTGCTCTTTGTTCTTTCAGTCTTAGTTGTTACCTTTCCAAGTCCATATTCTTCACAGTATTCTCCAGTACATGATTACACCTAGGCAGGGACACACTGATGACGTGACTAGATTAGATGTCGGTTTACTTGACTCCATCATCTGAGAAAGGCAAGTGCACCTTTCATTCACTATTTTACGTCATATGCTCTGTACCCCTGCTTTGTCTAACAGGTTTATTCCATATGATAGCATTATTAGTAAAATTTTGAGATGCTATTATGTTCCTTTGACCGAACCTGTTTATGTTGAGACCAAAAAGATGGGTAGCGAAATCATTTCTGGGATTGGTTTTCATTAGAGGCAAGACAAGTAGATCAAGATTACCTCATTTAAGAATGAGGATACTTTGGTAGCTCCAGATGATAACCGCATGCTCAATGACGTTTATTCCGAGGATAAGTTACCCGACTTTCACCTTGGAGCTAGACCACGTGCCCCTCATCACGCAGCAGCAGCATCCTCTTAGGATGACAAGCCAGCTGTGCTAGCTGTACCTCTTGCAACATTATTGGTAAATTTTTATAATCAAATGCTATTGATACCGATGTTCAAGTGTACACAATAAGTAATAAAGTGATGAATATTCAAGATTGTCTCCACAAGGATTGATGTCATTAAAAATGCTTCAGCAATCACAATAGTGTAATCTAACTTAAGTATGAAGTTAACAAATGTAAAGTAAGTTCTATCGAAATTGATAATTGTGAAAGAATTAAATAAGACAATGCAGTAATAAAATAAACTAGAATAAATGTGTTTAAGATTTAATTGAGATTATGATAGTTGAATGATCAAACTCTCTTTATGGGCTAACTATTTTTCATCAAGTTAACACCAATTGTTAAAGCAATTGCTACAGCACTGGGCATAATTAATCTGCATCCTTAGTTGTCGTGTATTGGAACTCTCACACCTTTAAGTATATTAGCAATGACCAGTTCTTATTCTACCTATGGCATGGCCTTATGACCCTTTAGTCTCTCCGCCCTACAAAGTGAGTACTTATGTCTAGTGTGTTACAAATCTTAACTTCAAGCATAGCCCTTATGAGATTCAAGATAATCTTAATCCAGAAAACTTGAATTAAGATCAAGTATTACTCTAATAATATCCGCTAAGATATACTTTTTTGGGGCTCTATCTTAACTTGAACTATTAAATGGGTGATTAACTGAAATAACAGTTATAATAATAGCTACTAAAGTAAAATGCTACAACAATGACATAATAACTCATAAGAACAGTCAAGAACCCATTAGATTATTTGTCACTCAACTACAATCAAATTTAGTTCATATTCTGAAAGAGAAAAACAAACATCAACATATTATTCACGAGATACATTAAATCATACAAAGAAAGATGAAATATATAAGTTGAGAACGGCAAAAAGTAAATCCAAATAATTCTGCGGGATTTTTCAATGCTGCTGAAGCCGTCTTCTTCAATTCTGCTCTTCTTATTCTTTTTCTCTCTAAAATCCCTAATGATAATTTCTTTTCTTCTTTTTATGTGATGCACACCTTATTTTATAACTAAAAACTAGGGTAAACAAAGGCCTCAGGCGTGCATGAATTAAATTAGAAAACTACAAATCGCAATTCTGCATCTAACCCGCACTAAGTTTTCTCCCTCAGTGCTCCAGGATTGCTATAGCAATGGTTGCTTTGACAATGGTTAGAACACTACACTGTTCTTGGTTGTGCTTAACTTCTTTTGTGGCAATATTATTTCCTCCTCTTGCTGGTCTAATATCTCAGTATCCCTTCATGAATTATAAATTTCTGACAACTTATAATTATGCAACTGTTTTGAGCACAAATTACTCTGATTCAAGCAAAACTTATTAAGACTCACTAAAATAAATCTTTATGCAAAATATGACCAAAATATCATAAAAACACCTTATTTACTCTCTAAGTGATCTTGATTTAAGTTTAGAATTATTGTACTAACTCTTATTTCATAGAGTTATCACACACCCAAACTTAAACCTTTATGTTGTCTTCAAGTAATGACAACATAATAACATTTCACGTAAACAAGCATGCAACACACAATTTTAGCTCTTTTATCAAATTTTCAAGGATTCTTCTACCTTCATATCACAATCACAATCAGGCAAAATGACTGTAATAAATCAGTTCTAGACTTAAGCTTCCTTATGTCCACAATGTGTTTGTATTACTTTGATTGAATTCCAGAGATGCTACACATTACCAAGAGATTGCATGTAACTCAGCAGTAACATAGTTTTATTCATATATGAGGTAGCATAAATCTCACATACTCAAACTTTGCTGATTTTAAGAATGAAAATTTGAGAGTATTCAACATCCTCACTACAACATTTATTTTTCATGTGAATGCCAATCAATTGTAATGATGACACCTAATTACTCAAACCATGGACAGATTAGAGTTGTTGTAGCAATATCTATAACATAATATTATCTAGACATATCTTTTACTTAAGGCTGAACATGGGACTCATGAATAGACCTGACTACTCAATACCCTAGACAGAGGACTCCCTTGCATTATTGTCTCACTTTTCTCTTTCTTTTTTTATCAAAAAGTAATTGCTACAACACTGCTCATAACTCTTGTTGCTTTTGAACGCAACTCTGCATATGGGGTATATACTCAGCTTTGATTACTCAGCAACTTGAGCCATTGAAGCATAATTTATTTTATAGCCAGAACAGTTAATCAAACTTCCCCCCTCCCCACAAACTTAAGATCTTTTCTATTTTTTTAGCTCTGCTACAGCAGTCTCATAAACTCCACCAAAGTTTAAGTGTAAGGACAGAATTTCACTCTCCATCTATTATTGTTTCTACTCGGCATTTTTATAACCACCCATTAACACTCAATTTATCTTCATTAGGATTTCAAATCCATATACAAATATTAGATATTAGAGCTTCACACAACATATACATAAACACATATCCAAAGCACCCAAATATACATCCCCCCAAATTGAAAAGGTGTTGTGTCCTCACAAGCACACGACAGAAAAGTCACACAATGTGACAAGGACATGGAGGAGGACATTCAGGAAAGACCACACAAATTGAAAACATAATGAAAGAAAAGTTTTGCAGAATTAAATAAATTGACTAGCATGAAAGGGATACTCCCCTGTGGTTTGGGTATTGCTGCAACATGTTGAGATGACATCACCACTTTTTGGATGCACTGTACAGCTTATTCTTTGAGGAAGCTTGTGGGGAGGTAGCTAACAACGTCTTTTTCTTTTTCTTTACTGGGCTGGTGGGAGGTGTTGCGGTTCAGGCAACTTGGTTGTTTGACATCGATCTGGTCTTTTTTGGTTTTGTCGAGGCTATTGTAGCAGTGCCTTTAGAAGTGCTGCTATTTATTTTGTTGGCTGCTCTCGGACTAGCACGAACAGGTTTGATAGCAGTGGCCTGTGGAGGTGCTGAAGTTGGTGCATCAATTGCTTGTCCCTCAACTGTGATAGCGTTAATGATGTTAAGTAGCTGCTGGCCTTCGGTGGTTCCAGCTCTGCATTGACTTGCTCGGCTTCATCTTCGAAGGAACTAGGGGTTGCTATTTTTTCCTTGACCTTTTTTGAAATGACTGGAATATGGGGCTCCTCTTCATATTCATTCTCTTCCTCTTCTTGGATGATGTGCCTTTTCCTAGTTTTGGGAGAGGTCCTGACTGGGGGTTCCTCATGTTCTTTCTCAGAATCTTCCTCTGCCTCTATGGGTGAGCTATCAGTTGCAGACTTGTCACATTTTTCCTCAGGTTGATTAGATGGTTCAGTATCTTTCTGATTCAGCCTCTGCTTTTGGCACTGCCGTAGCTTTTGCCTCTGGTTTATTTGCGTCAATGGCTTCTTCACTGACTTATGTTGGAGCATCTATGGTGTTGGTGTCAAAATTGTCCTGCTGGAGCAATGAATCAGGGAAATTCCTATGGGCGTTTTTCATGTAAAGAGTAAATCGGTGTATGTGGTTGTCCAGGTGCTGTAAATAGCTCCAAAACCGATCGTTTTCCCTCTGCTAAGCCTTAGCACATTGAGTGATACTAGTGCTCAGCTCATGGATTGTCTGTTCTAAACCAATATCTCGTTTCACTCCTATTACAATAGTTGGTTCAGTTGTTGCACCAGCACATTCACCAGTAATTCTCTCAATGGTGCGTGCAGTAAGGGCACCATCATTCTTGACATGCTCATCCTTTGCATCAAGACGAATACTTGATACTACACAGATGCTGGTGATGAGTGAAGGAAATAATAAAGCAGCTACTTTGTGTTTCTTCATAGCACAATCTCTGATTTCTTTTCTAATAATGCTTTCCACATATATGGGAAGCCCTCGAATAATAGCATATAACAAAACCAACATTTCTTGTGAAATAGAAGTGGTGTAGGTGATTAGCATAAGCCTGGATTTCATAAATTTTACCCACACCTTAGCAATAGGTTTTAAATCTATCCTATTAATTACACGCCCTTTCTCATTAGCCCACGATGCCCCTTCTACTGTAAGAGTTGTGAAAAAGGTATTCCATCTTTTTGGGGTCAATTTCTCCAGCAACTTGGCATACTCATAATTAATTTCAGCAGGTAAATTATAAAAAGCATTTATAACTAGAGAGTCTAATGGAACAAGTGTGTTTCTTACCCAAATATTGTGTTGACCAAGGCTTACCAAATTGGCGTAAAATTCTTTGACTAATGGCAGCACAGGGTCTCGAGGGTGGTTGCAAAACTCTAGCCACCCACACTTTGCTGCAGCATTGTATACTGTTTGCACAATTCCGGTGAATGACTCTGGAAATTGAAACCCTTTTTCTTCCATAATCTTGTGTAGTTCAATGAATTCTTCATATTTTTCCTCCACGTGGTAACTCTGAAAGCGTGAAGGATCTTTGAGTCGGCTGGCTATGCTCTTATACCTTGGCATTGCTATAGCAGTAACAATTCGAAGGTATTATGCCTAAGAGTAAAATGAGAAGATAGTGGTAAGAATTATTGGAGTCGTGCTTTTGAATGGGAAGAGAAATAATGTTAGGTCACTATGCACAGTAATTCCCTTTTATAGTTGATTTTAAATGAAGATAAATCCGGTAACGAAAGATAAATTAGGGAAGAAAATATTTTAAATATAATGAGTATATCCTATAAAAAAAGATAAGAGAAATTAATGCATTAATTTCGGAGATTTTTTTCTTCCTCAATTTCTATCCAAATCCATGCATCCATCTGTCATGATTTATCTCCAACAGTAAATGAGAGACTTCAATTTTTAAGTTATTGTAACAGTAATATTGGTTACTGCAACACCCAATTATTTGCTCTAGCAACGGTTACATGCTCTACTCCAATAGCCTCTGACACATGGCTTGCCTCTGTACTTTGTTACAATACAACCCTAATTGTCAATAAGGAATTCATTTGTCACGCATACTTCCCTTAAAAACTAAAACTAATTCTAGAAAAAAAAATTAAAAATAAAGATATAAAATGATAACAAAAGTAAAGAGTTCAATAATGTGAAAGGATAAAAATAAATAGCTAGAAGTGAATAAAAAAATTAAAATAAAAAAAGAGCCTTTAACAAAACCAGAGAGGATCAAGCTCAGTTTGAAGTGGTTGCCTCCTATTGAGCGCTTGATTTAAGGTCCTTCAGCCTAACCTTCTTTGATTGCTCAATAGCTTGGTTCTTTAAGGAATAAGACCTCCTTTGAGCAATTTGCCACTAGATGTATGGAATGCTTAACCCTGTGTCCATTAACTTTAAATTCTTGGCCTGTTTATTCATTGAGAAGATCAACAACCCCATAAGGGTAAATTTTGAGCAGCTTAAAAGGTCTAGACCATAGATATTTTAGTTTTCCTGGAAATAATCTCAATCTTGTATTATAGAGCAACACTAGTTGACCAGGGCTGAATTTCCTGTTTTGGATATGCTTGTCATGCCATTGTTTTGTCCTCTCTTTATAGATTCTCGTATTTTTATATGAGAACAGTCGTAATTCATCAAGCTCACATAACTGAAGCTTTATTTGCTCTGCTGCTGCATGTATATCCCAATTTAATTTTTTCAATGCCCAGTGTGCTTTATGCTCTAGCTCAAGTGGCAAATGACAAGCCTTTCCATAAACAATTCGGTAGGGAGACATGTCAAGTGGTGTTTTGTATGTTGTTTTATAGGCCTATAAAGAGTCATATAACTGCAAGGACCAATCCTTCGGTGATAGGTTCACTGTTTTTTCTAAGATCTTCTAAATTTCTTTATTGGACACTTATGCCTAACCATTAGATTGTGGATGATATGTTGTTGCTACTTTACGCCTGACTCTATATTTTACTGTGGTTGCAGCAAATACTTTGTTGCAAAAATGAGTACGTTCATCACTAATAATTGTTTTAGGACTGCCAAACCTAGGAAAAATATTTTTTTAAAAGAAAGGCCACCACTGTTTTAGCATCATTGGTAGGTAATACTGCAGCTTCTGCCCACTTAGAGACATAATCTACAGCAACAAAGATATATAAATTCCCAAAGGATAGTCGAAACGGTCCCATGAAATCTGTTCCCCATACATAAAAAAATTTCACTTTCAGAATATTTGTCAATGTCATTTCATGTCTTTTAATTATGCTCCCTGCCTTTTGACATACGTCACAACATTTGGCAAATTCATAAGCATCTTTAAAAATAGAAGACCAGTAATAACCTGATTGTAGAACTTTAGCAGTTGTTCTGTGACCAGCAAAATGTCCTCCATATGCTGCAGCATGGCATGACTCCAATATGTGAGGAATTTCTCCCTCTGAAGCACATCATCGTATTACTTGATCTGAGCATAACTTACATAAATATAGGTCATCATATTAGTAGCTGCTAACATTATGAAGAAATTTCTTTTTCTCCTGAAACTTCAACTTAGGTAGTAGCAACATACTTATTAAGTAGTTAGCAAAATCTATATACCATGGAGATCCTGATTGCTGCAGCATCTATGCTTAATGTACTGCCAACAGCTGTTCATCAGGAAAAGTTTTAGTGATGTCCTTTCTTGTCAGTGTACTTGTGTCTGCTTCCAGCCTCTACATGTGGTTTGCTACTTGATTCTCAGTCCTCTTTCTATCTTTAATTTCCATATCAAACTCCTGAAGTAATAAGATCCAAATGATTAATCTTGGTTTAGCTCCTTCTTTGAAATTAAATACTTGTTGGCTGCATAGTCTATGTATACAGTCACTTTTGTACCCACCAAGTAAGCTCTGAATTTATCAAAAGCAAATACTACTGCCAGCAACTCTTTCTCTGTAGAGGTGTAATTAATTTGAGTTTGAGTAAGAGTTTTGCTTGTATAGTTGATAACACTAGGAAATGAGAGTTATTATATCAATTCTAAATTTGAATCAAGGTCACTGAGAGAACAAATAAGGTATTTTTATTACATTTAGGTACCTTTTGCATAAACATTCATTTTATTTAAGTTTTAATAAGTTTTGATTGAATCATAGTAATTTGTGCTAAAAACAGATTTTAAATTGTAGGTTTTAAATTCTTGAGAAGATATTGAGGCATTAGAAGATTAAGAGGATAAAGGAAGATGGCCACAAAAGAAGTAAAGCACAATCGGGAATAAGACAGTGTTGTAGCGGCTGTTAGAGCAACCAGTGTTGTAGTAATTTTGGAGCAGTGCGGGAGAAAATTTAAGAGTGAGTCAGCTATAAAGTCACTATCTGCATATTTCATAATTTAAACACGCTCATGGGCTTTGGTTTCAGCATAATTTACAATATAAAAAGGAGGTGTGCACCACATAGAAGGGCGGCAAGGAATTATCATTAAAATAGTTAAAAGGAACAAAGGAGAAGAATATCAGAATTGAGGAGTGTTGTTTCGGCAACATTGAACAATCGTGCAGAATTACTTGACTTTGATTTTCATTGTGCTAAACTTATATTTATCTTTTTCCTTTAATTGATTTGATGTATTCCAAGATCAATATGTTTATGTTTACTTTTCTCATCCAGATTATGAACTAAACTTATTTGTGGTTGATTGATAAATAATCCAATGGGCTCTTGACTGTTCTTTTATGTTGTTATAGTAATGTTGTAGCATTATACTCTAGTAGTTTTTATGAATACAACTGTTATTTCAGTTGACCACCATTTAATAGTTTCAGTTAAGATAGAGCAGCAAAAAGGCATGTCTTAGCGGACATTATTAAAGTATTACTTGTTCTTAAGTCGAGTTTCCTGTATTAGGTTATCTTGAATCCCATAAGGGCAATACTTGAAATTAAGAATTGTGACACGCTAGACATAAGTGTTTACCTTGTAGTGTAGAGAGATTAAAGGTTATAATGTCATACTATAAATATATGAGCAACTGGTCATTATTAGTAGATTTAAAGGTATGAGATGTCCAACATGCGATAGCTGCGGATGTAGATTTAGTCTACCCATTGCTGTATCACTTATTGTAACAACTGGTGCTAATTTGGTAAACAACAGTCACCCCATTAGAAGAGTTTGATCATTCAACTATTATATTCTCAATTGAATCTTAGACACATTTAACTTAGTTTATTTCATTACAATATTGTTTTATTTTCATCTCTCACAATTATTAGTGACGATAGAATCATTTGACAATAGTTTATTCGGTCTCTAATTAATTTGTACTATTATGATTGCTTTAGCATTTTGAGTAACATCAAGCCCTATAGAGATGATCTTTAATACTCATCACTTTATTATTTGTTGTGTATACTTGCACATTGGCATTGATGGTAATTACTTATAGAAATTAACTAACAAATTTTTGGCGCCGTTACCGATGATTGATTGTTTATTTTTGAAGTGTGAAGTATATCTTGATAGCACCAAATTTGATTTGATTCACTTTATTTATTGGCATATCGGTACATGCATGCGCAATGACAAATCTGTGGCATTTAATTCGATCCTGAGATTGAAAGGATTGTCAGGAAACAACGAAGAGAACAAAGGAATTCAGAAATTACTTTAAGCATGAATAATTTACAGGATGCGTAAAATTTGAATCCTCACAGGCCTCTACAACCAGTCAACATTCAAGAAGAACAGAATGAACATACTAATGAGAGACAGGCAGGCAACAACAATATTATTTACAAGGCTGATGGCACAGACAAAGCTATAAGAGATTACGATCTACTAACTCCACAGTTGTACACCCTGGGATATTAGACCTGAGGTAGAAGCAGCAAATTTTAAGTTAAAACCAGTGATGTTTCAAATGTTACAAACAATGAGACAATTCAATGGATTGTCTAATGAAGATCCTCATCTCCATCCTAAATTGTTCTTGGAAGTGAGTAATGCTTTCAAGATTGCTGAAGCAACACAAGATGCCTTATGGCTGAGGCTCTTCCCTTATTCCTTAAGAGATCGAGCAATAGCATGGTTAAATTCATTACCATCTGATTCCATCACTACATGCAATGAATTGGCTGATGAATTCTTAATGAAATATTTCCCAACGACAATAAATGCAAAGTTGTGGAATGAGATTACTTCCTTCCATCAACTTGAAGATGAAAGTATGTATGAGGCTTGGGAAAGATTCAAGAAATTGCTCAGAAGGTGTCCTCATCATGGTATCCCTTATTACATTCAATTAAAAACTTTCTATAATGGGTTAAATCTGAGTACAAGGTTAATGGTGGATGCTTCAGTAAATGGAGCTCTATTATCCAAATCTTACATTGAAGCCTATGAAATTCTGGAAAGAATTGCCAACAAGAATTACCAGTGGCCTTCAGCCAAGCAACCAGCAGCAATAGGATCAGTAGGGTTATATAATATTGATGGAATTACAGCCTTATCAGCTCAAGTAAACTCATTGACTAACATGGTCAAAGCCATGACAACTGCTTCAGCAACAGTAAAGCAAGTTATTGAACTTTCTTATGTCTACTATGGTGAAGAACATAATTTTGATAATTGTCCTGGAAATCCAGCCTCAGTAAACTATATTGGTAACTTACAACCCAACCTCAGAACAACCTATATTCAAACACCCAAATTTTTCATAAAGCAGTCAAAATCGAAATGCTCCAACATTCAATGGATAGAATAGAAACACACAGCCAACTGGTTTTCATCAGTGGAGTCAAAGGTAAAATCAAATCAGTTATAATCCAATCACTTCATTGGAAACACTGATCAATGAGTATATTGCAAAGAATGAAGCAATTATGCACAGTCAAGCTGTGTCCTTGAGAAACCTTGATAACCAAATGGGACAACTAGCTACAGCAATGAGCAGCAAAACTCAAGGGAGCCTGTATAACAACATAGAAGATCCTAAGAGAGAAAGCAAAGAACACTGCAAAGTAATTAGTTTGAGAGTTGGAAAAAATGTTGATATACGAGTTGAGATAACCAAAAAAGGGATGGAATGCAATTCAGCACAAAAACCAACTCAAAATAGAAGCTTGCTACAGTAAAATCCTCATCAAGACACTAAATTATTGGGCCAAGCTACAGTAACTATAGAAGAAATGCAATCAGATCATGCTGAAAAGGAAGCTGCCACACCAGTAGCCATAACCTGCACCACCTTCAACAAACAGAGTTTGGTACCTCTTGAATCTAACCAACAGTTTAGACATCCACCACCCTTCCCTCAAAATTTTCAGAAGTAAAAACAAGACAAGTAGTTCAGCAAATTCCTAGAAGTGCTGAAGCAACTGCACATCAATATACCTTTTGTAAAAGCTTTGAAACAAATACCAAATTATGTTAAATTTCTAAAAGATATCTTGGCACAAAAAAAGAAGGCTGGAAGAGTTTGAAACTGTTGCTTTAAATCAGGAAAGCAGTCATATACTCCAAAGTAAAATTCCCACAAAATTGAAAAATCCAGGGAGTTTTACAACACCCTGCTCTATAGGGACTAGGTATGCTGGCAGAGCACTTTGTGACTTGGGAGCTAGCATTAATTTAATGTCATTATCTATATTTAAACAACTTGGAGTAGAGGAATGCAGACCAACAACAATCACTATGCAATTAGCTGACATATCTCATGCATACCCTGAAGGAAAAATAGAGGATGTATTAGTAAAGGTTGATAAATTCATATTTCTAGTGGATTTCATTGTACTGGATTTTGAATTTGATAAAGAGGTACCCATTATACTTAGAAGACCTTTCTTAGCAACTAGAAAGACTCTGATAAATGTTTAGAAATGAGAGTTCACAATGAGAGTGAATGATCAGCAAGTCACATTTAATATACTAGAAGCTATGAGAAACCCTGATGAAGTATCAGACTGCAACTTCCTGAGTGTAGTGGATTTTATTGTAACAGACATAATGGATAGATGCTGCAATCAAGCATTTAACATAGTCAATACCTTTGATAATGTAGAAGAGGAAGATATTGCAGCAATTTAGACAAATTGAATGGAAGAAAAGCAATCTGATAGGCACACCAGGTTAATTGAGTATCTGAATTTTTCAAACATGGAAGTATAAATAGCTTTGCCATCGATTGAATCACCTCCTAGTCTTGAATTGAAAATATTACCTTCACATTTAAAATATACTTATCTTGATCAAAATAACACACTCCCTGTAATCATCTTTTCTACTTTAGATGTAGGTCAAGAACAGAGTTTAGTAGATTTTCTCGGAAAATATAGAAGAGCAATTGGATGGACCATGGCAGATATAAAGGGGATAAGCCCATCATTTTGCATGCATAAAATTCTACTAGAAGAGTGCTCCAGAATTTTAGTTGAGCACTAGAGAAGGTTGAACCCTATCATGAAAGAAGTGGTGAAGAAGGAAATCATCAAATAGTTAGATGCTGGAATCATATACCCAATATCAAACAGTTCATGGGTGAGCACAGTTCAATGTATTCCCAAGAAATGAGGGATAACAATAATGGCTAATGAGAAGAATGAACTTATTCCTATAAGGACAGTGACTAGATGGAGAGTGTGTATGGATTACAGGAAGCTCAACAAAACCACAAGAAAAGACCATTTCCCACTTCCATTTATAAATCAGATGTTGGACAAACTTGCTAGAAAACAATACTACTGTTTCTTATGGCACATTTGCCTTCAGAAGAATGCCTTTTGGGTTATGCAATGTTCCAGCAACTTTTCAGAGATGCATGATGTCTATATTTTTTTACATGGTAGAGCAGACTTTAAAAATTTTCATAGATGACTTCTCAGTGTTTAGAGAAACATACAAGGATTGTTTACACAACTTAGAAGAGGTTCTTAAAAGATGTGAAATGACCAACTTAGTGTTCAATTGGGAAAAGTGTTATTTTATAGTGCAAGAAGGAATAGTGATGGGTCACAAGATATCCAAGGATGGTATTAAGGTAGACAAAGCCAAGATAGAGGTAATAGATAAATTGTCACCTCCAACTTCAGTAAAGGGTATTAGGAGTTTTTTGGGTCATGCTGGATTATATAGAATATTCATTAAGGATTTTTTTCAAAGTAGCTAAGCCTCTGTGTTCATTTTTAGAGCATGACAAATCATTTTACTTTGACAAAGAGTGCCTTCAAGCATTTGGAGAATTAAAAAAAGCTCTGATCACTGCTCTAGTAGTTATATTTCCAAATTGAACCTTACTATTTGAATTGATGTATGATGCTAATGATCATTCTGTGGGAGCAGCATTAGGGCAAAGAAAGGATAAGGTTTTTCATTTTATATACTATGCAAGTAAAACGTTCACTCCAACTCAGACCGATTACACCACTACAGAGAAAGAGTTGCTAGCAGTAGTTTTTGCTTTTGACAAATTCAGAGCTTATGTGGTGGGTACCAAAGTAACTGTTTATATAGACTATACAGCCATCAAATATTTAATTTTAAAGAAGGATGCCAAATCAAGATTAATCAGATGGATCTTATTGCTTCAAGAATTTGATTTGGAAATTAAAGATAGAAAGGGGACTGAGAATCAAGTGGCAAACCACTTGTCACGGCTAGAAGCAAACACTAGTACATTGACAAGGAAGGGCATCACCAAAACTTTTTCTGATGAACAGTTGTTGGTAATACAGCAAACACAAATGCTGTAGTAGTCAGAATCTCCATGGTATGTCGACTTTGCTAACTACTTAGTAAGTGAGTTTCTACCACCTAAGCTGAAGTTTCAAAAGAAAAAGAAATTTTTTCATGATGTTAGAAGTTATCAGTGGGATGACTCACATTTATATAAGGTATGCTCAGATCATGTTATGCTGCAGCGTATGGAGGGCATTTTGGTGATCACAGAACAGCTACTAAAGTTATGCAATCAAGTTATTATTGGCCCACTATTTTTAAAGATGCTTATGAATTTGTTAAATGTTGTGACAGGTGTCAAAGGACAAGGAACATAACTAGTAGACATGAAATGCCATTAACTAACATACTGGAAATAGAAGTTTTTGATGTTTGGGGAATAAATTTCATGGGACCTTTTCCCACATCCCTTGGGAACTTATACATCCATGTTGCCGTAGATTATGTCTCCAAGTGGGTGGAAGCTGCAACATTACCTACTAATGATTCTAAAACAGTGGTGACTTTTCTTAAAAAAAAAAATGTTTTCTCCAGATTTGGCACTCCTAGAGCAATTATAAGTGATGAAGCCACATATTTTTGCAACAAAATCTTTGCTAGAGAAATGATGAAATATGGAGTCAAACATCAAATAGCAACAACATATCACCCACAATCTAATGGTCAGGCTAAAGTGTCCAACAGAGAAATTAAAAAGATCATAGAAAAAGTGGTGAACCCAACAATGAAAAATTGGTCTTTACATTTGCATGACTCTTTGTGGGCTTAAAGAATAGCATACAAAACTCTACTCGGCATGTCTCCTTGCCAAATTGTTTACGGTAAAGCTTGTCATTTGCCACTAGAGCTAGAGCATAAAGCACATTAGGCATTAAAGAAATTAAATTGGGATATGGATGCTGCAGCAGAGCAATAGAAACTTCAACGTTGTGAGCTTGATGAATTACTGCTATTTTCATATGAAAATGCAAGAATCTATCAAGAAAGAACAAAACACTGGCACAACAAGCATATTCAACACAGGAAATTCACCCTTGGTCAATTAGTATTGCTCCACAACACAAGACTACAATTGTTTTCGGGAAAACTCAAGTCACGATGGTCTGGCCCGTTTAAGCTGTTAAAATCTTACCCTTATGAAGTTGTTGATCTTCTAGATGAACAAACAAGCCACAAGTTCAAGGTTAATGGGCACATGGTTAAGCATTACATACATCCAATAGCAGAATGTTCGAAAGAGGTGTTACTCCTTAAAGAACCCAACTATTGAGCAAAGATAGAAGGTCAAATTGAAAGACCTTTAATCAAGCGCTTCATGGGAGGCAGCCCATTGAGGAGACAACCACTTCAAACCAATTTTGATATCTTTTGGTTTTATGGACAACTCTCCCTCTTTACCATTTTATTTAATCTTGTTTTCCATGTTAACAATTTATTTTTATCATTTTTCATTATGGCATACTTTAGTTTCACTTTAATTTGATATATCTATGTCTTTTAATAATTTTATACTTGAATTTAGTAAGTGTGACAATTGAATTCTATACTGACACGTGAGAATGTATGGTGGCAGAATTCATAGGTGAACCACGTGTTAGAAGCTTTCGTGGGGAGTATGTATCTGTTGTTAGAATAAGCGAATAGATGCGGCAGCAACTAATTTTACCGTTACAGTAAATTAAAAACAGGAGCCTTTCACTTATCGTTAGAGATAAAATCGTGACATACAGAAGCATGGATATGGATAGAAATTACGGAAACAAATCTCCGAAAGTAGAGCTTTAAATAAAATGGCCGATGATTTTGGGATATGCACATTGAATTTAAAATATTTTATTCCCGCAATTATTTCAAGTTACCGTATTTATCTCCAATTAAAAGTCCACTATAAAAATGAGTCATTATGCTTAGTACTCTACACAACTATTCCCCATCTCATTCGCAAAATCCAACTCTCCTAATTCTTAACCTCTTCTTCTCTTTTTAATCTCAGGAACAGTAACCTCAATTTGTTACTGATACAACAATGTCGAGATACAAGAAAATAGCAAGCCACCTCAAAGATCTATCACAATTCCATAGTTATGACGTTGAAGAAAAATATGAAGAATTCATAGAGCCGCGTCGAATTCTAGAAGAAAAAAAGTTTTAATTCCTAGACCAACTCACGAGAATTGTGCAAACCATTCATAATGTTGTGGTAAAGCGAGGATGGCTAGAGTTTTGCAACCACCCTCGAGATACTGTGTTGCCTGTTGTCAAAGAATTTTATGCTAATTTGGTAAGCCATGATCAGCACAACATGTGGGTTAAAAATACACTTGTCCCATTAGACTCTTATATTATCAATGCTTTCTATAATTTATCTGCTGAAATTGCCTGTAAGTATGCTAAGTTGTGTGATAAGTTGACCCCTAAAAAGTGGAACACCATTTTCAAAACTCTTACCATCGAAGGGGCATCAAGGGTTAACGAGGAAGGGCGTGTAGTTAATAGGATAAATTTGAAACCTATTGCTAAGGTGTGGGTGAAATTTCTGAAATCTAGGCTTATGCCCACTCACATTACTACAGTTTCACAAGAAAGGTTGGTCTTGTTATATATCATAGTTCGAGGACTTCCTATAGATGTCGGTAACATCATTGCACAAGAAATCTGAGATTGTGTAGTTAAAACTCACCGAACTGCTGCCTTGCTATTTCTCTTTCCTGTCACTAGCATTTATGTAGTTTCAGGTGTTCGTCTTAACGCCAGAGATGAACACATAAAAAATGATGGTGTTTTTACAACATGTACCATTGAGAGAGTTGCTAGTGAGAGTGCTGGAACAACCACTGAACCAGCTGTTGTCACTGGAGCAAGACGAGCTATTGGGTTAGAACATACTATCCGGGCACTCAGTAATAATATAACTCCCTATGTAGAAGCTCAACAGAGGGAAAATGGTCAATTTTGGAGCTATCTACAGCACTTGGATAACCAACCATCCAAGCTCAACCCAAAACCAGAAAAAAAAAACACGTTATTTAAAAAAAAAAAGACCCTGAAGAGGAACCCTTTATTCCAGTCTTTACGAGTAAGAGGAAGGATAAGGGTAAAGCTAAATTGGCAACCCCTCTAGCTTCTGAAGATGAGATGGAGCGAGTCAATGTTGAGTTGGCTGCTACAGCAGCCAGAGCTACGCCTACATCTGAGCAATTCAATCAATTACTTTCGTTTATTATTGCCATCACTGCTGAGGGCCAAGCAGTTGATGCATTGACCTAAATTCCTCCACAGCAAACTCCTATCCAACCTGTTTGTGCTAGCCCGCAACAGCTCAACAAAAGAAAATGTAGTACTTCTCAAGGCCCTACTACAGCAACCCCAACCACCACTCCTCTCACTAACCCGCCGCAAAAAAGACAAAGACATTGCCAACCACATCCCCAAAAGCTTCACTAAATGATAAGCTGTGCAGTGCGTCCAAGAAGCACTGATAGCAACATGTTATATGCTGCAGTTCCCACCCCAGTGGAGTATTCTTTCTTTACTAGTTCATTTATGTTTTAAAAAAACAAACAAACAAAAAGAGATTTTGTTGTTTGATAATGTTCGAGCTGTTGTTACGTATGCTTGTGAGGACACAATATCCCTCAAGTTTAGGGGGGTTGTTGCCGAATGCATGTGATGTATGTATGTGTTTATGTCTGTGTTGTGTGAAGTGCTGAATGCATGTGATTTATGTATGTGTTGTGTGAAGCTCTGTTATATAGTATTTGTGTATGGATTTGAATACCTAATGAAGAAAAATTGAGTGTTATTTAGTATTATGAGAATGCCAAGTAGAGATAAGTTATAGATGAAAGTGAAATTTTATCCTGACACTTAGACTTTGGTTGAATTATATGAGACTGTTAGAGCAAAGCCAGAAGAATAGAACAAATCCTAAGTTTGGGGGGAGAAGCACATTTGATTAACTGTGATTTCTATGAAATACAATATGTTCCAATGGCTCAAGTTGCTGAGTAAACAAGATCTAAGTATATACCATATATGCATAATTGTGTTCAAAGGTAGCAAGAGTTATGAGCAATGTTGTAGCACCGTTATTAAAAAAAAATCCTCTGTCTAAAGCATTAAGTAGCCAGGTCTGTTCATGAGCCTCATGTTCAGCCTTGAGTAAAAGATACCTCTAGATAAGATTATATTATAGTTACTACTGCAGCAACTCTCATATGGGCATGGTTTGAGTAATTGGATGTCATCATTACAAGTGATTGACATTCACATGAACGATAAATGTTACAGTGAGGAGGTTGATGACTCCCCAGTTTAGCAATATTAGAACAATCACATTTTAAATATGTGAAATTTATGCTACCCCTTTTATGAATAAAGTATATCACTACTGAAATTTCTACAATCCATTAGTGATGTTATAACATATCTAGAATTTAATCAAAGTAGCGCACACACACTATGGACAATAAAAAGCTTAATTCTAGAACTGATTTATTATGGGCATTTTGTATGATTGGATTGTGATATGAAGGTGGAAGAATCCATTAGATTGTTCATCACTCAACTACAATCAAATTTAGTTCATATTCTGAAAGAAAAAAACAAACCTCAACATATTGTTCACGGAGTACATTAAATCAGACAAAGAAATAAGAAATATATAAGTTGAGAATGGCAAAAAGTAAATCCAAATAATTCTGCTAGATTTTTCAATGCTGCTGAAGTCGTCTTCTTCAATTCTGATCTTCTTCTTCTTTTTCTCTCTAAAATCTCTAATCATAATTTCTTTTCTTTTTTTTTGTGATGCACGCCTCCTTTTATAACTAAAAACTAGGGTAAACAAAGGCCTCGAGCGTGCATGAGTTAAATTAGGAAACTACATATCGCAATTCTGCAACTAACCCGCACTAAATTTTCTCCCTCAGTGCTCCAAGATTGCTACAACAACGGCTAGAACACTGGACTGTTCTCGATTGTGCTTAACTTCTTTTGTGGCAATATTCTTTCCTCCTCTTGTTAGTCTAATATCTCAGCATCCCTTCATAAATTATAAACTTCTGAAAACCTACAATTATGCACCTGTTTTGAGCACAAATTACTCTGATTCAAGCAAAATTTATTAAGACTCATTAAAATGAATTTTTATGCAAAATATAACCAAAATATAATAAAAACACCACATTTAATCTCTAAGTGATCTTGATTTAAGTTTAAAATTATTGTAATAACTCTCATTTTATAAAGTTATCAAGCATCTTCTACTTATGAGGACCGTCTTCAACAACTCTTCGACAAGGTGGATGCACTTCAATCAGACTTTGCGACTTTTCAGCAGCAGATGTTAGATCAGCAGATGGAGTTACTTGCTGGACAGTGCCGCATTCTTGGTCACCTTGGCTATGATCCCAGCAGTTCCTCTTCACTACCTTATCTTAGTTTTCTGCACCTATGATTTTCGAACAGACATTACTCATTTCATTTAGTTGCTATGATGCTATTTGTCTTTTTATTGTGCTTGTGATGCTTTTATGATGTTTTTGTTGGATATTTGGACTTTGTTTATGATTGAGTTGATTATAATGACATATTTGGTTGTTGCTTACGATAATGTTGAATTTGCTAGTATGGAGGTTGGTTGCTAAATTGGAGGATATATGGAAGTGTTTTAACTATTTTGTTGTTGAGGATATGTTCATTTTTAAGGGGAGATTCTGCCAAAATTTTTTCTAACATGGGTAATCTTTGAACTTCTCTTTTTAATCTTTTCGCACTAATTTCTTTTTTATGATGAAGGGAGAGATAATTTATATAAATTTCTTTTTATTCAATTTATTTTTGTATGGTTAAAAATTAATGGGCATATATTCAGAGGGAGCTAAACTCTACAAATATTTTACTTAGGGGGAGCACATATTTAGGGGGAGTAAAATTGCACAAGCATTTTTTTTAAAAAGTTTGTCATCATAAAAAAGGGGGAGATTATTAACATAAATATTTCTTTAATATTGATTTTGATGATAACAAACTTAATTAAGATTGTTTGAAAGCTCAAATTATTCTTTCATATAGTTTTTATACTATAAAGGCTTTATATTTAATAAAAAGTAATTTATGATCTTCATGTTAATGATTTAAATTGAAAATGTTTTGAGAACTTTGACGTTAGCAAATATTGCTTAAAATTTTGAAAATGGATATATTTGACACGTTTTACAAAGTTTTGGGTCATAGTATAATTTTATAAAATTTTAGGGTCAAACTATAATTTTACTAAAATAGTTCATTATAGCAGTCACTGTAGAAAACGGCGATTCGACATCTTGATAACGGCTCGCTGACATCGAACAGAATTGAAGATTAGTCTCTAGACACTAACAGCGATCTGAAATCTAGATAACGGCGATCCGACAATTTGAAAATTCAACCCAACAATCATATTGACCAGTCAAACGGCGATCCGACATCTAGTTAACGGTGATCCGACAGCGAGCAGAAAGTCAATAACGGTTAGTTTTTAGCTAGAACTATAAATAAACTCAATCAAATTCAAACTTTAACGATTCCAACAATTATTATTGAGCAAAGTCTTGAGCACACAACATTCATTGAGCCTTAAATTATTGTATTCATCTCATTTACTCACACTTTGGATCTTCATTTATAATCAAACACATTATGCGAGAGAGATTTGTTTTGTAATATTCTTTAAAATCAAATTGAGTGATTGTAAGTGTTGGGATACACTTGAGCTAAGAAATTATGGATAATTTCTTGTTGTAAAGGTTTATTGACACCTGAGAAGTCAAATATAAGCATTTGAAGCGTTGGAGGCTTGTTTAGTGGAATTCTCAAGCCCGGAAAGCTTGGAGGCGTGGACGTAAACGAGGTTGGCCGAATTACGTAAAAATCCTCGTGTTTGAATCTCTCTTCTCTTATCTTTTTATATTGTGATAAATTTATTTGTTAATTACTTTAAATTTGTTTTAGATTTGCATTGAGTCTTTATATTATAATTGACTGATTTTTAGAATCTCAATTCAACCCCCTCTTGGGTTGCATAACTGGAATTTCATCATTTTCTGTCCTCTGTATATTGTCAAAATATTGAAGTGAAAGTTATTAAATGTACCAGGATCATTTGAGGGAGCATGTACCTCCACAAATAGTGTCAGTGTTTTCAAATTCAGAGAGTCTACCCCTGCTATTTATTTCTCGAATTTAAATAAAGATTACAATTGTCCTTCCAAGACTATAGGCACGTGCCAGAAAAATAGCTAACAAACTAGCTTGGACTCTTACTACTCCAACAGCTAACTTAACTTATTCAAATAATGAAAAAAACAACTAAAACAAATTAACTAGAACAAAATATAAAACATGTAACAGTATGAAACTTGTTCAAAGCTATAAAATAATGGCCAGTTTGATTTTTGAATTCAAATTTTTATAGTCATAGAGAGAGAAGGATGATTTTTTTGAATTTTCAAAATGAGTGGTTGAAATCACAGTGCAAATCCCAAAAAAAAATGTTATTTAATGGCATGCCTTGTAATTTTCTTACATCCAAAACCCAAATAAGGAGTCAACTTAAAACTTTTGACCAAACAAGTAAATATATAATTATAAACCTAACACTACGACGTTTTTTGATAGAGATGTCAATAGAGGTGAGTAAAAATAGTAGATTGTAAAAAAAATCGAACCAAACCGAATGGTTCGATTCGATTTTTTTATGGTTTTTTATAATTAAAAAACCAAATTAGTAATATATTAGTAATAGTAATACTAGTCGGCTTGATTTTCAATTTTTAAAAAAAATTAAAAAATCGAACCGATTATTAAAAAAACCGAATTCTAAATCTGGCCAAACCTCTTAACCTAATTCTCTAACTCTAAATTATATTTCCATTTCTATTTAACGGGCCGTAACCTTCAGCCGCTGGAAGCCTGGAATCTCGTCCCCGTCGCTTGTCTCCGCCGCTGCGGGTTGCTGCTGGTTGCTGCTGCCGCTGTTGCTGGTTGCTGCTGCCGCTGCTGCTATTCGCTTCTGCTGCTGCCGCTGCTGCTGTTCCCTGCTGCTACCGCTGCTGGTCTGGTCGCAAACGAAAGCTTAAGCTCTTCAACAGGTACGGAACGAACAAGAGGAACAAAACTGTTGACCAGTTGACTGTTTTAATTATTATTATCATCATTGATGACAACGTTTGTGGCTTTTCAAATTTTGTCTGGTTTTGTTATTCGGCCCATTTTTACTGACATTATTAAAACTTTAGATTAATATCCTAATCGGCTTAATTAATTTCCTGTAAACTTCTGAAGCTTAATTAAAGTATTGACGGAGGAGGTCAAAAAAATGAAGTACGTCAGCTCCAGTTGTGTTTAATTGACCCACTTTTGAATTTTGATGGCACAGGACCGTACTAGAAAATGGATGAAAATATGAGCAATAAATTAAATTAAATCAAATCTTGTTGTGTCAATTATTCAACGTTCAATATCCTGACACGTGTTACATAGTATTATTATTAAATCAAATTATATTTTTAAATTTTTATTTGTTAACTTTTTATGTTTGTGGAAGATTTATTAATTTAAGGTTTTAAACTTAAAAAAATCTAAAATAAGCCCAATAGGCCTATAATCAAAATAATCAAACCGAACCGAACCGAATTATTTCAATTAATTGCATATTTGATTATTTCGGTAATTTGATTAATCGCGATTATGATTTTAAAATAATCGTAATCGTACGATTATAAAAAATTTAGTAAAAAACCGAACCGAACCGCGCCCACCCCTAAGAGATGACATATCAAAACCTTTGGCAAAACTCAAATGTTCACACAATAACACTATTAGATAGAATATTTTGTTTCTCATGAGGATAATCCTATAATTTAATTATTCAATGTCGGTCAACCATTTAAAGTCACAGCAATTGAGGGGTAGAGTGATGTTTTTGTATCGTTGGGAATATTTTGAAGATAGTCACTTTAATAGGGGGCACAATGAAATTTACCCTATAATAAAATTATACTTTTGTAATGGAATTTACCAAATGTATTTACTCTATTTTTTAAACTCATAGCAACTAAAACAACATAATTTCCCAAATACTGAGTTGCTTGTTTTTAATTTTAAACATATTTCATTTGCAAAGTTTAAACAACTTATTTGATCAGATACTAGCAGTAGGCAAAATATTCGATCTGACCTGACCTGATCAAAAAATTATTGGGTTTGGATAGGATCAGGTTGTTAATCAAACCCGATTGTATGCATTTGTGTCAATCCGATCAGATCAAATCAAAAACCTAATCAGATCAAGTTTGCTTCGATCCAAAAATCCGATTGGGTTGACATAAAAATTTAAAAAATTAGAAATAACAAAATTAAAAATGAAAAACCAAAACCTAAACTGCTATACAACTAAACTCTTAATCCTACACACTCATATACACCACTCGATTCACGAACACAAACCATTACAAACAAACACAATAACACATTAAGCCATTAACAACAACACATGACACAAGCAGCCAGTCACGTAGCAGTGAGTAGCCCATTGTCGACAGATGCCACACCCACCCGTAGTTTTCCTCACTCGCAACCCACTACTAACAACCACACGGCCCACACCCCCAGCCTCCCTCAAACAAATGAAACACAAACACACACAAAGTTCACGGAGAAAGATGTAGCTGGCCACCAGACGTAGCAACCGCTGAGAGCAGTTGCCAACTGAAGCTGCTCCGTGAGGATCATGACCTGAACTACTAATTTGCTGCTACTAAGTATCTAATTTGTTGCGCCATCTCCACACCTCCAATCCTCCACCATCACCTGATTTGATTCAAACTAAATTCGAACCCAGCAAGCGGCAACCCAAATTTTGGCTGTTGACTTTGAGTTTTGGAAGTTTTGAGCCTTTGATACTTGATAGTGATGGTATATATACATTAAATATTATATGTGAAAGTGAAATGTTAATTGGTATTTGATAATTTTTAATAGTATGTAATTATATATTTTTAAATTTTAACCCGATTTTTTAACCCAATATGATATGATTCGTTCTAAATTATATTCGAGTAGAATCGGATTGGGTTATAGGTTCGGGTTGAGTTCGGATGAATTTTATCTAACTTGAAACCTAGTCAGGTTTATCCAAACCCAACCCAAACCCAATTTTGCCCAACCCTATCAGATACCACAACTCCAAATTAGCCCTACAAAGCTTAAGAATCCTTATCAAGTTGAATTTTGCAGCTTTTAAGAATATTTTTGTTTAATTATATTTTCTTTTAATTTAACTCTTATTTTGATTGTTATTATTTAAGCGATTCTTATTTTAGTTGTATTTCTAGTTTATGCATGGTCTTATTTGAGAAGTTTTCTACTGAAATTATCTTAAGTCTATATTCTACAAATCTATATGATTGTAGCTAGCTAGTCTTTGGAAGCAATTTTTTTGCATGTAATTTGGTTGATTTTTATGGAATAGACTCTAATTTGATTTTTTTTCTATTTGTCTTAGTATTTATTGAATTAACGAAATCTAACATGCCAAATTTGGGGTGGCATCTATTCTGTTCCAAACTATACCATTGATTTTTTTTAGAAATAATAATTCGAACCAGATTTGTTTGGTTTTAAAATGTAATTTTCTTTGTATTTTCTATTTTTTTCATTTTTTTTGTCATATAAATCAGTCATTTTGTTTTTGTAATTTTAAAAATTAAATTGAACTAGACTGTTGATTTTTTTTTTTAAGGCAGCCCATCCTTAAGTAAATTCACAGCATTATATGGTTAATATTTTTCTTTAGAAAAAGTGGGACTTTTCAATGGGTCTCGTACGGGACATTCAAAATTGCTCAATAGGGCTTAAAAGCCACTAGAAATATATTATAATATAGCCTCTGACTCCTTCCTGGAATGTGTGTAGTTCTCGCTCTAGCCTTCCACCGACAAGGTATGGTTAATATTTTGCTTTTTTCGGCAAAATAGTGCTTAGGGGAACTGTCCTTAAAATTGATATGCACCAGAGGGAACATCCAAAGAGTGACCCCATAGGGTTCAATCGATTTAAATAGAGACACTAACATAGTCTGTATTTTGCAATCCCTCACAAGAGAGATTAAAAGAGAAGGGAGAAGAGGGGGGGGGGGGGGGGGGGGGGGGGGATGTGGGTTGTGTACTGTCTCTTGAAAGGGGGTTGAGGGTTCAGGGGAGAGGATTAGTATTTCCATAGAAAAAAAAATTGAATTTTTTTTAAATTTCTAGTTTCACTAACAGCAAAAATTTTAATTGTTCTTTTTAATTTCTATTAAAAACTTTGTAATCTCAAAAATTAATAGATAAAAGAATTTTACTCTTTTTTTATGAAGAAAATTCTTACATTCATTTGCTCAATTAAAAAACAAAAATTAAAATTTTAAAATACAAACTCCATTACTTAAAAAAAGAGCCGATTTAATATTCTTTTTTGTAGAGAAAAAAAATCTTAAAGAAAAGAAAATGAAAACTTTAATTTTCATAAAGTCCATGAAAACTCTGTCCCATGATTACATCAATTTGGTATGGGAGACTAAATCTTGGTACTTCAATATTATTTGGGGAAAAAAATGAGCATGATAAAATGATAAACGTGAAGAAGTTGGCGTTGATGACAACGATGATTTGAAGAATTCAATGACTCTGATGAAACTATTGATTAGCCGCCGTTCCGTTCACGTCAAGATCAACCTCCCAATGTTCGGTCATTCAATTGGATCATCCACCAAATTTTGATGCTGAGTTTTGTTGACATTTCGAATGAAGATTATTCCCGCAATATTTTTCAATAATTAAAAGAAAAAAATTAATTTGTCATTTTATTGCTTTGAGAATTCAGATAGACGCTGTCATAGAGATTCGACACGTCAATATTTTGAAGATCAACTCAATTCAAATACTCACTTGAAGATGGGCACAAACAAAATTTGAAGACGAATTTTCTTCATTTCTAAGGAAAACTTGATTAGACGTGACGAGTCTTATTTTAAAAAATTTTATTTGATTTTTGTTAATTTAACTTGTTCGTATCAAACAAAATCACGATCTCGTGCTAAATCAACATAAATTAAGCTAAAATTTAAGTAATTTATTTCCAAATGAATAAAAAGTGGAACACGTTAAAGCAACCAATGAAGTCAATTATCAGTTGCCAATCCCCTCCACCGCTCCAACTTGGACCGGCGCACCGTCATCTGTTAAAGTCATAGTCGAATTATTGAAATTCTTGTTCAATTCACGGAACTCTATTATTTTTGCCAAACTTCGGCTCCTTCATATCCAATAACAAAACAAGTGGTAGCTATCAATTATTAATTCAAATATCTCATCAAAAAATTAATTGAGAATTAATTTAACAAACAAATAGCAGATCCTATCTTTATTTTGATAATATGTAATAATTTAAGGATTTAATTTTTAAAAAACCAACCATCCAAGATTTTTTTCTTTTCTTTTATTTTTTTAAACCTTAATTAAGGGTAGTGGATTCCAGGCATTGCCAATAGAAGAATTCAAAGATTATAACAAGAGACAAGGCTTGGAATCCACTATCCTTCAACTAAAAGTAACCCATAGTTGGCATTATCGACGCAAATAATGGTCCAACAAAATTCCAAATTAATAGTCATCCTTGTGATTGAAAATTTGAAAACCAAGAAACAATAATCGAGGTGCTGAATATTAATCAAAGAATTCGTGGTAAAAGAAAATATTAATCAAAGAATTAAGTTATTGATAATTAACATAAAAATAAAAGAAATTTAGAAGAAGGGTAAATTCTTGTTTAGTTTCTGTATTTTAATTTAAGTTTTTGGTTAATTCTTATATTTTAAAATATCCTTACAATTATAAACATTATATTCTTACCATATTGTATTTTCTTTTACAATAATACCCTTCTAATAATCTTCTTGACATTTAATTAATTTATCTAAAACATAATTAATAAATTAACCAATAAATATAAGTTTTTTTGTACTCGTGCAATGACCTTACTAATAATTATTTATAAATAAATTAAAATCAGCCAACTTAAAGTAATATTTAATATTCTTATAACAATCTTAATAATAATTATTTTTATAAAAAATTAATTTACTTAATTAATCCTAAAAGTAAAATAATAATAATAATAATAATTTGTGTAATTTTTTATTTTATTTTATAGATTAATTTATTAAATTATTATTTTTTAATATCTAAAAAATATTGTTGAAAGGGTATTAATGTAAAAAAAATAAAGATAATAAGTAGGGATGGTAATAGGATGAGGTGGGGTGGGGGTGGGGAGGCCTATCCCATTCCCCACCCCATTAAAAATTTCACTACCATTCCCCAATAAATTTAGTAAGATGGGGATGAGAAATCCCCATGTGGAGAATGATTTCCTCATCCCCACTTCATTCCTCATTTATTTATTTATTTATTTTATAATAGATATAAATACATAATTTCAATAAATTAAAAATTAAAGACTTAAATAAAATTATTATTATATTATAAAATATTTTAATTATTTTTTAAAAAATCTCCAAGTGTTTGAAATAATATATTGAAATGATATCAAAATTGAAATATTTGAAGAGAGCAGTATTTTAAGAGAGAAAATAAAATATAACAATATTTTATGTTATAAAAATTATATTATAGGGTTTTTTAAATTATAGTCTATTTATGTCAAGTAAAAATAAAAAGCCTATTTATGTCGTCAAGTAAAAATAAAAAGCCTATTTATTAACTAATATTCCAATTGATAAAACAAAAATTATTAAATAAAAATTAAAAAATATATTTATACATAATGGAGATTGTGGTGGGAAATACAAAATCAAATCCTATCCCATTAAAAATTTAGAAATTATTTTTTCTCTATTTCTCACAAATTATTCAAAATTCACCTCATTTAAATAGAATCCTATAAAATTCTAAACTCATAAAAAATTTTACCAACCCTAATAATAAGGTAATATAATTAATAAGAGCGGTGTCTTGAAATATCTTTTAGATATAAAGACCGGCGAATACTTAAATCAAATATAAAACTAAATCAACATTTATCCTTAAAAAATAGCGTAGAAAATGAAAGCCACGTGGCGCTACTCTTAGCTTGTAATTAAATTATAATTTGTCAAGTATCTAATTAATAATTATAATTAATAAACGGGCTCTCCATTCAATATTCATCACCGTGTTGATTGTTAGACACACACAAACGTTTGGCCTACTCCCACTCAAATCCTACTCAACCTTACAACTAAACCCTCCTATTTCTCACTCCCTCTCTCTCTCTCTCTAGATCCCTGCACCAATTTCCCGGCAACAGTTCTATTTGCATGAGCGGCGAAGATGGCTTCCGCATGCGTTAACAACAACATCGTGTCGCCGGAGAAGTTTCCGTCGTACGGATGGTTGGGCCCTAGAGTCTCGTTTAGCCGCGAAGAAGATCCCTCAAAGAAACCGTCCTCCGCCGAGGAGCCATCGGAGGGCTCGGATCCAGTGGATTTCGAGTTCCGCCTCGAAGATCCCGTCGCCATGCTCTCCGCCGACGAGCTCTTCTCCGACGGAAAGCTGGTGCCGCTTCATCTCTCGAGCCTCAAACCGTCGACGGTCGTGGTTAAATCACCCGACGAGCGAAACAAATCATGTGACATTTCCAGTTTTGACCCCTACTCGTTTTCACCGAAGGCTCCTCGATGTTCAAGTCGGTGGAAGGAGTTATTGGGCTTGAAAAAACTCTATCACAACAGCACGGCTGGGAAAACCGAGACTACTAAAACGACGTCGTTCTCCTCTTCGTCCTCGTCTACTCATGCAAAATCTTCATTAAAGCATTTTCTCCACAGAAACTCCAAATCTTCTTCTTCTTCTTCATGTTCCGTTTCCTCATCACTTGACGGTTCCTTGTACCTGCCTTTGCTGAAAGACTCTGATTCCGAATCAGTCTCTTTATCGTCGTCTCGGCTGTCGCTTTCCTCATCATCGTCCGGCCACGAGCACGAGGATCTTCCGAGGCTCTCACTAGATTCGGACAACAAGCCGAGCCTCAGCCCGAACCCGGATCCGAACCCGTTTGTGAACCCGCCGAGGATGAGAATGGTGAAGCCAAGGGAGTGCTCGCATAATCAGACGGTGGCAGGGAGGACAGGGCGGAGTCCGATTCGCAGAGAATCACAGGCGGCCCCGAGCAGAGGGGTTTCAGTGGACAGTCCGAGGATGAACTCGTCGGGGAAGATAGTGTTTCAAAGCTTGGAGAGAAGCTCGAGCAGCCCCAGTAGCTTCAATGGCGGGCCGAGGTACAAGCACAGAGGAATGGAGAGATCTTATTCGGCTAATGTTCGAGTGACTCCGGTTCTTAACGTGCCGGTCTGTTCACTCCGCGGTTCTTCGAAATCCGGTTCGGTCTTTGGGTTCGGCCAATTGTTTTCTTCGCCTCAAAAGAACGGAAATGGTTCAATGACGACAACAACCAGGCAGCATGGTAACAGTAGGAACCGGACTGATCGAACTTGACTGAAAGCAAGAAGGGGGTGTAACAAGTGAACCAATAACAAGTAACAAACATTTTAACTTTCTTAGTTTTTTAATTGCATTTTTATTTTTCCTTTTTGTTGGAAATTTATCCCGTTCTTGTCTAATTTTTGAAGCTAGCAAAAGTAATACCACATGACATTGTTAATGGGTCAATTTTGCTTTATTTTTTTCCTTTTTCCATTAATAAATTTTAGATGTGTATATGTATGTGTATTATATATTATGTTTCAGCCATTGTACTTGTTCTTCATTCTGTTCATCCTCTTGAACTAGTTAATAGGCTAAAAAGATAGTTGGATTTTTAGCCTTTGTGGGTTTGTTGTAGTTTGTTACTTTTTCTTTTTCTTGAACTTTTCTGACCTGAAAGATGTGGAATCGCTGTTTTTTGCTGTTGCTTTTGAGAGTCTCTGATTGTGAATTACTTCTTTTCTCTCTCTCGCTTTTGCATAAAAATAAATAAACAAATTTTATTAATTTTCTTTGTTGGGGATGACATTGAACTTAAAAAGAGAAAAGAGAAAAGAGAATAAAGGGGGAAAAAGATGGGAGCTTTTGAGCTTGAAGCTTATCTAGTCTGTCTCTTTCAATGGAACTTTTATTAATATTTTATCATTCATGAGAGATTTGTCGCTTAGTGTAAGTTTGGGAAATGATGCAAATATTATCTGAGGCGCCAGCTCTGCGGAATGCTGATTATTAATTTATTTTTTAAAATTTCTTTGCACGTCAGTCTGATCCCAATCTCTAAACCTTTTAAAAATATATTATTTTTTTCCTCAAAAAATAATTTTCTTTTTGTTATTATATATTATATACATTTATATATAATAATAAATTAACAATGAAGGGCCCCTGCCCATGGCTCCATGGATCTGTAAAATGTGTGCTAAAAATGGGGTGGTCGGTGGACCACATGGGCTCCATTCTTTGAACTTTTAAATGACATTTGTATAATTGATCTGATGATTTTTAAGGAGTGGGTGTTAACACTAAATCTTTGACCCAGTTGATTTTGTTTGTGCTTATTATTTATTCAAAGTTGAAAGTTGAGAGATTTGGAGAAAAGAAACCCAGATGCTAAAAGGTAACTCTGTGCTTTGTGCTTCATTGTAGTGAGACAAGTCCAATGTGCTTCTGTTTCTTTTCATAATATATGTACATATGTGCCCACTTATTAACATAGTTTTGATAGTTTCCCCTTTTTTGTGCCTTGTATCTGAATGATTTGCTCCATTTTGGTCACAATGTTTTCACCTCATATGGCATAGCAATTCATTAGTATGTCCAATCTCGTGAGGGAAATAGGAATGCCACATTCTTCAACATCAATCAAACTAATATTATTATTATTATTATTATCATTGCAAAAAGTATGATATTCATCCAATATGAACTTACCAAGTAACATAGGAAAAAATCACATTTATGTATCAACGGTTAACGTTTGTGTACTGAATGAAAAAGTTAAAGATAACAGTAAAAATAACAAATCATAAAAGCAAGAACCCTCGGTGGCCTACGACTGGGTTGCATAATTTACCCAAAGCTAGCAAAGTCCATGTGCTGGCTTGGCTTGTTGCCATCTAAAATGAGCATGGCAATATCAAATTTTTACCCAGTACGAGTTTGTCCTTGTCTTAGGGTCCGTCATTGTTCCATTCCCCTGCGCATGCTTAATGATCTCAAGAATCCTTCGGCTCTTCCTATTCAATCAATCAAAGGACAAACGGACAACGACATTTCCACGTCTGGCATAATTATTTCCCAAATCTTTTAATTTCCCAAACAGACCCCCCAACTGTGACAACACATTCGAGACCGAACTCACCAAACTAGCCGTAGAGATATCGATCGTTGTCTTTTCCCCTTCAATGGACAAATGAATGTTGCTGCTTTTCTTTTTTCTTTTTTCTTTTTTTAAATTTTGTACTTATCTTCTTAACAAAACAAGGCTGCCATTAACTAATGCCCTCGTAATTTTGAGTGAATGAAAGCGTTGCCTTTGACCATGCGTCGCCGGTTTTCTTGGAAGCAACCTGCTATTTGTCTCTTATCAACACAATTTCACTCACCCTACTACATCACATATCATATCAATCAAGGCTTTTGCCACCTAGTAAAATGTATGCAATTCCGATTGGAACACCAAGTCGGAATCTTTTTTAAACTTTTGTGCCGTTGAGAAGGTCCACAGTGGAGTAAAATTAATTGATTAGATGCATGGTAAATGATAATGATGCATACTGGGACTGGTGAGCGAAGTGATTGCTTTGTTCAGAGGCGGAGACCGAGGCATTCAAAATTAATATTAAAAAAATAACTAAATAAACAAAAGGATGGCTGCTTGCTTCGCCTGCAAAAGGCTGGATTTGTGCCATAAATGAATTGAGTAGAACGTGCTCATTCACATTTGCACAGTCAGGCTCCTCTCTCTGAACAGATTCCCTCCCCTCCACCTATTCATTAATCTCTCTATTAATTCGTCTGTTCGGTAGAAAACAAGTTCAATTATTAATTAACGGACCCATAAGATTGCGATATTCAGATATTTGATGGTACTACGTACCGTGAGTGGGGCGCATGTGATTGTGAACAGGTAGCATTTTGTATTTGTGTACTCGCTTTCAGTCAAAATTCGCTGGATGGGTTTGTTATTTGATGGCTGTCATTTGATTGTATCCGACAATGGATCCATTTTCCCTATTGCTCAAGATATTTTCTTCTAAAATAACATTAGCATATATAGAAATGTTCTAATGAACATCCTTCATTATATTAAAGTTAAAGGTAAGTTAATAGATAATATATATATATATATATATACACACACTAATACATTATATTTTATCTTGTAATGTTTTAAAATTTATACATATTTTTAAATTTTTTAACTTATTCCAAACTTTAATATGATTAGAAATTTCTAATTGAAAACCACTAATATACACTCATTTTATGGGTCCTTTTACATAGTAGTAGCTAGCTAGACTAATGGGTGATTGAATTTGGAAGGTGACAATTAAGGTGCTTATCAATAAACAATGCCTGCATGAAACTAGTTGTACTTGCATCCGCACATTAAACATAATTGAAATTTTTATGCTTTAAAAGATCTTAGCAATAATTCTCTACGAGTTTCCTTGTTTTCGAAGGCCTTTTTATTTGCTTGCAAGAGTTTCTTCTCACGTGCATGTATCCATTACAAAAGATGTTAACACAACTGTTTTCAACTGATTTTGGGGCAAGGAAATCCAAAATCAATCTAGAACAATAAATTTGATATTTTGGGGGGAAACGAGGTACCTCGCTAGTTTGCTGTGTGGGATGCGGTATATTCGAGGTTTTAGGAGGTGAGAAGGAGGGAATGAGAGATAACTACGGTGGAAGGTTAGCAACACATAGGATATTCTTAGAAGTGGGTTTCATTCCTGCAAAACAGTGAAAATGGAGGTTAGAGATGAAGCCGGGGGGGTATCCCTGGCGTTCACACTCCGACGCTCAAGTTAGCAAACTCGAGCTTTTTAGATAAAGAGAGTTAGCAAGCTCTCTGTAAATTAGGGTTTAAGGATGGACAGAACCTAGTTTTTGGAGTGGGAGCGGGAATGGTGAATATTGGAGGAAGGAGAAAGTTTATGGAGAATAAATCCTAGGTGTCTTTATATATGGTGTACCTCAATTGCCACGTGGCATACCCTTGTTGGCTCACATCCCCTTGCTGTTTTCATAATTTTTGGGCCGTTATCTTCATGTCCGCGGCGTATCTCATCATTTGGAGACGTGGCGAGTGGTCCCGGGGTACCTCTGCAGCAGTTGTCGGGTAGGCAGTTGGGAACTACTGTCCTTGGTGTAATATTCTGCATTGTGGCAGGTGGCTGTCCCCCCTTTTGCATATCGTTTTTTATTCCTTTTCCTGACAAAATCAAATGAAATCTTTTAGGAAGCGGAGACGTTGCTCATGGCGGATATTTTGGAAGATTTTTTTACACCGTTTTGTAGGATATCCCAAGGTACAGGGGTACCCCTTACTACGTGGGGTACCCCTTTGTACATGGGGTACCCCTTACTACGTGGGGTACCCCTTTGTACAAGGGGTACCCCATTCCATGCGGGATACCTTATTTTACGTGGGGTATCCCAATTCGCTCCGGACTTGCTCCCTTAGTCGACACGTGACACTTTTACTGTTTATCCTATTTTTCCCTCAAATAATAGCCCCCTAGTTTCTTTTTGGCGAGAAGTATTAGAGGCAAAAGAAACTCATTGTGTGAGTGACACGTGGCAACATGACTGGTCCGAGGTTGACTTACTTAATTTCTTCCCTTGACTATGCCGGGTGTCTTGAAAAATCTCTCTGTCTTTTCATTTTCCCGCCACTTTTCCTTTTTTCTTCGAGTAGTTGCGTGCCGTTTTTTTTTTTTGTGAGAACGAGTAGTCGTGTCTCCTCATTTTTTTTTTGTTTCTCCCAAGAAGTGGCAGCCGTCTGCCATAAATTTCGAATTTTTTTAAAAAGCTCTCAAACATCTCTGAATTTCTCTTCTCGGACTGCACATTTTGTCAGGTGCAATTAAAACGCCTGACGCATGTCAACCTTTATCCCTTAGGTTTTGAAAATCCCCAAATATTTTCTTAAACTCCTTTCCAGTTGCTCTTCCTTTCACCCTCTTTTTTCTCTTCTTCTTCTTCCCTGCCCGTTCATTTCTCTCTCTCTCGGCCGGTACTACACTCTTCCTTTTTCTCTTTTCTTCCTTCCTTTTTTCCTCTATTTCTTTCTCTTTTCCTTTCCTCTTGGTTGGTGCCAGTTTGGAGTGTTTTCCCGGCGCGATTTATGGCTGTTGCAGCGGCGGTTTTGAGCTCCAGATCCGGCGGTTTTTGGGCATTTTCTTGGCAGTTTCCGGCGCGGTAATCCCCCCTCTCTCTCTCTTCTTTTCTTCTTCCTTCTTTCTTTCTTTCTTTTTCTTCTTTTCTCCTTGTTTTCGGCCGGCGTTTTCTGGGCGTTTGCGGAGTTTTGATGGTGGTTTTTGAGGTGGCCATCTCGTTGGCTGGTCTCGGCTTCGTCGGCGACTGCAGCCGCAGCCGTCCGACGTCGACGTGGTGGCCGCGCTTTCCCCCCATTGCGTCGACTTGCTGCAACCGTGTTCTTTCCTTTTTTCTTTGGTTTCAGAACACTTCCTCTTGTTTCTCCGGCGTCGATTCTCGGCGGTTGTGACCACGGCAGCCAGCGTCGATTTTGGTTGCAGCATTCCTTCGTTTTCTTTCCCTTTTTTTTTGGTTTTCGGCCGGAGTTGCTTATTCTCGCTCTCTAGTGTGGATTCTCGGCAATGGGAGTCATGGCTACCGGCCATGGGTTCTCGGTTGCTACTCGTTTCTCCCTTCTTCTTCTTTTTTTAAATATTTATTTAAATCGAAGCTTTATTATTATCTTGTACACTCACCGTTTTCTGTTGCCTGCAGCTTCATTTTCCTACAACCATCGACCTAATCCACTGAACTGGTGAGCGATAGGTATTTTTCCTCGTTTCTCCGCTTTTTGGCGCACTTGTACTGGCGTCATTTTGCGTGTTTGGAGACAAAGAATTTATTTTGCTTGTTTGTTGTTGTTTTTCTTTTGTTTTTGTGGTTGGTGTTTGCCTTGAATGGTTGACAGATGGCGGGTGGTTTGTGGTGGTGTTGTTACTGGATGTGTTGTTGGGTGTGTTTATGGCGCTTTGTGTTGTTTGGTTGGGTGTATTGTTAGCGGTTTGTGGACGTGTGGCTGGGGTATTTGTGGGTAAATTGTTGGGGGAAAAGTAGAGATGGGTAAAAAACACACAGCGTCCGCGAAAAAGCGGCGTAGGGTTGGGGCTAGAAGGGCTAGCAGCCCCCTTGAGGGTTCTCCCTATCATATGTCCATTAGCGAGGGGGATAAGTCCTCCTCTGATTCCTTGGGTAGGCGTACTCCTCATTCCGAGCCTCCTCCTTCGAGGGTTACCCCTCGCGTTAGTCCACGCTTACCTCGCAAACGGCCTACCCCCCCACTTAAAGACAAGGGTAAGCTATACAAGTCTAAGACTCCCGCTCTTCCATCGGGGCAGCCTTCTACGTCTTCTCTTGCCACACCCTCCAAGACTGGCAACCTTTTCTCCTTAGGTATTCGAAGGGCCACCTCAGGGGATCTAGAGCATATTAGGGCTAAGTACAACATTCCTTTGTCTTTCCAACTTAGGGTACCCTTTAGTGATGAGCGGCCTGAGCGTCCTCAGTCTGACGGGATAGCTCTCCACATTGACCTCTTCGACCTAGGACTTCGCCTGCCTCTCCAGCCCTTTTACATGAGGATGTTCAGTTTCCTAGGTGTAGCTCCTGGACAGCTGTCCCTCCCGGAGTAGAGGACATTCACAGGTTTGCAAGTGTTGTGGCTGGAGGTTGTGAAGCGTGATATCTCTTTCAGGGAGTTGAGGGGCCTTTATCAATTTCAGAAGCCTAAAGGCCCTGGCGTGGTTTACTTTTCCCCATGGAGTGAGCACGAGTATATTGTTGAGGGGAGCCCCGTCCTGAAGAAAGGTTACCGGAAGGGGTGGTTTGTGGCCTAGGGTAAGTGGGGGATCGATTTTCTGAGCGAAACTGGTGATCTCGTGGTTGTTCCAAACTCTTTCACCGCAGACAGTAAGTACCTTTCTACTCATAGTTCTTTACTGCTATCTCCTACATAAATATCTCGCTAACCTTGGGTTTTTATGCTTTTGCAGGCGTGACTTGGGCTAAAGGATCATGCCCAATCCAGAAGGTGGGGAGGGAAGTGGAGAGGTTTGTGGAGGGACTCCGCATTCCACAGAGGGGTAGTGATGTGCTAGAGGAGAGTAGACGGTGGAGAGCTGGGTTGATTGGCCGAAGTTCTCCTCCTATCCGTAGGGGTACCACATGTATGGCTTGGGTGTTGAAGGATACCATATCGTTATCCAAGGGACAGGGGTACCCCATCACCACCGCATCTTGAATTTGTTCCTCCTTCTTTTTATTTCCCATTCTTGCCTTTGACGTTTTCAGTGCTTGCTTAGTTAACATGATTGTTGTGTTTTATGTGTAGCAATGGAGTCATCAGGGGATGCTTTCGATGCCTTCTTCACAGCGATCATGGGAGATGCCTCTGGATTTCAGGATTCAGCCGCTCCCTCGTCAGTCTCTCGCCCTCCTCGAGTTCCCAGTGGAAAAGGGAAGTCTCAGAGTACCTTTCAAAGTGGGTCGAGGGGTACCCCTCGCCCGAAGAAGCGAAAGTTTGGGATGGTGACCGCCTTCCCCGATGAGCTACGTGTGGGTGAGCTGGACCTGGTCTCCAACAAGGATGTCTCCCATTTAGCTCGGTGTTTCTACTACTCCGCCGAGAGTGTTACCCCCGAGGTTGTCGAGGAAACAGACAAAATGAGCTTGAGCCAGCGCTACGGCCAAGCATTGAGGGCTACCAGAAGGTAAGCTTTCTTGGGGTACCCCATGAATATCCTTAGAAATTTCCCTTTTCGATTATACCACCTTGCACATATACTTGACATGTCTTTATGACTCGCAGGCATCTTTTCTCCTTAGCCATTGTCTTCCGGATCTTGACTCTCTTGCCGCTGCTCGGTCGGAGGCGGACAAGCTGAAGGGTGAGCTCCAAAGCCGCTAATCTCGAGAGGACCAGCTCGCCCAAGAGGTCAAGACATTACATGGGCGCATTGCGGATCTTTTAGGAGAGAAAGCCTGGCTGGAGAAGGACCGAGCTGAGTTGCAGGCCACAAACGAGGAGCTACTGTCTTGCTAGAAGACAATCGCGCATGATGCGTTTTCGCTCATCATGTCGGAGGTATGGAGTGTAGACCCAGAGTTGGAGATACCCCGTGTGCAAAAGTTTGTCAACAAGGCCACGGTTTTAAAGACAAGTGCGGAGAGGAAAAAACCTTCTCAGTTAGGTGCCTTTTCCGGGACACCTAGGGTACCCCGCGAGATCCAGCCACTGCCCGTTTCGGATGTCCCTACGTCAGCTGTGCTTATTCCAGGTACCTCCGACTCTTCTGCGGGTCGTCTCCAGGAGACAGACGTTGGTGATGATGCCCCCCATCGGCATAGACTTCGCTTACTATATTGTCGTTTTTTTTAGCTACCCATACTTTGACACTGAAACTTTGCTTCTTTCCTTTGGTTTTGTTGGGATGTTTATACTGTTGATGACTCTCTTTTTCTTTGATATTATGCTATCTGGATTGTCTGATATCTTGCATGCTTGTTATTTGGCAATTGGATGTTTTGGCTAGATGGCTAACTTTCTAGGGTATCTCTTTGTTTTTGTTGCTTTTTGAAATGGGATACCCCACGCTTTTTCTGAAATAGAGTACTCCTCTGAATGTCCGACATTAGGCGCTTCCTCTCTGAAATAGGGTACCCTCAGTACCTTACACTGAACGGTGAATCTGGTAATTACTTTTCTCACTAATATGGCAGATCTCTTCTCGAATTGGTAATTAAAACCTTGGCACAAATAGCTTACCCCTTACTTGGCTCAGTAAGAGGATGGAGGTGTGGGTGTTAGCATACCTAAGCCGAACCTCATGACGCTAGGGTATGCCGGTTTTTTCACCCTCGGGCCTTCTTTGACCCTCCCTCTCTTCAAAGTTTTTCAGATAGTTTACCCCCACTCTGCCGAGTGAAAGGACGGTGATATGAGTGTTAGCATACCTAAGCCAAACCTCATGACGCTAGGGTATGCCAGTTTTTTCACTCGCGGGTTTTCTTTGACCCTTCCCTCTCTTAACAATTTTTCAGATAGTTTGTTAGCTTTTTTAGCTATAGATATTGATTTTGATGATAACAAATCATATGTATTGATTAAACAAAGATTTATAAATTGTGTTTTTTATAATAAGAAAATGAGGGTATAAAATCAAAGTGTTATTGGACTAAAATGAATGTGTTTTTAAAGCCTTTGATTTTGAATTTCGAATTTGGATTTAAATGACAAGTTTTGAAATTTTTGATTTTAATAAGTATTATTATAAAATTTCGAAACTGGACCTATTTGAAGTTATTTAAATGTTTTGGGTCATATTATAATTTATGAATGTTTTGGACTAAAATAAATGTGTGTTTAAATCTTTGATTTTATTTTTGAATTTCGAATTTGGACTTAAATGACAATTTTTGAAATCTTTGATTTTAATAATTATTATTATAAAATTTCGGACTTGGATATTTTTATAAACATTTGAAATGTTTTGGGCCATACTATTATTTATGAATATTTTGGACTAAAGTGAAAAGTTTTGAGAACTTTGAAAATATGGGTATTTTGTTGAAAAGGACCTTTGTGAAAAATAATAAAATTGTTAGGGCTAAGTCATAATTTCAGAAAGTTTTTGGAATAGCAAAGTAATATTTGGAAATTCTGAAATTGGACCTATTTGCAAAGTTTTCTGACGTTTTGGGTCATAATACAGTTTTATAAAGTTTTGGGGTCAAACTATAAAATTGAAAACTATTTCACTGTAGCAGCTACTGTAGCAACCGGCTAACCGGTTATCAAATCCGGCGAACCGGTTTCGGGCAGAATGTGTGTGAAACGCAAGCGGCGAACCGGATGTGAAATCCGGTAAACCGGTTTTCTGGGTTTTCGAGACAGAATGCAACCAAAATGCAAGCGGCGAACCGGTTGTGAAATCCGGCAAACCGGAAGCGGGCAGAATGCAACCAAAACGCAAGCGGCTAACCGGATCCGAAAAACGGCAGACCGAAAGTTCGAAATTTCAAATTGTGTGCTGTAACGGTAACATGAAGCGGCTAACCGGATTCCATATCCGGTAAACCGGTTCCGGCCAGAAATGAACATAACGGCTAGTTTTTGAGTTCAAACTATATAAACTCAAAACCATTTCTTTTTTGGAAACTCAAGCAAGCATAAACAAGAGCACACAACATATATTGAGCTTCATTTTCGGAAATCATCATTTATTAGCTCATCATTGTTCTTCAATTTGTATATCTACTCTTAGAGAGAGATTCATTGTTGTATTTATTATTTCTCATCAAATTGTGAGTGTACAAGTGAGGGAAACACTTGGGTTAAGAGATTGGGGATATAATCTCTTGTTGTAAAGGTTCATTGACACCTTGAAGTCAATTGTAATTGGTTGAAGCCTTGGAAAGGCTTGGATAGTGAAATCCTCAAGCGGGTGAGCTTGGAGGCGTGGACGTAGGCGGGGATAGCCGAACCACGTAAAAATCCTTGAGTTCGTTTTTCTCTTCCCTTACTCTTTAATTATTGTGCTTGCATTAAATTTATTGTTTTCGAATTTATTAAGGCATTAGATTAAATTGTTGTGTGGATTTGCTAAGATAATTTTTAAAATTCCAATTCACCCCCCCTCTTGGGTTGCACACTTGTATTTCAATTGGTATCAGAGCGAGGTGCTCTTGTGTAGACTTAATCGTCTAGAGTTAAAGATTCGTAGCAACCCAATTTTGTTCAACCACCATGGAAGGCCAATCTATCACTAGACCTCCATTTTTCGATGGAAATGATTTTCCTTATTGGAAAACTAGGATGAGAATTTATTTACAAGCTTTAGATTATGAAATATGGGAAATAGTTTGTAATGATTTACTCATTCCTAGGAAGAATGTTTTAAGTGAGCTGGATAAGAAAAATTTATCTTTAAATTCCAAGGCTATGAATGCTTTATTTTGTGCTTTAGATAGAAAGGAATTTCATAGAGTTTCAAATTGTTCTAATGCTTATGAAATTTGGAGAAAACTTGAAATTGTGTATGAGGAGACTACAAACGAGGAGGAATTTCATGAAGTGTCGAATTTGGCTCTCATGGCAATTGGAGATGAATCGGATGACGAGCTTGATGAGGTAAGTGATCCAACCTATGATGAGTTGTATGATGCTTTTAAAGATTTGCATGATAATTGGATAAAAATTGGTAAAAAGAATGCATGTTTTAAAAAGAAAATGGTAGAGCTCGCAAATGAAAATGAATTTCTATGTGCAAAGATTACATGCCTAGAATTAGAAAATAAGACATTGCATGATAGCATGACTTTGCTTGAGAATTCTAGCACTTCACATGAGCACTTAGAGTCACACATGAATGACTTGAGAAATGAAAATGATGCCTTGCAAAAATCCAATGTTTCATTAAACGAAAAGATCAAAAAATTGGAATTAGATAATGATATGTTACATGATAGAATTGCATCATTCACATGTAAACAAAGTACTTCATATGAGCATGAGAAGTCACATGGTGATGAATTAATGAAAGAAAATGAAATGCTCAAGAAAAAGAATATTGAACTTAGTAGTGTGATTCTAAAATTCACAAATGGGCAAAAGATGTTGGATAACATGCTTAATTCTCAAAATGTGTTTTTGATAAAGGAGGACTTGGGTATAAGCCTTACTTGAAACAAAAATATTATAAGAATTATTTTGTTAAGACTACCTCCACATGTGATCATAAAATTGCTTGTCATTATTGTAATCAAAATGGTCATATGAAGCTTGATTGTCCTATTAAAAGAAAAGTTTATTATGGTGTCAAATGTATTTGGGTTCCAAAAGGAACTAAATCTAACACTCAAGGACCCAAAAGTATTTGGGTACCAAAGGGCACAACGTGAATGTTTTCTGTGTAGGCACCACAAACAAGGAATGGTGAAAAGTTCCTTGATGAAGCTCATGAGGATAATCGCTTGATCATGGTCTAAGCAAAAATGATGAGTAAGATTGACTTAATCATTTTGATAACAATTATTGCCTTGTTGATTATAAGTGATGGTCTTTTAAGTTTAGTAAGTATTGCATAATTCATTTGGTATCTTATTGAATGAAGCTCGTTAAATGAATTTACGAGAGTATGCTTGTATGTTTACATGATTATCATTGTGTTTAACATTGAGTGTTTTATCATGATGCATGGTTATATATATATGATTATAGTTTGTCAACTCATCATGATAGCTTTGTTTGATTTTGATGATCATATAATGCCTAAGCTTGATAAATGAGTAATATGCTTGAATTATTAATCTTTGAATGTTTATATGTTTAATTATTGCTAAAAAATATATGCATGATGAATATGTTATAAATTTGAGTTTTATGATTGGATGTTAATTATATTGATCCATGCATTAAAATGGTTTTAAAATTGTTTGGAAAACAAAAGGAGTCTTTGAAAATCCTAGTCTGCACAAGCTGCAATGAATTGGTCATAACTTCTTCTAGAGAACTCCAAATTGAGTTCTGTAAAATTTATTGGAAAGCTAACTTAATTATCTTTCCAACGGTATATAGCTTGAACGTTAATTCTGTCTCAATCAATACAGTCTTTATTCCGAAGATGACCATTCTGCATTTTATTAAGTTTTGAATATGCTTCATGATTGTATGCTTGTTGGATGAATTATTTGTTTGATATGATTTCATATGTTTGGTCTTGTATACATATATGTTTCATGCACTTATTGACGTTTTGAAAAGTTAAATGATTTTTAAAATTGATCAATTTTTAAGTCAAAATTTTTTTTTGATATGTATAATACAAGTCTAAGAGCTTACAAATTTCAAAAATATTTTCCAAAGTTTAACCGGTATACCACTTCTAATCAACCGGAAAGCCTTTTTTTTTATTTTGGAGCTCTCGGGACAAATTCCGGATAACCGGATTTTCCATTCGGAAAGCCGGATTTGCTAAGCAATGTTTCTGCCATCAATCGGTCTACCGATTAGCTCTTTCGGCAAGCCGAAATCGAGTTCATTGCTCACTGGACGAAACCGGTCTACCGGTTATATGCATCCGGCAAACCGGTTGCGTTTTGCAACGTTTCTGGTCACAACCGGCTAGCCGGTTAGTGAAATCCGGCAAGCCGGATTCGTGAGCTGTTGGCTCTGTTTTTGCTTCTTCCTCTTCCTTTGTTGAATTCTCTGCACTTGTTCTTCCTCTCTCAAAACCGTGAGCCACCCTATTTCATTTCAAATCATTTCCTCTTCATTTCTCAACCGTTTTTATGCCAAGATCAATCTCTTAAACCATTACCCATGCTTTTTATCTTCATTAAACTCTTCTCTATCATCATTTCTTCATTTGTTCCTCATCATTTCTATATCATCTCATTCACGCATGAACAGTACCTCTCCATTTCTCTCTTAAAAATTCTTCATCTTTCACTCACTTTCTTGTTAAAATCAATCATCTTTAAAATCATTTTAATTGATTCAAACTTACTCTTTTTACTCAACATCTTGAAAATCCGAATTTGTACATTTTGAGTATTTCAAATTACCACTTCCATAGTGTGCTCTCCTTATGGTTTTTATCATAGTTTTCTACTATATTATGCACTTATATTTTCATATGCATTATTGCCTTTATTATGGATGGATGATGATTATCGTTTGATATTTGGATGTTTTATATTTGGATATTGTGGAACTAATGTGCTTATCTTGACTTTATGATGATCTATATATTAGCATATGTTGATTTTGATGATTGTCATTATGTACTTATGTTTTACTTAAGATTTATTGATAAAAACAAAAAAAAAATTGTCCATTGATGATTCCATTGTATTTGATGAAATTTGATCTTATGCAATCTATGATTAGAGAATGAATGCATATCTTTGTACTTTATCAATACATTGTTAAATATGCATTACTTGCTTTAAATGATATCAAAAGGAGGAGAAATACATGATCATTGAGATCTTGGCGCATATGAGTGTAAGGTACATTAAAATGTCGCATTAGATCTTTTATGAGTTTAGTTGTCTTGATTTCTAAAATGTGATTAGTAATTATAGAGCTTGAATTGTTGACATAATGCTATTATGACTTTTGCATTCCCTTGCTTAGCTTATTACTTGTTCCATTTTGGATAATATGCTTTTTGAACATTTTTATTGTCCAAAGGGGGAGACAAAGTAATAAATCTTTTTAATGATGTAAATTGGGGAAATAACATGCATTTTGAGCATTCTTTTAATGGTTGATATATGATTATGGAATTCTCGGATTTAATTGTTGCAAGTATTGGAGGAATTCATATTGATTTTGATGATTAATGATTATATGTGCATTGCTTGATGAATTGATGGAGTTATTGGAGCTTATATCTTTTTAACCATGTTGTGCAATTGAGAATTTGTTCATTTTGAAGGGGAGACTTTACCGAAATTTTTGTTCGCACAAAATGGGTAATAGCTTTATCGAATTATTATTTTTTATCTTGTTTCAATTGTGGATTATGTGTGTTGCTTGATAAAACTTGTGGATTATTGAATATTGAAGTGTTGGTTTGCTAATGGTGTTGTTGGGTTGATGATGGAGTTGTTGACAAACCTTTTTGGAAGTGTTTTTCTCTCTTATGTATAAATGGTTTCACTCATTTTTAAGGGGAAACTCTGCCCAAAATTTTTACTCACCAAAAGCCGCTCTTGCGTTTCTTTCTTTACTCTTCTTTCTTTTGATGATGAAGGGAGAGATAATTTTTGGGAGTTTTAAGAATAAATTTGAAAATGTTTTACAAATGGGAAGATTTTGAAATGATGCATTTTGAAAATGCTTACTTGAGCAAAAATCTTTTTATTGATCATTTCTTAATTTGGCCATATATTTAGGGGGAGCATGTAATATGTTTTATTTTGGTTAAATTTTTTAAATTTGCCATATATTTAGGGGGAGCCTCTAATATGATTTTGGATAATATGCATTTTGAACCTTTTTGTTGTCCAAAGGGGGAGAAAAAAATAATATATCATTTCGATGTTGTTAAACGGAGGAGAATAATATGCATTTTGAATAATTCTTTTGATGTTTGATATTTAATTATGATGATGATTTTGATGATTTTGAGATATGATGGTGATTTGATCACATAGTTGTTTTATATGATAATTTTATGTCATGAGTTATTGATTTGGTAATAAATGAAATAATGGTTCATGATATTTTTGTGTGTTTTGGCTTTTATCATGATCTATAATAATTTGGATGTATAATTACTAAATCATGTATTTGAGGTGATGCTTGTTGTCAGGGGGAGATTTTGTCGAAACTTCTATTAAGACAACATGGGTAACAAATTTGCTATTTTTATTCTTTTCCTTTAAAATTTTCTTTTTATGATGAAGGGGGAAAAGAATACATGTTTTCATATTTATAAAAATTTTGCTACTCTTACTCTTTTCCTTTATGTTTTCTTTTTTGATGATAAAGGGGGAGAAGAATACATGCTTTTAAATTTGTAAACATTTTTCTACTCTTTTTCTTTGCCAATTAAATTTTCTTTTTGATGATGAAGGGGGAGAAAAATGCATGTATTTAAATTTCTTATTTTAGCAAATTGGCAAATTGTAAAAGAAGATTTTATTTAGGGGAAGCAATTTGTGGAATCATTCTTTAAATACATGAAATGTTTGTCATCATCAAAAAGGGGGAGATTGTTAGCATATATGTTTTCATAATGTTGATTTTGATGATAACAAACAATATTAAGAATGATTAATCTTTTAAGCTCAAATTATGTTTTATACATTTTAAATAAATCATTATTTCCAAATTATAAAGGTTTCATATTTAATGGAAAAATGATGTTATGATGATTTATGAAAATATACATGTATCCAAAGGGAGTATGCATGTATGCAAGGGGAGTCTATTTTAAATAAATTTTTTAACCTTGCATTGATTTAAGGTGAGCTTTTTAAAACTAGATTAAATCTTTGTAATGTATTTTGTCATCATCAAAAAGGGGGAGATTGTTAGCTTTTTTAGCTATAGATATTGATTTTGATGATAACAAATCATATGTATTGATTAAACAAAGATTTATAAATTGTGTTTTTTATAATAAGAAAATGAGGGTATAAAATCAAAGTGTTATTGGACTAAAATGAATGTGTTTTTAAAGCCTTTGATTTTGAATTTCGAATTTGGATTTAAATGACAAGTTTTGAAATTTTTGATTTTAATAAGTATTATTATAAAATTTCGAAACTGGACCTATTTGAAGTTATTTAAATGTTTTGGGTCATATTATAATTTATGAATGTTTTGGACTAAAATAAATGTGTGTTTAAATCTTTGATTTTATTTTTGAATTTCGAATTTGGACTTAAATGACAATTTTTGAAATCTTTGATTTTAATAATTATTATTATAAAATTTCGGACTTGGATATTTTTATAAACATTTGAAATGTTTTGGGCCATACTATTATTTATGAATATTTTGGACTAAAGTGAAAAGTTTTGAGAACTTTGAAAATATGGGTATTTTGTTGAAAAGGACCTTTGTGAAAAATAATAAAATTGTTAGGGCTAAGTCATAATTTCAGAAAGTTTTTGGAATAGCAAAGTAATATTTGGAAATTCTGAAATTGGACCTATTTGCAAAGTTTTCTGACGTTTTGGGTCATAATACAGTTTTATAAAGTTTTGGGGTCAAACTATAAAATTGAAAACTATTTCACTGTAGCAGCTACTGTAGCAACCGGCTAACCGGTTATCAAATCCGGCGAACCGGTTTCGGGCAGAATGTGTGTGAAACGCAAGCGGCGAACCGGATGTGAAATCCGGTAAACCGGTTTTCTGGGTTTTCGAGACAGAATGCAACCAAAATGCAAGCGGCGAACCGGTTGTGAAATCCGGCAAACCGGAAGCGGGCAGAATGCAACCAAAACGCAAGCGGCTAACCGGATCCGAAAAACGGCAGACCGAAAGTTCGAAATTTCAAATTGTGTGCTGTAACGGTAACATGAAGCGGCTAACCGGATTCCATATCCGGTAAACCGGTTCCGGCCAGAAATGAACATAACGGCTAGTTTTTGAGTTCAAACTATATAAACTCAAAACCATTTCATTTTTGGAAACTCAAGCAAGCATAAACAAGAGCACACAACATATATTGAGCTTCATTTTCGGAAATCATCATTTATTAGCTCATCATTGTTCTTCAATTTGTATATCTACTCTTAGAGAGAGATTCATTGTTGTATTTATTATTTCTCATCAAATTGTGAGTGTACAAGTGAGGGAAACACTTGGGTTAAGAGATTGGGGATATAATCTCTTGTTGTAAAGGTTCATTGACACCTTGAAGTCAATTGTAATTGGTTGAAGCCTTGGAAAGGCTTGGATAGTGAAATCCTCAAGCGGGTGAGCTTGGAGGCGTGGACGTAGGCGGGGATAGCCGAACCACGTAAAAATCCTTGAGTTCGTTTTTCTCTTCCCTTACTCTTTAATTATTGTGCTTGCATTAAATTTATTGTTTTCGAATTTATTAAGGCATTAGATTAAATTGTTGTGTGGATTTGCTAAGATAATTTTTAAAATTCCAATTCACCCCCCCTCTTGGGTTGCACACTTGTATTTCATAGTTTACCCCCGCTCTGCCGGGTGAGAGGACGGAGGTATGAGTGTTAGCATACCTAAGCGAACCTCATGACACTAGGGTATGCCAATTTTTTCACTCTCGGGTCTTCTTTGACCCTTCCCTCTCTTTAAATTTTTCAGCTTGACGAATGGCGAAGATTACATATATCCAGATGCTAGTGTATCTCAATGGCGATAAACGAATATAATCCGTGTGCTAAAGATCAAAATGGCGACAACTGGAGAAAGAAACCCACTTCATATTTGTTGTAAATAGGAATTGCATTCATCATTAACGAAAGCGTAGATCATTACATGACTCAGTTTTGTCACCCTGAGAAGAATGGAAAAACACAAGGTCTCCTATCCCTTTTCGTTTGAGCGTGGAAGAAACTCAAAAGTTGCAACAGACAAACATAGGGCATTTGGGGTACCCCATTCGGCCTATCACCAAGAACATTGAAGGAAAACGTTAAAGAAACAAAAGACTAAAGGTTGAGACACTGTCTTTTAGTAGTATTTCTGAAGCATCGCGGCATTCTAGGGGTGCCTCACAATTGTGCCATCCATGTGGAGCAGCCTATATGCTCCAATCCCAACGGGCTTGTCGATGCGGTAAGGATTCTGGAGGCCACAGAATAATATTCACTAGCTGACCGCCGGTCCCCTTTAATGGTGATAACTTCTTAGGCGGTTGGGACTTTCATAGCGAGATAATGCATGGATACCACTGCTTTAGTTACTACTAAAAACGGCCTACCCAATATAATATTGTATGCACCCGGGTGATCTACAATCAGAAAGTCAATCATATGCACAATACAGTGGGGCACCTTACCGAGTGTAACCGGTAATGTGATGATGCCCTTCGGTATAATCATATCGTCGGCGAAACCAATGAGAGGCGTGGCGTAGGGAGTGATCTTTGACGACTTAATTAACAATTGATCCAAGGCGCTTTTGAAGATGATGTCGACAGAGCTACCGGTATCTACAAGAGTTCTCGCCACTTTTCCAGTGGCAACCTTCAAAGTAATTACGAAGGCATCGTCATGAGGGTACGAGATGCCCTCAGCATCTTTCTCCGTAAAAAGGATAGGTGGGGGATGATGGGGTATCCTTGGTGTACCCCATTCATTAAGGTTAACTTCTCTGCCCATATTAGTGGTTACCGACAACGATCTACCATAACCTTTGATAGCCCTTCTAGATTGACCCGCCAAGGTTGGTCCACCCATGATCATCTGAACATACACGCTTTTCTTGTGCCCAGGGGGTACCTCTCGTTCAGGACTGCCGTCAGTTACCCGCTTGCCCTTATCTTGCTCGGCGGTTTTTCGAGCCTCTCTCATGTCAGCAACAAATTCTTTGAGGTACCCACTAAGGATCAAAGATTTAATTTCCTCTCTCAAAGTAAAACATTCAGCCGTGCTGTGACCAAAGTCCTCATGGAACTTGCAATACTTCAAGCTACGCCTCATGTTGGGGTACTTCCTCATTGGCTTAGGAGGGCGGAGGAGGCCACTGTCCCGAATGTGGTAGAAGATCTGATCTGGAGACCAATTCAGTGGATGGAAAGACTCATGCCGAGGTCTCGGTGGTGGTTCCCGATGATCTGGTAGTGGTGGTCTTGGGTAATGGGGTACTCCCGAGGTAACATGAGGGTTATACCCTCGTCCCCGAGGGGTAACCCATAGAGGGCTCCGCGACCGGGGTTTTCCTTCTAGGCTTTTCCTTGTCTCTCGTGATGTCAGCCTTCTCTTCTTGGCACTTTAATTGGCATTTCTCGTCCATCTCCACTTGCTGCAATGCCTGAGCACGGCCTTCCCCATATGAAAGTGGGTGCTTCTTTTGAAAAGAATGTCATAGTTTACCCAACCGCAAGTTTTTCTCGAAATGGGTCAGTGTGTGTTGATCTCCGAATGCCCCGGTTTGCAGCACCTCTTGGTGGAAACGAGTCATGTAATCCGCCACAGGCTCGACTTCCCCTTGCTTGATAAAGGCAAGCTTGGAGGCTACCTTGTCTTGAGAAAAAGCATAGGAAAACTCTTTAGTAAATTCAAATAACAATTAGTTTAAAGAAGATATGCTACCCGCTTTCAAGGAACGAAACCATGACTTCGCGAGGCCTGTGAGTGTGTGTGTAAACATCCTACACATGGCGCTCTCGTCTACACCCTTGATAAGCATTTGGTCCCGATATAACTCAGCATGCTCCGAGGGGTCAGTGGTACCCGAATATTAGGGTATCTGAGGCATAGTGAATCCCTCGGGGAGGGTTGCCTTCCGAATCTTCATAGTGAACGGTGATTGGTAGGTCATTGATGCTGGAGCAGTTGTGAGGTTCTGCCTCTCGGAGAGAAGCTTCACTTGGGCTTCCAAGTTTTTCATTTTTTCCACAAGTTCAAGGGATACCCCTGGTGTACCCGATAATGTCGCTGTCACTTGGGAAGCCCTTTTGGCATTTAGTTTCTCACGGAGATCCTCATGGGTACGCTTGGCACGCCGCGTACCTTAGCTACTGCGGGAATTGCAAGAGGCGGTAGAACGCTCGTCGTAGGTACCCACAGTTTGAAACTTGGAACGAGTACCCGATGGCCTATGTTTTGGCTTACTGGCCTTGGGTACCCCTCTTTTAACCATAGCTTGGTCATCCGCTTGAGGTGATGGAGCTTCCAACGTCACCGGTGGAAGTGAACTTTCGGGTGCCCAAGATCCGACCGCCCTAAGTATTGCGTGGGCGAGATCCTCAAAACTCTGGTGCGTAATAGGTTCTTCCTCTTGGCAAACCCCCGTCAATTGCTTGACACCCTTGCCCTTGTTGATGCGGGCTATCCTTCTTATAGGATCACTACCTTCACCACTGCTGTCATCTCTCATCCTAGTAGGATCCCCCATCAAACTTTCAGGAGGTACGTCAGGTGCCATGTACACACAACAACTAGTTTGGTAACCGCGGTGGAGGCTTTTTGTGTGAATCCCCACAGACAAGGCCAATTGTTTTCAACTGATTTTGGGGCAAGGAAATCCAAAATCAATATAGAACAATAAATTTGATATTTTGGGGGGAAACGGGGTATCTCGCTAGTTTGCTGTGTGAGATGCGGTATATCCGAGGTTTGGGGAGGTGAGAATGAGGGAATGAGAGATAACTATGGTGGAAGGTCAGCAACATATAGGATATTCCTTGAAGTGGGCTTCGTTCCTGTAAAACAGTGAAAATGGAGGTTAGAGGTTAAGCCGGGGAGGGTACCCCTGGCGTTCACACTCCGACACTCAAGTGAGCAAACTCGAGCTTTTTAGGTGAAGAGAGCTAGCAAGCTCTCTGTAAATTAGGGTTTAAGGATGGAGAGAACCTGGTTTTTGGAGTGGGAGTGTGAATGGTGAATATTGGAGGAAGGAGAAAGCTTATGGAGAATAAACCCTATGTATTTTTATACATGGTGTACCTCAATTGCCACGTGGCATACCCTTGTTGGCTCACATCCCCTTGTTGTTTTCATAATTTTTGGGCCGTTATCTTCATGTCCGCGGTGTATTTCATCATTTGGAGACGTGGCGCACGCTGGTGAGTGGTCCCGGGGTACCTCTGCAGCAGTTGTCCGGTAGGCGGTTGGGGACCACTGTCCTTGGTGTAATATTCTGCACTATGGCAAGCGGCTGTCCCCCCTTTTGCATATTGTTTTTTATTCCTTTTCCTGACAAAATCAAATGAAATCTTTTAGGAGGCAGAGACGTTGCTCATGGCGGATATTTTGGAAGATTCTCTTACACCGTTTCGTAGGATATCCTAAGGTACAAGGGTATCCCTTACTACTTGTAGGGGTGGCAATATAGGTCAGGATTCGTTTATTCGATTCGATTCGATGCGAATTAAATGAGTTTGGGTTTGAAAAAATTGATTCGTTTAATAAATGGGTGAATTCGATTCGATTCGTTAATTAAACAAATCGAATGCAGGTTTGAAAATTTGGATTCGTTTATTCATTTACAATTTGTTTAATAAATGGGTCATAAACGAATCGAATATGGGTCAATTCGTTTATGATTCGTTTAATTAAATTACTTTTTTATCCTTAAATTTATTTAAAAACCTTTTAAAATTTGAAGGTTAATATTGTAATTTTAAGCAAAAACAAAAACAAAGTAGTGAAAACCTAAAGGGGCTAAACCTAAAAATTCTCCCCTCACTACAGCCGCTCTCGTTGCTCACCCTCTCTACCTCTCTGACATGAATCACACTCACCCACCGGCCACCCATACCAAGTGAAGCAATCAATTAACAAAAACAGCCGCTGGTAGCCACGCGAGTGCAGCCCGCGACTCGGCAGCAACCCAGGATCATCAGCCGCGCAACTCGAACCCACAGCAGTAGCTAACCCGTGCGGCGGTGCAGCAGCAGCAAACCTAGGCGACAGCAGTAGCTAACCCGTGCGGTGGTGCAGCAGCAGCAAGCATTCAGTTGTTCAATCTCGCCCATATTCTCGTATCTTTCATTTTCTTTTCTCTATTTCTCTGTTCTTGTTATTAATTAATTTGCTGTATTTTGCTCATTAGGGTTTATTTTGGATTTGATTAGGTGCTTCACCTGTGAATTGCTAATTCTGGCTGGGTAGGCTTTTAGTAATTAACTAGTTGCAAGTTGGATTTGAATTAGGTTATTCTCTGTTTCATGTCATTTTACTGTCGAATGAAAAGCTTTTAGCTTTCAAGCTCTTAGCTTGTTTCCTAGTCATGTTCTCTGGAATAAGTTGGGATTTTAGAGTTATGGTTCCATGGCATTTAATAAGATTGAGTAGATGGGCATCTATTGGAAGTGGCAGCTGGAGGGACTGAGTAATCCAAGTCCTATGGATGGATCTTAATCGTATCACTTAGTGCTGGCAAAGAAAATTGATCCTTTTAATTGTTGACCATTTTCATTTAGAACAAGGCTCGAGTTGTGTGGATTAAATAAATTTGACAGTTGGATGAATATGTGGCATCCAGATTACATTCCTCTCTGTTAGTATTCTGTATTGTTTTTTGGATATTTTACTTTCAACTGCATCTATGAAACCCATTGTGGCAGTCCTGTAACAGACAATCAAGCACCTCCTTTAGGGAGCTTATTTTTGAGAACGACATATAAAGAAACCACAAACTCCAGAAGAGATGTAATCTTCCATAACAAACAACTATCCGGAAACAATTTTTCATCAAATAAAAAATCTGCTGCGAGGACTATATATAATCCTACAAATATTGTGCATTTTTTGCTATTTTTCCACTATTTTGTTGCTGTTTTACTGCTATTTCACTACTGTTTTGCTTTCATTTTGCTACTGTTTTACTGCTATTTTGTTATTGTTTGAGTGTTGTTTTGCTGCCACTATTGTTTTGCTAGCATTGCTGTTGTGTTTGCTGTTGTTTTACTGCTATTTCATTTCTATTTTACTGCTGTCTTACTGTTGTTTTGCTGTCGTCTTGCTGCTGTTTTACTGCTATTTTGTTATTGTTTGATTGTTGTTTCGCTGCCGCTGTTGTTTTGCTAGCATTGCTGTTGTGTTTGCTTCTGTTTACTGCTATTTCACTGCTGTCTTGCTGCTGTTTTGTTGTCATTTTGTTGCTATTTTACTGCTATTTTGTCATTTCTGAGCTTTTCAATATTTTCTCTTGTTTGCTTGACAAATTTATGAAATTTTTTTGCATGTATGAGACTTGTAATTCTAATTGTAGTTTGATACTTCAATATCTGCTATATCATCAATTTGATTTCTCTAAGGTTAAACATTTTTTGGGTTGCTGTTTGCTGTTGGTGGATTCTCTTGATGGTTGATGTCTTACCGCTTTAATAATGACAAAACTGTAAAACTAACATGGGGATGTTCGCCTATATGTATCAGATTTAATAGTGGTTAATGGGATGCCTCTATTTGTGTGTGTGTTTACTTGATTTTTTATAGTTTTTGTTACCTAAGTTACTGTCATTTTTAGTATTTAAGTTAACATTTTCAGTATTTTGAGTTACTATTTCTGGCAAGTATTTGGAAACTAAATATAGTGGGCACTATATTATACAGCTCACCTTGTGCTAGCTGTTGTTATTTTAAGTTTAGATTTTCTTACAGTTTCTGTTTTGTATGGGATTAGTTTCCTGTGGGTTGCATTCACCGCCCCCTCAAGTCAAGGATTGTTGATTTGCTGCCCATGGACGTGTTGGGGCCACTGCTGCTGTTTATTTGGCTTCAATCCTTGAATACCTGACTGTTGAGGTTTTTGAGCTGGCTGGAATGCAAGCAAGGATCTCAATGTGAAGAGAATTACCGTTGATAATTGCATCTATACTGTTAAAAGTTTTTAAATTATCATCTATGGGGCTAATTATTTGTATAATATGATTTGAATTATTTGTATTTTGTTGTTTGATATTAAATTTATATTTTTTTGCTTAATTTTGTTTATTAATTATATTTTTCTAAACGAATTGCAAACGAATCCTGATTCGATTCGATTCGTTATGGATTCGTAAAGGATAAACGAATAATAAACGAATTCGGATTCGATTCGTTATGGATTCGTAAAGGATAAACGAATAATAAACGAATTAAACGAATTCTATTAAATGAATTAAACGAATCGAATCTGAATCTTGAACTTTCGATTCGTTTAATAAACGAATCGAATCCAAATCCATATAATTTTGACCCAATTCGTTTACGATTCGATTCGAATTCGATTCGTTTATTCGTTTTGCCACCCCTAACTACTTGGGGTACCTCTTTGTACATGGGGTACCCCTTTCCATGCGGGGCACCTTATTTTACGCGGGGTATCCCAATTCACTCCAGACTTACTCCCTTAATCGACACGTGGCACTTTTACTGTTTATTCTATTTTTCCCTCAAACAACAACAATTAAGAATATGCATATGATGCATATCAATTTTTTTTATCCATTATTATTCTTTTTTTTATTTTGTAAATTTTGTTTTTAACATCCAAAAATAACAAAAATGTCCAAAATCAACCCATGATTAGATCTAGATGTGCATAAAAATGGCTTTACATTATCTTGTAATCATAGTCATTTTTATGATGGGACAATTTTCAAGATATAAATATATAACAATATTTTATTGACAAGGTAATGTCTTCGTGAGTAAAACAATCTCACGTGTGTGGAAAAATCGTGTCACCCATCCAATAAGATCTTATTTTTAAATTAACTAATTATAAGTAATGAGGAAAAATTTTAAAATACATTTCATAATTTTATATGTTTGATTTTCGTATTAATACTTGTCTTACGTCAATGAGCTTTCTGTTTAGTGAAAATATGAACATGGATGAAGTCGTAAACAAAATCTTGCCATGAAGAAATGCAAGTTAGTGGGCGCAATGCGCATGATTGAAGAACTTTTCGGAAAAAGTACAACGATGAAAATGAAACTAGAGATGATATTTTTCCATTAACAAATTAAACATCGAAGGCCCGCAATCTAACTTAACTGGAATTTTTTATATGTTGTTTTATAGGTTCGTATCTGCTTTTGTGCCATTTCAAGAAGACCAAAAACAAAAAATTGTAAATTTCTAATGAAACTAAAGATGAGAAAAGTTATTGCTCCCAGGATAACTATAGGGTCGGTTATAACCGGCTAAAGCGCAGAATCTTATAATAAATTTGTTATTATTTTATATTTATAGTTATAATTAGTGCTGTACCTTAAAAGTGGCTCCAAAATAATTATATCCTAACTATTAATTCATTTTTTTATATTATCATTTTACTGCTTAATATTTTTGACACATTGCTTTATCATTTAAATTTTTTACAATAACTTTCTCCTTAATATTTTAGCTTTTATCATTTTATACCAAACTATTCAAGTTAAAAGAATTTTTAACAGAAATTATAATAAAAGTCTATTTTATCCTTAAACTGCATAAGGTAATGTTAGTTTGTTGTTTGAAATATAAATAGACTTGAGTTAATTAGAATTTTTAGTAAAGATTGATGTTTAAATTTGAATGATATGTTTATTTTTTGTCTAAATAGCTAAAAATAAACATTAAACTGCTTTTTTTTTTAACTTAAAACATCTAAAAACTAGTTTTTTTTATATTTATGTCCTTTACAAATATAAATATAAATCAAATTATAAACATATTGAAGAATATAAATAAGATAATACATTATCATAACATAAATCATGTTCAATAGAATACAATCCTTAATATTCTAAACTATTACATGTTAATCAATTTTATTGTAGTTTATGATGTTTTTATGCAAAAAATATTCATAAAAAATTATGAAGATAAATAATGTTAATTTGAAGAAAATTAAAAGATAAAAATAATAATAGTCTATCACTATATTATCACAAGTTATAAAGATGAGTAATAATGCTAATTATAAAGAAGAGATATTTTTTTCCATTAGAAATTAGTTAACTTATTCAGAATTTTTAGATTAAGAGAGTGTTGATTTTTTAACTTAATAATTTAAAGTGACTTGACTTAATATTTAAGTTATTAAGTTAATTAGAGGTGTTTATTTTTATAACTTAATGAGATTTTTTAGATAAGTTTGACTTAATAAAATAAATCAATTTTTTCACTTTTTACTGAATGAAAAAAAATCTAAATAAGTTAACTAATTTCTAATGGAAAAAATATATCTTCTTTATAATTTATTTTCCTGTTTATCCCAAAACTCCCCAACATGTTTACCCACTAATACTCTTATCTTATGTTATGTACTATTATTGAGAATTTGTGATAAAAATGGAAATTTATGTTATTTTATGCATTATAATTCTAAAATCATTATGTTTTTGTTTAAATGTAGTTTTGCTTATATATGTTAAAATATTATAGTATTTATGAATTTAATGACTTAACTTATTGAACTTAATTAAGTCATTAGATAAAAAAAAACCCTAATTATAAAAATATAAAATTATTTATCTACAAAGAGATATTACTTTTATCAATTGATTATTTTATATGTCTAAAATAATTAATTGATAAAATTATAAATATTATACCTTGTAAAATTCCTAAAATACTGAATGAGTGAAGTTCTTAAAATACTCTTGTGACATCAGCAAATGGAGTTAATAATTTGGATATAAATTTATGAGCTCATATATATAATTCATGCCTTGGTGAAAAACATGCTCTAAAAATAAAAATTTAATTTCTTTTATCAATAATATTTTATAATTCAATAGAGACATGTTTGTAAAAATTTTAAGATGTAAGTACTGAGTGTCTATCAATAAAAGTTCAAAAGTAGGGATTGCAATTGTCCAGGTATTGAATATTCATATCCGTATGCGTTTGGTAGAAAGTATTATCTCACTCACATTTACCCATAGATATCTATCTCCTTCCCCTATTCCCTTTTAGTTTTTCAATATCCTGTATATATGAGAGAAAAAAAAATAAACCTTGACTATTTAACTCTAGATAAACATGCAGTACAATATTTTAAAATTTCTAAAATAATCAATTTCAAAATAAAAAAAAACTACAACAAGTAATAAGGAGAAGACTTTCAATATTTATATTGGACTGTGGTGAGCTCATGTGTTTCAACTATCATAATTTACAATAGTAAAAAAAATTAGTCAAAGAAGATAAAACTACCTAACGGCGGATGATGAATTCATGGTTGGTGATTTGAGCAATGAAGTTTATGAAGTTCAATTTGAATTTTTCGTTGGAATTTGAAATTGTATAACTCTTGATTCTAATTTATATAGACCAAAAGATGCTATCAAAAGTCCATTTTCTTCTTTTCATGTTCCTTGAAAGTTGAAACTTAATTTGCTAATATTTACCTTTTAGGATTTTTTTTACTTTAATACTTATTTGATTTATTTGTTAATTTTAACTTAAAAATAAGGGAGATTGTCACTTTTCCCCCTACAGTAATTAATATATATCATTTTCCTCCTTATTGTTTTTATAATGGCTAAAAAACCTCATGATAGCATAAGTTTATAAGTTTATAAAAAAATCACATGAATAGAAACTAAATAAAAAATTAAGCATTAAAAGTAAGAAAATATATTTTGATATGAGCAAAAAAATTAATAATAAAATTTTTTTCGTGTACTTATTTACTTTGTGAAAATTTTCTTATAATAAAAATATAAGAAAATTATTATAAAATGATAAAAAAATTATTATAAGAAAACTTGAATGAAAAATAAAAATTTATTAGAAGATAACTAATAAAATATTTTGCCTATACTTTTTACATTTAATTTTAAAATATTACAAAATATTTTTTATAAGAAAATATTCACAAAATAAATAATTACAAGACAAAATTTGTTATCAATTTTTTTACTCACATTAAAACATATATTTCTTGTTTTTAATACTTAATTTTTTTATTTAGTTTCTATTCGTGTAATTTATTTAATTTATAATAAATGTAAATAAAAAATAATTAAAAATAAGGATAATATTATAAACTTATGCTGTCAGAGAGATTTTTGACCATTATAAAAATAATAGGGAGGTAAATAATATATATTAATTACTGTAAGAAAAAAAATAACAATCCCCTTAAAATAATTAACCAATAGTCAAACCGGTGTCATACGCGGGTATGGGTCATTATCATTAAATGCCAATGCTTGGTTGTCATTTCGACCAAAAGTTGGCTTAATTCTCATTTCCACCAAAAGTTGCAGTAGTAAATTTTAATTTCCACAATAATTGTAAATTAATTATTAAAAATCGTGGTCATGAGTGTGAAATTTTAAAAAACAAACAAGCAATTTAGAAACTAAAATCCTAAAAATATAATTTATAAAAAAAATTATGTTATAAGGTCCGATGTCCACACATTTTTAAAGTGCAGATGAAATTAAAAGATAAAACTAAAATAGATTTCAACATATTAATTTTTTTATTTAATAGGTAATATTTACTTATTTTATTATTAAGGTTAAGGGTTTAAGTCTCTCATCAAATTGTGAGAGTTGTTGAGGTGGTCAAAAACTCGTGCAACCCACCTAAACCTTCACAATTTGGATTTGGTTGAAATTTTCTAGCCTGAAAAGGGCTGGTAATTTTTCTTGAGCCCCTGTTAAAAAAAATACCAGTATTTGTGCATGAGAAAAACATTAAGTACAAGTGAAATACTACCATCTCAACATATAAAGATAGTGTGTTTGACTAATTAGAATTTATTATTTTGGCAGGTTTGGTGGGTCTTATAGGAACCATTCGCTTTATTGTTATGGAGTTTATAATTTATAAAATAAAAATTTAATGATTCTTACCAGAGAACCCACAATATCTGTCGATGCCCAGATGATGCACCTGTCTCGCACATGGTTTTTCACTAAGTGATATAATTTTAGAAGGAAAAAAAGAAAAACAGAGAGAGAGATGAATTGAATAGGTGATGAAATGAAAAGCAAGCAATTAGTTATGTGTATGGAATTTAATGTAAAATGAATGGATATCCTTGACCAAAGATTTTGCCGCTTCTACTTGGCTGGGGAAAGCAGCAGTGATCACATTAAAAACTTTCGGGGAACAGGGTGTGGGTGGGGTAGATTGCCCAGGAACGAATCAGCATTGTCGTTGCTTACTCATTTTGGTTTCATGTCCATTGAAGTTAAAACTTGGAGATGAAGACAATACTTTTGAATGTTTTTGTTTACTCTCAATTTATGCTTACGCTTCTGGATGCTTGGTCTGGTTTGGTTTTGCCCTTGAAACTTTTGGATATTTTTATTTTTGTTGGTGCTTGAACTTGTATTTTTTCAATGTTTTTGTTAGCTTGATTTGTAAATTAAATATTTGATATAAGTTACAACATTAAAGTTTTTTCATATTAATTGTACTCGAGCTAATTTACATCCATGATAATTGGGATGATATCCATATTTTGATTAGTAGGAGTTTGATATTTTCTTTTGCCCCGAATAAATAATTAATATGGGATTTAATACAATTTTGTATTTTAATTGAACAATCAGTAGGGATTAGAATTGGCAAAACTCAAGCCTAGGTCCGGGTATGTCAATACCCGGACCAGGCCTAGATGTAACTTACATACCCGGACCAGATGTAACTTTTAGAAACTTTGGCCGGGCTTAAAAAGCTCGATATCAGGTCGAGTTTTTAATTTAGATTTTTGTACCATAATTTTATATATTTTTAATATTATATGTGTGTACTTTTTTAATTCTTTTGTAATTTTTAAATTTATTTCAATGAATAGGGATATGAAAATATAAACTTTAAATATTTAAAATTTTACATATATGTAATAACTGTGTTAAATAAACATAATTATTTTAAAATAATATATGTTTTATAATATTTTTTCAATAAAGTCCGGGTTCCAGGCCGTGTCCTAAATTTATCCAGATACCCAGGATCGGTCCAATTTCATCTCTAATTGCTCGAGTCCGGACCGAACGAATATTTTTAACACTCCTAGTAGGAATCTATATTGGCCAATCCCGATCATTATGCCCCGATTGTCAACTATATTGCCAATTATCCATAAACAAAACAATTTAGTATATAATCTTCTATCCTTATTTACAAATTAAATGGTCAATTAATAAATAATTCAATCAATTTGAAAAAGAGGTAGGATTTTACTTTAGCATCAATGGATTTGTAAACCAAACCGTATGTATCTTCAGCAAGAACATCACGTTTTAGGTACCCATCTACGATTTTCTTTAACAAATTTACTTTTGCCATTGTCAATTCATATATATTTTTGAAATTTTATGTTTTTATTTTAAGTGATATGAACATTGGTTTAACATTAAGGTTATGGTTCTTCGATTTCTGCAATGAATGATGTCAAGTTGGCTCGGTTTCAATTTATTTAACACACAAAAAGACAAAAATTGTAGTAATTGGATCTACTTTATAGGGTGCAATACTGCAGTCTGTGTCTGTTGTTGCACTTAATTAATTCACATTTTACCTATCATAAATTAAGCAATAGCTGTTTAACTCGGATGATAAATAAAAGCCTTTTTAGTTTAACCCATACGCAAACAAAACTTTACTCAGATAAAAAGCCTTTTACAGAATAATAAATAAATTACAGATTAAATTCATTCAAATTTTTCTGATAGAAAAGTTGTTCCCTCTGAAAGGCTTTTATTTATTTCTGTGGACTCTGAACGATAGCTCAATTGGTGAAAACTGTTTTCCTGTACTTTTCTTTTTTCCCCTTCCATGCACGGCGTCCTTTTTGCTCACTTTCCAAAGACACCTGAAAATTTTTAATTCAACATCATTAAAATGCTAATGCTTAATTGTCATTTTGACCAAACGTTGCAGCAGAATTTGCAGGGCAGCAGGGGTGGGGAGAGTTTACTTGCAGTGGATTTTAATTTCTGTAATAATCATAAATTAACTGTTCAAAATCGTGGTCATGAAAGCGAGATTTTAGAAACTAAACAAAGAAATCTAGAAACTAAATTACATGACATATAATTTATAAAAAAGAATTATGACATAAGGTCCGTCGTCCATGCATTTTTTAAGTGTGGACAAAACTAAAAGATAAAAATAAAATAAAATTTAAAGTATTAATTTTTTTTATTCAACATTTATTATTTACTCATTTTATTATTGAGATTAAGAGTTTAAGTCTCTCGTGTAATTGTGAGAGTAGATTTTGTTTGAGATGATTAAAAACTCGTGCAACCCATTTAACCTACACAAATTATTCACTTAAAATCTTCTACTCGAAAAAAGTATGATAGTCACCTCTGAGCTCTGTTCGAATAAAAAAAATTAAATATATATACAAGAGAAAAATTATAAAACACTTAAGTCGAGGCACACTTTCTCAACGTACAGAAGTAATATGTTTAACTAATTAGAATTCATTAATTTTGACAAGTTTAAAGGCTCCTATAGGGACCATTCATTTTACTATTAGGAAGTTTACAAATTATAAAATAAAAATTTAACTATGTTGAGATGATCACATTTTTTTTCACGAATTTATATAATTTCAGAAAAATAAAAAAAGGAAGAAAGAAAGAAAAAGAGATGAATTGAACAGATGATGGGAGGAAAAGCAAGCAATTAGTTATGTGTTTGGAATTTAGCGTAAAATGAATGGATACACATGACCAAAGGTTTTGCCGCTTCTACAGTTCTACTTGGCTGGGGAAAGCAGCAGTGATGATATTAAAAGCTTTTGGGGAATCGGGTGTGGGTGGGGTTGACTGCCAGGGACCGAATCATTACAGTCTTTGCTTACTCATTTTGATTATTTTTATCTTTTATTTTGATTTTAATTTTGTTGGGTTTTAAAATATCGACAGGAAGAGAAAGAGAGAGACTCAGAGGCTGTGTATGTGATTAGGGGTAGACAAACTATCCGATATGACCCGGTTCCGATCTGATCGGGTGGTAAATAAAATCCAATCAAGTGAAATTATCTCAATCCGATCAGATTATAATCGGATCGAAAGAAACCTAATCCGATCCGAAAATTCGATCGGGTTGAGATAAAAAAAATCCAGATTTACACTTACAGATTGTAAATGGAGACGGGAATTTGTGGTATTTACCATTTTGTTTTTGTTTCGATTCATTGTAAGTTAGAGTATCACACAGACACACACATCACACACGAATACAAGCACTGAATCAGTAATTCATACTCTCACAGAAACAAAATACAGATCACAATACATAATACAGACTCACGAATTTATAGTAATTCACAATTCAATTCAGTAATACACATTTCACAAAGTATTCACCACAACAAAACAATTCAGGAATTCACTCCAAATTTTTCATTGCAACAAAAGATACAAAACAATTCAGTAATTCACTGAGAAAACAACACAAGCAATGCAAAGTAACAAGTAACAACTCACAGTCACAAACCCTCACTGACGGTATCACTATCACAATTCACAAAGCCTCATTGTCACACACAAATCACTGAAACCAGGACTCAAATTGTCAAGTAGAAGCAGGCAGCAGCCAACCCACAGTCGCACACTCATTCATGCCTCACGGCCTTCGTTGCTCACCACACGCAGCAAATGTTGTGCAAATTTTATTGAACTCGCAAGCGCACGAATCTATTGTAGTATAAATTAATGGTGACGAGTGTTGATCCCACAAGGAGATGAATTTTTATTATATATAGAATTAATTTTGTATGAGGTGATTGGATTTGTGGTGGAAGTGATTCAAATTATCCTAAAAATTGGAATTGAAATGGCGAGAAGAAATTAAAGTGTAAATCTATTAAATTGACGTACTCAGGTATCTAGATTCGTATCAACATTCATCATGGGCTAAACATTCCTTATTAATACCAATTAAATCATGAGAGGGGAATCTACACCTCATGAACCACGCTCTAATAAATATGGTGCTAAGAGCTTATCGTGCCAAATAATAATAACCTTATACTAGGGAGCCGGTGAAACCAGGGCAGTACTAGAAAAGATTATTATTATTTGTCAACGAAAAGTCAAAACATCCACAAACTAGAGGGGAAAAGAAAATAAATTTATCAAATAAAGCCCATGACATATGTTGATACTTCACCTTTAACCCGAGCTTGAAAGAAAATTAGTCACTCATAATTGAACTAGGGGCAAAATGAAAATTTATTAAAATACGTAGAAAATATAAGACAGAGAAAAAATTATAGAAAATGGAGTCCAAAAATGGATTTAGAGGTATCAAATTAGGAGAAGGCCCCCTTTTTATAGATACATCGAGTAAATTATGGTCATCGGATTAAAAACAATTTGGACGCTCAGAATTGCACAACGTCATCAGTCAATAGTAAGTGTGAACAGTACGCGGTTTGACTATGCGGCTTAAACAGTAACACGGTTTGACCACGCGGTTTGAATAGTGACACGGTTTGCACAGTAATGCGGTTTGGTTGAAAATAATCCCATATGTTACATGTACCGTACACATATTTTTTGGTCCACTGATATGCTGCCATGTCATCGATCAACAGTGCATAAGAATTTTAGTCCAACAGGATCTTAACACCTCATCAGTCAATGCCACATCATTGGTCAATGTCATGTCATCGATCTGTCTATGTGAACAGTGTCGTAAACAGTAATGTAGATAGTACCCGTATATGTGAATAGTACCGTACATGTGAACAGTGTCATTTTTTCTTTTATGATCCTCCTAACGATTTCGACTCTCCTGAGTTCGAAAGTGATGTTCTTTTTGCCGTTTGATCTCTCCTTTATTGTGAAATGACTATAATACCCCTATAATACATAAAATACTTAATTAAAATAAAACACATAATTAAATTACAAGAAGCTTAAATACATAAAAGTAAGGATTGTTAGTAAGAATTGAAATATAAAATGACAGTTTTCTTCTTTATAAATATGTATTTTCTAACACTCAACACACCCCCCGACTGGCTTATTACTAGTCCCTAGCAAATAAAGAAAAAATAAAATTCAAAAATGATTTTTTTAAACACTCTTGTTTATTCAATCAGACTAATGATAACAATCAAATAAAAGTATAAGCATTATCTCAAGTCTAAAGAAACATCACACTCACATTAACCATCCATATGAATCAGCCTAATAGACTTTGTCGTAACTACCTTCAAGAATGACATGTCAAACCCCAAAATCTCACTGGAAGTAATGACTCTCTCACAAATAAATTAAACCCAATAAAAATAGTCACTCCAATGAATGGTAATTGAGAGAAAATAATCAAGAAATGATATCACATGCTCTCATCAAGATGAAAGAAATATGCCTTCAATTTAGAAATAATACGATCTCAAGTCAAATAAAAATGCTAGTACAACCCAATTCATTTATTTATTTTTTCATGCATGACTACATCTTTTTAGCTCATAGCTCATATAACTAGCTTTGACTTCAGACTATAGTTCTCTAAAATCAAGAAGGACTTTTATTAGGACATTGTTAGCCTAAAAGGCTACACATAATGTAATTTTGATGATAACAAATATGTGTTTTAGTAAAAATAATAAATTTTGTATTTCACATCTTCACTAGTTTTTTAAGGATAATATTTATGCAAGTGAAATCAAGATTGAAGACACTCAACAGACAACGACGAACAACGGTGAAATCAAGAATAAAGTTTAGAGCTCAACGGACAAATTATTGCGACAAATTCTTGTAAAGCCGGTATGATTTAATTAATAATTGATTTAGCATTTGAGAAGATCAATAGATTAATTTAATTAAATACTTTTCATAAACTAAAAGTTTTATTTTTATAAAGAAAAGTTTTATTTTATGGATTTAAGTAATTTGGACTTAAATGCTAAGATTTGAAAATTTTTTATTTTAATAAGTATTAAATTTCAAAGTTGGACGTTTTTATAAATATTTGAAATGTTTTGGGTCATACTATAATTTATAAAATTTATTGGACTAAGTGAAAGATTTTGAGAACTTTGAAAACTATAGGTATTATGTTGAAAAAGACCTTTGTACGGAACAATAAAATCTTTGGGTCTCTATCATAATTTCAGAAAGTTTGGAAAAGACAACTATTATTAATAGGTTCTGAAATTGGACCTATTTATAAAGTTTTCTGACATTTTGAGTTATAATATAATTATATAAAGTTTTAGGCCAAAGTGTAATTTTAGAAAACAGTATTACTGTAGTAAATTCAAAAATAACAATAATATCACTGTTCCTGAGCGGCTAGCTGGATAATCAAGCAGCTAACTATTTAAGCGCTGGAATTTACCTAGAACGGCTAGTTTTTAGGCTTTTACTATAAAAACTCAACTCAAACTTCATTTTAAGAACTAATGCATCAAATATAAGATCATACAATATATATTGAGCTTCCAAAATGCAAATCATCATTGACTGAATCATTCTTGAGCTATTAGTTGCATATCCACTCTTAAAGATAGCTTTTATTGTAATTTTCATTTCTCATCAAATTGTGAATGTACAAGTGTGGGAAACACTTGGGGTGAAGATATTAGAGATATAATCTCTTGTTGTAAAGGTTCATTGACATCTTAAAAGTCAATTGTAAATATTTGAAGCCTTGGGAGGCTTGAATAGTGAAATTTTCAAGCCGGGTGAGCTTGGAGTTGTGGATGTAGGAGGGGATAGCCGAACCACGTAAAAATCATTGTGTTCGTTTTTCTCTTCCCTTATTCTTTTAATATTGTGCTTGATTGAATTTATTATTTTGATTTGATTAAGGCAATAGATTAAATTGTTGTGCGAATTGTATTACATAATTTTTAAAATCTCAATTCGCCCCTCTCTTGGGTTGCATAGTTTGCATTTCAAACATAACGTAGGCTAGGGACATGACTAACAAAGAAGGAAAATAAAAAAAATAAAGTGTATGTTTGAGAAAAATGCAGATGAGTTTTTTTTGGAAGTTGCAAGGTGGATTTTACCTATTATTGTTTTTTTCTTTGAAACAACAATTTTTTTAAGCAACAATTTTGTTTTAAGAAACAACAATTTTTTTGAACTAGGCATAACTTTACTATACAAAATATTTATTTACATTTTTCTCAAACATAAATAGGTGATGGATCTTGTAAGATATTGGGTAATACTCCAAATTGGAGTGGGTAAGATGATAAGTTGACAAAGAAAAGTTCTTTTTTTAAAGGCTCAAAAGGGTTAACTATGGATATTTGATAAAAGGGAAGGTTAGAAAGGTTCAAACGAATTAAAGATGGCATTTCCATTATTTTTTAGAGCTCTAAATAATCTTTAATATTTACTGATTAGATGGTTATCCAAATGTAGCAACACACATTTTTTTTAATTTTCAATTTTTTAGGGTTAATTCAAAAGAAATCTTGAGATCGTGTATACAATAATAAACTGCTGAGCTGTATAAAGAATGGGTAAAAGAGTTACTCTCCAAAATAAATAATAGGCTCAAAAACTTATTTGGTATTTATTATGACATGTTTATTCCTTCAAGCAACTCATATTTGTCTCCGACATCAACATGTAGATAAGCAAACATAGCGTAACATCATTTCAAACTAAAGATAATACAAATACTAAAATTTAAAATTCATCATGTCCTCCAATGTTAAAACAAATCACAATTTTTTTTTAAACAATAGCCTACCCCCTATTCTAAACATGAAAGGAAAATATACATGCAGAAATGTGAGAATGATGCAGAAAAACTAATTGGAAAATAATAGAAAATGAAAAAAAAATTTTTACTTAAGAAGATGCGTTTTTAAAGGCACTACACTTCATATTCAGCCATCTTTGACTCAAAAAAAATTTAAAAATGTATATTTATAAAAGAGAAATTAAAAAGAAGAAAAAAAAATGAACATTAAAACGTAATAAAGAAAAAGAAAATATTTGAATTTTTAAATTTTTTTTAAACGATGAATATGCATTTCTAGAGTCATTACACTCCATATTCAGCCATCTTCAACACAAAAAGTTAGCAACAGTTAGTTTTTACAATAAAAAATTAGTAAAAACTTAACCAATATTCCATAATTGTCGATTATTCCCTCCCCTAACCAGAATGAAACATTGTACTCAATGTTTTAAAGGAAAAAAGTAGAGTTTAGTAGACATCACCTGGGTGGTGCAACATAAAAGAAAATATTTACATGCGGAGGGTTAAATCTAATTTGTACTTCTTACTGCGGCTACTGTTACCATTGTCGTTTGGACGCTCCAACACAAAACTCCAGGGGTCTAGCTCTGGTTTATAAGCTTGTAACATTTTAAGTAGCTCATTAGCAGTGTGAGCACAAATAAAAAGCTTTTTCGCATTGGAAGGAACGAAATAATTTGTTATTGCATGGTTAAGAAATGTGATAAAGCCATCATAAAAATTATTGACATTTAACAAACCGATGGATTTCTGGTGAATCTGCAAATGGGCCCAAGATACTAGTGTGATAAGTGCCTCTAGTGTTGCAAGATCTCCTGGAAGGAAAATAAAAGCATCAACATGATTAAGCATTTCAATTATTCATTCTTGCATACCTGAAACAACTAACTCTTCTCAAGTCGGTGAATCAGACAAACTGCCCAAAGGTTTTAAGACTCTTAGGATAATGCCTAACACTTGGCTTCCTCTGACAAAAGTAACTTCTGAGACAAATTTTGATAACCCCCGGTTACCTCCTCTATACACCAAGTGCAATTTTCTCTCTGTTATACGTCGACCAAGATCTATGACTGCATCAACGAACTCTTTATGTTTGCCATAGGTAAATTCAGAAAGCAGACAAAGGTTCTTGAATTATCTATTGGGAGTAGCTGCCATTGGAATATTTCTCAAAAACAATTTGTGAGTGCTTAACAAAAAGTCATATTTAAGAATCTTGGTGACAGAGGATCACAATTGTGTATGAGGTGACATGTCAATATCAAATAACGCGTAAAGTACATGGCTCGATAATAAAAAAGAAAACAGTAAAAAGTAAAAAAACAATATTAAAATTATTAAAAACAATAATGCAAACAACAAAACAACAGTCAAATGAAATAAACAATAAAATATAAGGATATTTACAGGTAGTTGCGACTTTGGCTTACATCTTTCTCTGGTTTTATGTCCAAAAACGGTTTGATGCCCTCTATGGGTTGAGGATGTGCTTCCCATCCAGTTTTCTTATAAACTGGCAAACAAGGTCGTTTATAGTCAGATTCCCGAAGCAATATCGTGCATGATCTTTCTGGAATAATGGCCATAACTAGAGAATCACTCTTTGCACATATCCACTGGGATGCGTTTCAAGAGACAAAAGAATATCATCCAATGACTCCTTATTCAAGCCATCCCTAATGAATTGAATTTTATCTTCCCTGTTATCAAACACTATTCCTCAAGAACATAGGTTTTTATTGCAACTCATTCTGGCACACTCATGACAAGCAACAACAAAAATTCTTCGTCGTTTTCTTGCATAATTTCTTTTCCCACAACCAGGCATGTATGCAATAAATTTTGGAGGTAACTCACCTGCCAATCATACTTTTGCCTCGATTAACCAACGGATGTCAGCAGGTATGTTATTCCTCATGAGCAATCGCATGTGTTCGGACAGAGCTTTATAGATTGTAAGGAGTGCATTCTGAGGGAGTGAAGGTAATCGCTTGTGAAGCTTCACTAAAATCTCCTTTCTGTCCATACCTTCGCCTCAGAATATCAGTTATTATGGGAAAACTGAAGTAACCGACTTGATTGTCACGGAGTACCGTTATCCGCCACTTTACCAAGGTAGCAAACTAAAGCACACAAACAGAAAAACAAATTAAAACACTAAAAAAATTAAAATCGTCCTTTTATTGAATTTACCTCAAGCTCCAAATGGAGGTCGTAAACACTTATCTCAATATCTCTGAGTTGGCTTTCTAAACCCCCAACATAGGCTACTAACTCTGGTAGTTGTAGAGCCCAAATGCGATGTGTTTTACAAAATTGAATCTTCCTTTTGAGATAAGTTTTGACACGTTGAATTGGTTTAAAAATGTTTAGGAGGAACGGTCAAGTATGGTACTAAAGATTAATAATGATAAGAGAAAACTTAATGGTAAAACAAACACAATTATGAAAAAATGATTTCAATAAGAAAAAGAATAATAAAAAGAAAGAAAAAAATCAAACCATCGAAAAGAAAAAAATCAAACCATCGAAAAGAAAAAAATCAATTCAAATCTGGTGGGTCACTCAAATTTATTTCGATGTCTTCTCCATGTGGTTGGTACTCTAGATATGGCTTTAATCTTTGACCATTAACTTTAAATGTGACACCATTCTTTGGGTCCTTAATTTCAATTGCCCCATGTGGAAAAACAGTATGTACAATAAATGGGCCAGACCATCGAAAGCGTAACTTACCTGGGAATAGATGAAAGCGAGAATTGAATAAAAGCACTTTCTGACCTGAAGTAAAAGATTTTCTCATAATTTGCTTGTCATGGAAGACTTTCATTCATTGTTTGTAAATCTTGGTATTTTCGTATGTATCATTGCGAATTTCTTCAAGTTCTGCTAGCTGTAATCTTCTTTCTGAGCTGGCTTGCTGCATGTCAAAGTTGAATTTCTTGATGGCCCAATATGCACGATGCTCGAGTGCCACAGGTAGGTGGCAAGCTTTTCCGCACACTAGCCTGTAAGGTGACATCCCAATCGGGGTCTTGAAAGCCGTTCTATATGCCCATAATGCATTATTAAGTCTTAATGACCAATGTTTTTTGTCCGACCTCACCGTCTTTTCTAATATGTGCTTTATTTCTCGATTAGAGATCTCAACTTGGCCACTGGTTTATAGATGATATGGGGTCGCCACTTTATGAGTGATTGAATACTTTTTCCAAAGAGCTTTAAATACTTTGTTACAAAAGTGGGCACCATCATAACTGATTATTGCTCGAAGGAATCCAAAGTGCAAAACAATATTGCTTATCAAAAATCCTATCACCACCTTGTGATCATTAGTTCTACATGGAATTGCTTCTATCCATTTCGATACATAGTCAACAGCAACCAATATGAATTAATGGCCAAAAGAAGAGGGAAACGGGTCCCATGAAGTCGATACCCCATACGTTAAAAATCTCAACCACTAAAATTGGATTTAGTGGCATCATATTCCTTCGCGTAATGCTCCCCATTCATTGACACCTATCACATGAAGAACAGAAAATATAAGCGTCTGGAAATATAGTTGGCCAATAGAAACCACATTGTAAAACTTTAGTAGCTATTTTCTTAGCACTGAAATGGCCTCCACAAGCTTGTTCATGGCAGAATGAAAGGATATTATGAATTTCACTTTCTGGGACACATCGTCTAATAATTTGATCTACACAATCTTGAAGAAATACGAGTCATCCCAATAGAAATTTGTTATTTCTGCAAATAATTTAGCCTTATCTTGCTTGGTCCAATGCTCTTGAAGTTGACCTGTAATAAGATAATTAACGGTATCAGCATACCAAGGTAATATTTCTACACTCATTAATTGTTCATCTGAAAATGACTTATTCAATGTTAATTACTTTGTAATTGTGTCAAAATGGAGATGAGAGAGATAGTCTGCCACAACATTTTCTGTGCCTTTCTTATCTTTGAATTCCAAGTCAAATTCCTGCAAAAGTAACACCCAATGAATTAGTCTGGCTTTTGCATCTTTCTTTGTGAGAAGATATTTAAGAGCAACATGATATGTGAACACAATTATTTTACAACCAATGAGATAAGATCGAAATTTTTCCAATGCAAATACTATTGCTAGCATTTCTTTTTCAGTAGTTGAATAGTTCAACTGTGCATTATTCAATGTCATACTAACATAGTAAATAACATGGGGAATCTCATCAACTCTTTATCCTAATACTGCTCCTATTGTATAATCAGATGCATTACACATTAGCTCAAATGGTAAGATCTAGTTTGGGGGCTGAATGATGGTTAATGATGTCAACAATTGCTTTAAGTTTTCAAAAGCCACAAGACATGAATCATTAAAGATAAAAGGTACATCCTTAACAAGTAAATTGCATAAGGGTTTAGAGACTTTTGTTAAAACCTTTAATGAAACATCTATAAAAACCAGCATGCCCAAGGAAAGACCTTACATCTCTGACTGTTTTGGGTGGAGGAATATTAGAAATGTGATCCACCTTGGCTTTGTCAACCTTAATACCTTTGCTCGAAATGATATGACCAAAAACAATACCTTATTCTACCATAAAATGACATTTCTCCCAATTTAAGACCAAGTTCTTCTCGATACATCTCTGCAGAACTAGTGTTAGATGATATAAACATTGATCAAATGAATCACCAAAGACAAAAAAGTCATCCATAAAGACTTCAAGGAATCTTTCAACCATATCAGAAAAAATATTCAACATGCATCGTTGAAATGTAGCAGGTGCATTACATAATCCAAATGACATCCTCCTATATGCAAAAGTGCCAAAAAGGTAAATAAAAATGCTCTTCTCTTGATCTTTTGATACTATGAGAATCTGATTACATCCTAAGTAGCCATCTAGAAAGCAATAAAATTCATGACTTGCTAATCTATCAAGTATTTGATCAATAAATGGTAAAGGAAAATGGTTTTTACATGTAACAGAGTTCAACTTTCTATAATTAATGCATACATACCATCCTGTAGTTACTCTAGTTGGTATTAATTCATTATCAGCATTGGTAACTACAGTGACTCCTGACTTTTTGGAGACAACTTGTACAGGACTGACCAATGAACTATTAGAAATTGGGTAAATGATACATGCGTCTAATAGCTTAAGGACTTTTGTTCTAACAACTTCTTTCATATTAGGATTTAATCGACGTTGCATTTTCCTAGTATATTTAACATTTTCATCAAGATGAATGTAATACATGCAGTTTACTGAATTTATACCTTTTATGTCTGCTATGGTCTATCTTAATGCTCCTTTATGTCCTTTTAAAACATCCAATAACTTACTTTTTTGTCGTCATTTAAGGATGATGTGATGATTACTAGCAGAGTACTTTCTTCCCCCCAAAAATGCATATTCTAGAGTGTTAGGTAATGGTTTGAGCTCAAGTTTCGGTGGTGATTCTGATGATGAGATGAGTTTCTTTTCTGATGGTGCTAGTTGTTCAACTCTTGACTTCTATTTATTAGTGTCCATGGATGGTGCTGAGTCAAGTAAGGTGTTGGCCTCATCGACCAATTTGTCAATATCAAAATCCAAACCAAAGTGAGTTAAACATGTTTGTAAAGGATCATCACTAAGGTTTGAAATAAAAGTGTCATCAATTAATGCTTCAATCAAATCCACATCAACAATTTCATCATTTGTATTGTGAGGTTTTTTGACAATGTTGAAGATGTTCAGCTCCATAGTCATGTTGCCGAAGGACAACTGCATATTTCTAGTCTTGCATTGAATGTGAGCATCCGTAGTTGCCAAGAAAGGTCAGCCTAAAATAATGAGGATGTGCTTCCTTGAATCCTGTATTGATTGAGTGTCAATTATAATGAAATCAATAGGAAAATAAAACTTGTCTAGCTGGATAAGCACGTCCTCCACAATACCACGAGGTATTTTCGTGGACCGATCTGCAAGTTGTAACACCACTAGAGTTGGGTGTAATTCTCCTAGTCCAAGTTTCACGAAAACTGAATAAGGCAACAGATTTGCACTAGTTTCTAAATCCAACAAAACATTCTCAATTGTATGGTTCCCTATACTACATGAGATAGTGGAGGAGCCTAGATTTTTGCATTTTAAAGGAATTTTATGTTGGAGTATAGAACTAATATTTTCTGTTAAAAATGCCTTCTTTTGAACATGCATGTTTCTCTTTTTAGTACACAAGTTTTTAAAAAACTAGGCGTAAGATGGAACTTACTTTATAGCATCAAGTAAAGTGATGTTAACATTTACCTGTTTGAAGATTTCGAGAATCTCACTTGTGGATTTTCCCTTCTTTCCTTTAGCTAACCTCTGAGGAAATGGAGCTTTGGGAACATATTCTCGTGGGTTGGTTTCTTCTTTCTCCTTCGGTGATGAGTCCTCAACACTCACAGGTAAAAATTGATTTTCTTTTGTCACCGGCATCTCCACTTTGTTATCGATTTTTTTTCCTTTTCGTAAGGTCATGACGCCTTTGACCTCCCCATGCTGCTGTGGTGAAGTGGTACTTGCTTCATGTACTCCTTTAGGGTTAGGTACTGATTGACTTGGAAATTTGTCTTTCTCAACAGTCATTGCCAAAATCTGAACTGAAGAAGCAAGTTGTCCTACCATCTTCTCAAGGCTTAAAACTGATTGGGCTTGTGAGTTGAAACCCGCTCTCAACTCATTTCGTAGTCCATCAATGGTGCGGTTATATTGCTCAATCGTGGAGTGAGTAACATTCTTGAAATTCTGAAATGCATCCTCCCATGGTATACATTGAGAGTAGTTCTGGTTCTGATTGTATAGTCTGAATGGTGGCTGAGATGCTTGAGGATTTTGAGGAATTGATGGAGCTGGAGCTGCTGGTCTATTCTGTTGGAATCCTTGAGACCATGAAAAATTGGAGTGGTCTCTCCATCCAGGATTATATGTGTTGGAGTATGGGGTTATAATTTGATGGTTGTCTCATTACACCTATGGCATTGGCTTGATCTGAGTATGAGTCATGATCATGTGGCTCTGTTGATTTAGCAGTCGATAATGATGCTATTTGTCGAGCGAGACCTTCAACCATCTCCTTGAATTCTTTGATTTCTGAAGTTGACTCGCCAGAACCTCATTTACTCCCTTAATTCTTCTAGTATTCTTGAGTGATCAACTCCGTTGTTGGGAATTATCCGCTTGTCGCTGGAAGAATGCTCAAATCTCTGTTACACTTTTTGACATTAGCTTTCCTCCACTTGTTTCCATTAGCCATTCTTGCACATTCAGTAATAATTCCTCCAAAAAGTCATTTGTGCCATTTCTCGTACCATGATATGAAGACTTCAAGAGTAGCTCATTGAATCGCTCCCATGTTTAAAAAAACTGCTCGTCATCTCTCTGGGTAAACTCTGAGATTTCCCTGCGAATAGCATTGGTTTTTATACATTGGGAAATATTTATTTAAAAATTTTGTTACCATTTGTTCCCATGATATAATGCTATTAGCAGGCAAAATATTTAATCATGAACGAGCTCTATTCTTTAAAGAAAATGGGAATAGTCTAAATTTTACATCATCATCTGAAAAATTCTCATATTTAAATGTTTGACAAATAGCGTGAAAATTATTCAAATAATTGTATGGGTCCTCATTTTCTAGGCTATAAAATGTTGGGAAACAATTTAGCACACTAGGTTTTAGTTCAAAACTCATAGCAGTTGTATTTGGGTATCTTATGCATGACGTGCTCAAATTAGCTAAAGGACTGAAGTAGTCCTTAAATGGTCACTCCTGTGGTGCTTGTAAATCCATTTTATTTTTAACTATTTTGTGTGTGCGAAGTGTTTTCTTAAGTTCGAAATCTATAGGTTCAAGATTAGATAATAATAACCGACGACCATGCATGCAAAACAAATAAAATAAAAATAAAGATGGGAACAAAACAAATAAAAATAAATAAGAGGGAGAGATTACGATACTAACCTTATGGCGCTATTACAACCTTACTATAAAAATACACAAAAACAATATGTGAAATAAATTAACTAAAAAATTAGTAAGATAAACAAAAATCATAAAGAAGAAATAAAAAAATAACTTGAAAATTAAATTACAGAATTTTAAAGAAGAGAAAAAGAAAAGAAATACTAACCTCTAAATGTAGGTTCATTTTTTATTTTTTTTTAAAAAAATACAAGAAAATAATTAAATGAAAATATTCACAAAAATTAATTCTATGAATTAAAATTACTTACCTCCCCGGCAACGGCGCCAAAAACTTGTTGTGCAAATTTTATTGAACTCGCAAGTGCACGAATCTACTGTAGTATAGATAAATAGTGACGAGTGTTGATCCCACGAGGAGGTGGATTTTAATTATATATAGAATTAATTTTGTATGAGGTGGTTGGATTTGTGGTGGAAGTGATTCAAATTATCCTAAAAATTGAAATTAAAATGGCGAGAAGAAATTAAAGTGTAAATCTATTAAATTGACGTACTTGGGTATCTGGATCCGTATCAATATGCATCATGGGCTAAATATTCCTTATTAATACCAATTAAATCATGAGGGGGGAATCCACACCTCATGAACCACACTCTAATAAAACTAGTGTTAAGGGCTTATCGTGCTAAATAATAATAACCTTATACTAGGAAGCCGGTGAAACCAAGGCAGTGCTAGACAAGACTATTATTATTTATCAATAAAAAGTCAAAACATCTACAAAAACTAGAGGAAAAGAGAAAATAAATTTACCAAGTAAAGCCCATGACACATGTTGAGACTTCACCTTCAACCCAAGTTTGAAAGAAAATTAGTCATTCATAATTGAACTAGAAGCAAAATAAAAATTTATTAAAATACGTAGAAAATACAAGATGGAGAAGGAATTACAGAAAATGGAGTCCAAATATGGATTCAAAGGTGTCAAATTAGGGGGGAGGCCCCCTTTTTATAGATACATCGAGTAAATTATGGTCATCAGATTAAAAACAGTTTGGACGCTCAGAATTGCACCACGTCATCAGTCAACGGTACGCGTGAACAGTACTCAGTTTGACTATATGGCTTGAACAGTAACACAGTTTGACCACGCGGTTTAAATAGTGACACGGTTTGCACAGTAATGCGATTTGATGAAAATAATCTCATGTGTTGCATGTACCGTACACGTATTTTTTGATCCACTTATATGCTGCTACGTCATCAATCAACAGTGCATAAGAATTTTAGTCCAACAGGATCTTGACACCTTATCAATCAATGTCATATCATCGGTAATGTCACGTCATCAATCCGTCTGTGTGAACAGTATTGTGAACAGTAATGTATACAGTACCCGTACATGTGAACGTGCCATTTTTTTTTATGCTCCTCATAAGGTTTTCGACTGTCCTGAGTTCAAAAGTGATGTCCATTTTGCCGTTTGATCTCTCTTTTATTGTGAAAAGACTATAATGTCCCTAAAATACATAAAATACTTAATTAAAATAAAACACACAATTAAATTACAAGAAGCTTAAATACATAAAAGTAAGGGTTGTTAGTAAGACTTGAAATATAAAATGATAGTTTTCTCCTTTATAAATATGCATTTTTTAACACTCAACAGCAAACACACATGCACAGTTCACGGATCTAGCTTCAACCGGCCACCACACGCAGACAGCAACCATTTCTGAGAATGACCCCAACCGAAGCCGAAGCTGATTCGCGAAGATCATGACCCAATCTACAGATCTTCTGCAACCAAGCACTGGATCTACGCCTTGAATCCTCCACTCCACCATAACTCAGTCCGATTGAAGATCCACCCGGCAAGCTGCCTCCGATCCACTCAAGTCTCCACCATTGGCATCCGCAGGTGGGCTGTTGAGGGTTGACACCCGACCACCACACCCATTCACGGTCACGCCTCACGAGTCACAGCTCCAGCCTTCAGTCTCAAAAGGTCTCTGACTCTCTTCACTCTTTGTTTTGGAATTGGAAGTTGAAGGCTTGAAGTTGAAGCCCGAATCAAATCTGACTTTTAAAGTTATTTAAGAGATGGTATATATTTTATAATTATATATGCATTAATGATTAATTATAATTGTTATTTGTTATATGTTAAATGAGAAATGTTAATTGTAACTTTGTATGTTAATTATATATAATTATATATTGTTAAATTTTATCAATAAAATAAAAATAATCCGGCATTAATTTTCTATTATTAATTAATAATTATTTTTTGTATGAATAGTAATGTTAGATTAAAATTAAATATTATCTTACAATATAAATTATAATTATATATGTCATATGATATGTGTATTTGTACAATAGTTTCAACTTCCACAAAAAATTAACCAATTTAATTGCAGTAGTTTTAAGTTTCAACTTCAACAAATAATTAATCAATTTAATTAATTGCATGATAACCATTAACCAATAAGTAAATATTAAGTGGTTAAGTACATATAATGTGGGCAGAATAAGAATTAAGAATTTAAGATACGGATATGTAATTAATATTATATTATTTTGGCCAATGGATAATTAGATACTATAAATTAAATAATTACATTAATTTCTTGGTTTTAATTTCTTGGTTTTCTTTTATGGAATATGCATCTTGAATTATTGATCATATATAAACATTATGGTGGAAAATTGGAAATATTGATTTCAAAAAGTTTCATAAAATTAAATTAACAATTATTTGAATCAATTTGTAATACTAACTATTAAGTAGATTTTTTTAATAGTCTTTTTTTGTTTTAATTTATGAATTAATGATTAATAATTATTTTATTTATATGTTTAAATGTCTGGACACTCAAGATCGAATTCAATAAGTAATGATGACAATCAAAGTGTTCAAATCGAAGGAACTAAAAAGGCAAAGCGGAAAAGACCAGTGATGAAGAAAAGATATGCGACGTGGAATCATTTTACTTTACTTGAGGACAATCCAAACAAATGCAAGTACAACTATTGTAGTAGACAATATCAATACCACTCAAGGCGTGATGGGATTACAAATATGAGAAATCATATATTGGCTTGCCTTGCATACAAGACATTCTGGGAACAACAAGAGGGGAGTCAACAAAACTTGACAACTGAGGGTGGGGAAGGAAATGCAAGTAATATGATTTTGGCTAAAAGGTGGAGTCAAGACGCTTGTAGAAGGGCAGTCACCAAAATGATCATTATAGGTGAGTTGCCGCTTAGTTTTGTGGATAACAAAGGGCTCAGGCATTTCTGTAGTGTAGCCATTCCACAATTTGTTATGCCATCTCGGAGAACTATTGGTAGGGATGTAATGGATTTATTTTTGGAAGAAAAGACAATGTTGAAGAGTTTGATTTGTAAAAATAAATAGCGAGTATCTCTTACCACTGATTTATGGACTTCTGTTCAAAACATGAGTTACATGATGATCACAGCTCATTTTATTGATAGTGATTGGTGTTTCAACAGAAGGATTATTAGTTTCAGTGTGATTAAAGATCATAGAGGGAAAATGATCGGTAAAAAGATTGTAGCTTGTTTACAAGATTGGAGGATAGAGAGGTTGTTTGCAATAATCGTTGATAATGCCAGTACAAATGATGTTGCTGTTAATTATGTGACTATGCAATTGCTTGCTTGGAGGAATGATGATGAAATTGTATTGGCGGGTCAGTATATGCATGTGCGTTGTTGTGCACATATTTTGAACTTGATTGTTGTTTTGGGGTTGAATGAATTGCATGCTAGTGTTGCCGCCATCCTGAATGCTGTGAAGTATGTGAGATCCTCCACCACAAGGCTACAGGCATTTAAACAATGTGCTCAATAAGTGAAATGTCCAAATGGAACGGTTGTTTTGGATTGTCCTACTAGGTGGAATTCCACCTATTTAATGTTGATGACTGCGTTGAAGTTTCAAACAGCATTTGATAAAATGGCAGAGGTGGATAAATCATATGAGGTATACTTTCTCGAGAAAGAAAATAATGCTAAGAGGGTGGGCCCGCCTAGACCTGAGGATTGGGAGAGTGCAGGGCGAATTGTGAAGTTTTTGAAGGTATTTTATAATGTTACTTTGTTATTTTCTGCTTCTTTGAGTGTGACTTCTAATCTTTATTATGATACCATTAGCTTAATTGAGAGCTCATTGACTGCAGTAGAGGGAAGTAAAGATCCTTGGGTAGTGGCTATGGCTTATCAAATAAGGGAAAATTTTGATAAATATTGGGAGTCTTCAGGGAAAATAAATAAAATATTAATTGTTGCCTCTATTCTTGATCCACGAGTTAAAATGGATTTTGCCAACATATTTTTGAAATCATTTTTGCCAATGATGGTTGGAAAGTTGAAGAAATGACCAAAGCAGTGAAAGATTTGTTGAATGAGCTTTATGATGCATATAGTACAATGTGCTCTAGTTCCACACCATCGCTGTGTAGTGAGAGTGTTCCTAGCAGCAACTATGGTAGTATAAGTTATTCTCTTTATTTTACAACTGAGGTTGGTTTGCATATAGTGCAAACTTTTGGATATTTTTATTTTTGTTGGTGCTTGAATTTGTATTTTTTCAATGTTCTTGTTAGCTTGATTTGTAAATTAAATATTTGATACTAGTTACAACATTAAAGTTTTTTCATATTAATTGTACTTGAGCTAATTTACATCCATGATAATTGGGATGATATCCATATTTTGATTAGTAGGAATTTGATATTTTCTTTTGCCCCGAGTAAATAATTAATATGGGATTTAATACAATTTTATATTTTAACTGAACAAATCAGTAGGGATTAGAATTGGCAAAACTCGGGCCTAGGTCCAGGTATGTCAATGCCCGGACATACCCTAGATTTAACTTTTAGAAACTTCGGCCAGGCTTAAAAAGCTCAATATCGAGTCGAGTTTTTAATCTAGATTTTTGTACCAGAATTTTATATATTTTTAATGTTATATGTGTGTACTTTTTTAATTCTTTTGTAATTTTGTAATTTTTAAATTTATTTCAATGAAAATAGACATGAAAATATAAACTTTAAATATTTAAAATTTTACATATATGTAATAAATGCGTTAAATAAACATAATTATTTAAAAATAATATATGTTTTATAATTTTTTTCAATAAAGTCTGGGTTCCAGGCCAGGTCCTAAATTTATCCAGTGATACCCAGGACCAGTCCGACTTCATCTCTAATTGCTCGGGTCCGGACCGAATGAGTATTTTTAACACCCCTAATAGGAATCTGTACTGGCCAATCCCGATCATTATGCCCCGATT
>JAQOOD010000003.1:17908342-18203954 GCA_029633175.1 Citrus glauca
GCCTAATGATCTTTCCATTACTGGTTTCCATTTCTTGTCTGGGGGCCCACCACGAATCGTTTGACCCACAGTGTTTGGATTGGAGCCGTCCTGCCAATTGAAATTGAGAGAAGCAGCCTACTCTTGGGACATGCTTGGGAAGTGTAAAATCAGATTCATTTAATTAATAATAACATGAAATCTTGCCCCCCGTGGATAGATGGAACAAACTTAATTGGCCCACTTCAGCTTTTCCAAACAAACTCTCACCGAGTATCTTCCAATTGATCTTTGCTTAGCTAAGGTAAATAGAAGGATGAAAAAAATAAATTATTTTTTTATAAAAATAAGTTAAGTGATGATAATGATATGATATAAAAATAATATAATATTAATTAAAGAAGAAAAAATTTATTTTTAAAATTAAAAAAATGAAATAACATTTAAAGAATTATTTGTAACTATTATAATATTATTATTTTTGGATGTGACTCAATATTTCAGAAGTAAAATCTCTTTTAAAAATTATTTTAAAGTTGTTCTTATATGTTAAAGAAACTCATGAGTCAAATGGGGTTGGGGCTCTTTTATTTATTTTTGTTTGTCGTGTTTTTTTTTTTTTGAAACCTTCTTAGATTACAACATCTGCAAAAAGAGGGAGTAGCATGAATTTTTATTGGAGCGTTCTATTTTAAAGATATACATGAACAAGAAAAATGTTATTTTAAAGATATACATGAACAAGAAAAGGCTAACTTAGATTTTTTTTGAATCAAATACTATGAATAAATGCTAGTTCAGATGGTTGTGAATGTGTTTTATATTTTGTAGTCACCCAAGTTTAAGTAATTATGAGAGACAAAAATTGATGTTTAATGGATGAAATTTCTTATTCCTACATAAACATTTAAAAAATGAATAAATTCTAAACTCTTTCATTAATCATCAGTAAATATAATTATTTCAATAGATTACTTCTACTTTTATTTTTATTTTTCAATAATGATCCATGAGGTTTTATGGCCATATTTTTTTATTCACAATAACAGAAAAGTAAAATTTCATGGATTTTATTCTAATTTGTATTCCTCCTCCTTACCCTCTTATTAATCGTTGCGAAATTGCATGACGCTTATGCGTTCAATAGATGACTTGAAACAAATGAGAAACCACCTTGATGGGAGAATCTTCATTATTTGAAAAGGACTGTGTCTCAATATTTGGGATTATAATTCTTTTACTATTCTAGTCATATCTAAACTATAATTTTTTTAATATTTTAATTTATTTAAAAGAATAAAAAAATTTGATAGATATATTTTTGGGATTAAAAAGATATTTTTTCAATTTTATAGCATGCAAAGAATGAGATTATTTGAACCCAACAAACTATTAACTTAAGCCACTTCTTAGAAAAATATTACTATACAAGTATCCTTACCTTAAATTGTTATTATAGCCATTATAACTAAACATCATAACTTTATCATCTTTAACTTCTCTCTAAAGTTTTTATCTCTATATTTTTCTTTTTTCTGTATATATAAAAGATGCTCTTTGACATTATCTATGCTGCAGTTGATAAATTAACTACTAATTTACTTATTTACTTTTATATATATTAAACTTTCTTCCACTTTGAGGTGAAATATTTAGTGTCTTAATTGAAATTAAAGATCTTTTTTATGTGAAATATTTGATGTTTTAATTGAAATTAGGGATCGTGGCACTCTATCCTCTCTACTATTTCCTAATAAGAACTTTGAGAGTTTCAGACTTGGAAGAAGTAAAGAAAGCCATTGTAACAAGTTAATAACAATGGAGAATTTAGTAGCTATAAAACCAAAACAAAATCCAAGAGGAAGAAACTGAATCAAAGAGATGTATTAGGATATAGGTGAGTCTATTGAGTAAAAGATAAATTTTTAAATTTAGATAATGGGTTTGTTCAGAAAATACAATCAATGTGTACAAATATTACACTTCAATTTATTGTTAAAATTGTTTGCTATATTTGTATAATTAAAGCTAGTAAAAAGATAATATTAACCCTTCATTTATTCTTTTGTCAACAAAAAAAGTTGTGATTTAGACAACACTGGACAAGTAGACAAGAAAGTTCTAATCTCAGTGGACCAAAGTCAACTGTTTTCCATCAAATTGTTGCTTGGAAAATGCAGAGACTTATCCTGATGCCAAATAGACCGAAAAGATTAAAGGAAACATCAAACTTTTTTTAATAATTTATCTTCTTGTTTTTTTTCTTCCTCAGAAAGGTAGTAAGTATTAATAATGCAAGGATGTTAGGTAGCTAGGGTAAAAGAAGATCACATTTTTCACCATATGAATTTAGAATAGAACAGTTATGCACAAATAATGTAATGAGAATATCCCATAGATGCCAATCCAATCAGAGAAAAAATATGGGACGCCTGGCAATTTCTGCTCACGACCACTTACTCTTCCACACCCCCCCCCCCCTCTTCCCCCCCTCCCCCCTCTCTTAAGAACTCCTGATGCTGCTTGCTTCTTTTGATCATGTTTTTGTGGGGCATGCTTTGTTTATTGGTTGAATTGTGCAAAAGTTGGTAAGGATTCCTCTTTGCTCAAATATGTTATTGATTCAATGAACTTCTTTTTGTGAGTAGTTCTACGTAGAATGTGCAAGAAGATAGGTTCGGTTAGTATAACCCATTTGTGTGTTTAATTAAATTTTGAGATCAACCAAAAAAAAAAAACACTCCCAATCTTATTCTTTTATTAGCATGTGTGGCGTCTGGAAATTTTAGTGTCACTATCGTCTCTTTACTAGCTGTTTCATCTGATATTGAGTCCATCATATATATATTTCGACTAATTTTACGTTGTATAAATGAAAAGTAAACTCAATCTTATATCCTTTACACATATTCCAACAGCTTGTACTAATCTAAAAGATTTTATTTATTCAAATAACTAACATTCGTACGTAACTTAAACCTACATATAGTTAAGTAAACCTATAGTTAAGAGGCCTAACAAATTAGGTAAAATAATTGTTCCTATTTATACGCATTAGATCTCTTTTTATTGCCAATGTGAAAACTTTACCTAATATCAACAAAAGATTATATGTTGACCGATTATTGACATAGCATGGGCAAAAGAGATATGAACAAGTAGACATGCATTTGGATTTGAAAAACGTGTGACCACGCCATTGGTAGCTTGACTAGATCTATGGCTCGTACAAATATATACATGATTAACATTATCATCCTATACACATGATTAACATGTTCAACGTACCATTCCTAAAATTCTACAAATTACAATAAATTGTCAGTCGTCAAGCATCATTTCCTCTTTTTTTTAACAAAAAAAAAATTAAAAACAAAAATTCCAACCACCAAATCTTACTTTAATTATACTCTTTTAATCTTTTTAACTGAATTTGTATTGACTCATTATCGTTTCATGTTGATATTGCTTTCTCTAGAATCCTATCTTAAGTTCTTGTTTAATTTATGTAATTTTATTCCCAAAAAAAAAAAGAAAGGATCATGGTATGTACGCGCAAACTTTAGTCACCATATAATTGTCGGTTCATTCACAAACAAATAATTTCTAATTCCTTTGCCCAAAAAAAAAATCGAATTCAACATTCTATACATTGAATTAAAAGATGAAATCCCAATAAATAATTTTATATACAGCGCACGAAAATCACAAGTTATTGGATTATATTGATTAATCATGGTGATCTAAGATGTTACCTAAGCACAAGGATTAAATAAAAGTACCATACCTAACGCTAAAGACTACATCACGATATACACCAACACGAACTAACATTTTTTAAATTAGTTTAATTATTTAAGCTTAGCTTATTACTTTAGAAATGGATTAAGATAAAGAAGAAATGGTTTATGACTATAAAAGAAATGGAGTATGATAGAAACTAAGACCGATAAAGTCGATAAAAAGTATCCACAAGCTGAAACTTTAGACGCAATCGAATAATGGAGCCCATTTTGTGTAAAAAATTCAAGTTTTGTGCTCTTTGAGTCTTTCGTACAATTAAAAAATTACAAACAGTAGAACGTGATAATAGCTTCGAGAAACAGAGGCAGGTATTGCCGTGTGGCTATTTCCTTAATTAACTACCAGCACCAAGCTCCCATTAATTTTTTGTGGGAGCCACTTTATGTATGTACAAGCTAACAAAGTAAAAATTGTAAGCAGGGAATCAGGATTTTGATTTGACGGAAATCATAACCTAAAAATTTTAAATTTGACTGGATTATAATATTATAGCATAGAACTCATAAACTAAAGAGGCCAATAGTGGAATCTATAATAGATAAACCATAAAATTTAATTAGCTATAATAAAATTGTGTAAAAGATTAAGCAGAGGGGGTCAAACACAAAGCTTACATAAAATTGATAAATTTTTTATTCAATCTTTTAAAATTTTTGGGACTTTCTTTTATTTCAGGGCGCCCAATGTAGTTCCCTCAAGATAATTAAAAGTGAATAAGATGATAATTTTTTGTACAACTGACTTTCAAGGGACGTTTCTTGTTTGACTGTATGATATTTAACTTAATTAACCTACTTTTTGAATTTTCCATACATTATTATCAGAGCTATTAATTTTAAACTTTTTATATAATTATATAATCTATATTTATAAATTATTGATTTTTTTTACTGAATTGAATTTTAATTTAAGTTTTAATTTGTGATTTTTGGGAGTTTAGACCTTAATTTAAGCTAAACTTGAGCCTACTAGGCATCACTCATACTCTTAAGAAGGGTTCAAGTCCAAGCAATTGTTAAGAAGGGCCATAATTATAATGATTCGAGTCTCTATAAATTCAACTTTTCTCAATTAAGTAAAAAATTGTGTGAAGTTAATTTGTACGTTTGTCTCCCTTACAAAATGCGGTGGAGTATAGATATTCTTTGTCTGTGATGATCATATGTCTACGTATGTGTTTCATAAAATTAATGTAATAATATAAGTCTCAAGTTATATATTTGATTGTAAATATCAGTGTCATGTCTATTCTAATAACAATTATAAAAATATGTGTAATACAATAATATGATATGTAATCAGTATTAAAAAAAAAAGTCCAAGTAATTGTTGAACTCATTTTCTTTCTCAATTTAATCATATAAGGGTACACATCTCTCCTACTGATATAGATGGATAGTATGTCTATCTAATATTAAGTGATCGTAGAATTTGGATTGTATTATAATAAAACTTCATCTAATTAAGTAGTCCTAGTAAATTTTTTTTATTGTGAAAAAACACACTAAACCATGCATAAAGAGAATAAAAAGCCTAGCATATATAATATATAATCATCACATTCTTAAGGATAATTAAAATTTATTCTTAGGCCTCCTCATAGCGTTGCTGATTTTGATCGATGACAATTCTTAATGTATTCTTGAATATAAAAGTATGTTCAATCAATGCTCGTTCGTTTAAAGCGCAAGAAAAAGAAAGAACATGGTCAGTATGGCTGTCAATTTCATTGCTTCATGATTGATTGGATTGGATAGGATAATGAGATTAGCACGATCTGATTTAACTAATAATAATAATAGAATTAGCGACCAATAATAATCAACGAAAGGACGAATTATGATTTCTCCTTTCCAACGCATGCAACGGCTAAAAACTGCCGCCAAAACGCTTAGGCCTTTAATTTCACGACACGATTATCGTTACGTGCGGATTCCCCGACAACGGAATTTACGTGTCTCCGCCGCCCACCCGTCTCTCGACGCGTGTAAAACGAGACCACGTAAGTAACTAACTTTTGAATTATTATAACAGTCAAAAAAGCAAACCGACCCACGATGGCTTTGTTGTATCCTCTACGTTTTTGAGATTTGAGATGCTGACATCTCAACACGAAGAACAAATTTATTTGTGCAGATTTGTATTTTTTTTTTGTCTATTTGGGTGCTTACCTACCTTTGCCAATTTGATTTTGAGTTCTTTGTTTAAGAGGGACAATTTTTTTTTTTGTGGAAAGTTCTAAGAACCATCGTAAGAAGAAGAAAGAAGTGTAGCATTGTTATTCAAGTGGCAAAAACAAAGAAGAGCAATGAATTTTTTTTTTAATTTTAGAAAAAGAGAAAACTCTCCATTCCTTAAAATTAGGAGAAAAAAAAAAGAAGAAGAAACCAAAGTCAAAAATTCCCATCATTCTAAAGCACTTGATGTAACTTAACGTGTGGAAAAACTTATCTTAGAACGTTCGATGAGGAATTGAATTTTTAGAGGTAACCAAATATTTGCTTGACTATTTTCATTTATTGGAGATTAATTAATTGACTTCCCACCCCTTTACTTCAATTGTTCAATGAATGTTACTTATTTGATAAAGAATTAGAATTGTGATATATACGGCACTTTTAACTCTTTTCTTTCTTTTTTTTTTTTGCGTGTTGTTTGGGTGCTTACCTACCTTGACCAATTTGATTTTGTTTTCTTTGTTTGTAGGGTTCCTCTATAATGTTGTAATTTTTTTACATTATCAATTGTGTTTTTAATTGTGTACCATTGGATTTAATCAGTGGTACACAATATTTACAGTAAAAATAAAAATAAAAATAATGGTAAACGGTTAACATGGGTGGAGAATTTTATAAAATAACTATGACCACCCTTAGAGTTTAAAATAATTTTATTTAAATAGTATATTTTATTTAAAATTATTTTTCAATCCTCCTTTAAATTTGAAATGTGATAATCTTTTTTAAATAAACCTTCCAAAATCTATTACCATTAAGTATAAAATCTAATGGTAGGTTATTTAACACAAATCAAATAAATAAGTTACAATTACAAAATTTATATATGATATAATAGTAATAAATAATACAACTAAGTACATATATTTAAGTAAATGTCATATTTATATCAATAAACTCATTGTTGAGATTGCTTGTAATATAAAAATTACTTGATCACACATGTTTTAATAAAATTCCATATCGTATATTAAAATACTCATTATTTTATATAATATTAAGGGTCATTGTATAATTGATCATTAAGCATGTATTATTTTTAACACTCATTTAATATATTTATTCTTTGAATTTTATATTTATCTTACAATTAATATCCTTACATGGTAGGAATTTTAAGTTTTATAAGCCTATATATTTTCATTTAATTTTCAAATATCACTTTGTTAATTTCATAAAAGTTAAATCTAATATATATTCCTAATGAGCTTTAGTTTATGAATCGCGAAAGATTATTTTATTGATATCCTTTGATTGTTATTATAAAATTTTATGTTATTAAGAATCATTACTTTTGTTATGATAATTAATAGTGACAATAAATAAAATATTACCTCCAATAATATTTACGTGAGAAAAAAAGTGGAAGAAAATCATTTATATTTTTAGATTTTTATTGATATGGTAGGAAATTATTTATGCCTTATAAAATTTAATTTTCACAAGCTTGTTTTCATTTTATTTTCAAATGTCACTTGTTAATTTTATAAAAGTTAAATCTAACACATATTCCTAATTAATTTTAGTTTATGAATCATGAAAGATTATTTTATTTTTATTCTTTAATAGTAATTATAAATTTTTTATGCTATGAAGAGTCATTACTTTTATTATGATAATTAATAGTGACAATAAATAAAATATTACATCAAATAATATTTAATAGACAAAATGAGAAAAAAATCATTGTATGTTTTTATACTTCCATTATAAAGATATAATTTATGATACTTTAACTTAAAATTTTGGCACAATATTTGAGCCACTAATATCTCATAGTCTAATGGTTGATATTGAAAGTCAAAACAATATTTCATAATGTTATATCCTCTACCATTGAATTGCATGAAATAAATAGTTTAATTTTTTGATAAAAATTTAAATCAAAATATTTCTCACTCTATAGTTATATAGACATATATATATTTTTCAATGATAATTGGTGCATAAAATATTTCTCATTTGTTGTGGCTCGTATGGTTTATTGAATGCTTTCTATAATCATTATTGTTTAAGTATTAATGGTTTGTAATTAAATTCATATAATACAAATTATTACAAGATTTTGTGTTAAATAACCTACTTAATAATATATTTTATACTTAATGGTAATTGATATTGGAAGATTTATTTAAAAGAGATTATCATATGACAAATTTAAAGGAGGGGTGAAAAGTAATTTTAAATAAAGTATACCATTTAAGTAAAATTATTTCAAACTCTAAGGGTAGTCACAATTATTTTACAAAAATTATCCACCCACTTGAACGGTTAACATTATTTTAAATTATTTTTTAGTACAAATATTGTATACCATTGATTAGATCTAATGGTTCACAATTAATACATTATTGATGTTGTAAAAAAATTACAGCATCATAGAAAGACCCTTATTTGTGGGATATTACAAATACTATCATAAAAAGACAAAAGCTCAGGGTCCATTTGGGATTGCATTTGGAAAAGTCAAAAGTAGTTTTAAAAAGTTAAAAGTTAATTTTAAAAAGCAAAATAACCCATCTTACAATAAATTTTGAAAAGTAAGGAATGAGTAGCTTTTTAAAATCTTATTTTAAAAATCAGTTTTTATTTAATACAATTCTATTTATATTATAAAAATCTAAAATTATTCTTATTAATTGGGAAATAAGATCACTAACTTTAAAAATTTTATTATTATGATTTCTAATTCTATTGAGCTAACATTATAAAAAAAATTAATCATATAAAATATTATTTTAGTTATTAATTATTATATAAACACAATTAAACAAAATTTATATACATGTTTACAAATGTGTAAATAAATTTCATTTAACATTATGTCTAATTCAGTCATTTATATTCTTGCAGTAATTTAATAGTAAGATTTACTAAACACATATAATTGTTTTTAAAATTTATAGTACTTTTAAAATAAATTTTACCAAACATTTAATTGATTCATTTCATATCTGAGTATTTTTACAAAATAGCTAACAATAATTATTTTAAAAGTTACAATATTACAAAACTAGCCCTTAGTCATTAATTGATTTCGAATACTATTTGACTGTTTTCAGTTATTGGAGATTGATTGATTTTGATCAATTTACTTCAATTTTTCAATGAACTTTTTAATTATTTAGTAAGCGACTAGAGTCTTGCCATATTGGATGTTAATTTATGTTATATATAATATTAAAATTTTATAAATCAATTAGATTACTAACTTAAAACTTCTTAGGATTCGAGTAAGTAAATGTTTATCTCAGTATTCTGCTTATTTTATACTTACCATTTCTTATCTTTGATATATTTTGCCTTCCAGCTTCTTTTTTTTCTTTTTTATCTTTCTTCTCTTTGCATATGTATGATCAGAAAGTCTTTGGATGTTATTTTTGACCATTCAATTGCGAAGAATTCCCTTGGAAATATCGAAAGATAAACAAAGGGTTTTGTCTATTATGTCCAAAACAAGAGGGGAATGGGCATTTGTTCGAGTTGGCTTCCTACACACACACACCCACCAATCATAGCAAAATTTTGCTCGCTAAAATTTGTGAAAAGCTTGCTTAAAAAAAAAAAAAAAAAGATCTGTGTATAGTTGGTTAATGGTTACTTATCTAAGGTCCATATTTGTCATTTGTCACTATGCAATTGCTAGGGTAGCACACAAATTTTGCTAATTGTTGTCACATAATCGATGTGTAAAGGGTTTGAGCCTTGTTACCCCAACATGGGCCAAAGCCCAATTTCAACATTATGGTCTCTAAAGAAGTTAGAGTTTTGGGTTATAAAAAATGGTGGTTTTAAGTACAAACCAACTTATTGCTAGTACTCTCTTTCGGTAACCAGTTGAAGTTTCAGAAATTTTAAAATTTTAAATTTACTTCTACTTGAAATTTAACTAACGACACATTTCGAGTAGCAGTTCGGTTTTTATTCAAATAATATTCTAAGAAAATTATAATTGTATATAATATGTACATTGTGAATCTAATTGAGAAGTATCTAAATTATGCATACAAATGACAAAAAGAATAAGCAAGTCAATAAGAGAATTGGCAGCAAAGCTCTTTTGTATTCAATTATCTGTCTCTATATTCTCATTTCATTTGCAAGCAGCTATTGAGCGGTGGAAGAGTTGATATGTGTGTGCTACACTATACAAATCTGAAGAGGCGAATAGACATAATCCGATAATGCCCCCCTCTTAGATATCCACCACTTTATGGTAATTGTATTCATCTTTTACTTGAAAAAAGAAAAATCTATGCGATAAAAAAACCCAAGCAAAAGAAATACAATTCAACAAATCATAAAGTGATAGTGGACATACTGTAAATCTGTCCCGGTAAAAGCTTTTGCCATTAAAACTTCGTGAGACCAAAACTTGGTCAAGGGAAAAAGAGTACAAGACATATTTGTCCAGATAATTCACATAATTTCTTTCGAGAAAGATTATATATGCTCTCCCTGATCAGTGCTCTTGTTGAGTGCTCGGTGCCGCCTTGATAATATTATGTACCAAATTGATAATCTGTTCAGTTGGCATGTCAATACCATATACTATCACATTTGTACGTTAATAGTCCTGCAAAACTATAAGTGAAAAATATCTCGTCCACACATGCATTGTATACGGTTCATAAAATAACCTATATATGTATCATCAACAAGATCCGAAATTTTTGTTAGTTCATAAAATAATCATAATAACAAACTATATTTTAACAGTTACTTTTGAACACAAAAATCGTCAATGATTGCATTCTTAATGATTCCACACTTTCATGTGTAAGCGAAGATATTTCATCATTTTAAGCATGGCTTTGCTCTCATCAAAGACAAAAAGACCTTTTAAAAAATTACCCAGAGTTTAATAGAAACGTCATTCTAGACGCATGTGCCTGATTAATACTTTGTACTTCATAATAGATATTATTCCATCAAGGCATCTAGTATTTTACCAAAGAATGTTTGCTCTTTTGGAGCCTCATTTGAGTAAAACATTGACTAAGAACCTTCTTCTTTTGAGGACCCCTCGAACCAAGTAGTCTATCAAGCTTCAAGTGTTCGTGGATAATTCCTCAATTGCTCAGAAATTGTCTGTAAAGAAAGACCATGTACATAACAATTGACTTGATTACATTTACCATCTAGTAGATGCATTTGCTATTTGCTGCAAGTGAATTACCTTTCATACTTTACACTAACAGAGATGCAAAAATATAGATGAGACATGGTTGACACTTTCTTAAAGAACTCACGCCTTACCCCAAGAGGTGTTTTTCTTTCTCCTAATGGAGGAAAAGTTGTCTCGTCAAAATGATAGTATGCAAAACATATGGTGAACATATCACTTGTTAGGGGTCTAAGATACTTCATAATTTTTGGTGAGATAAAACCGAAGACAATGGTCATTGTTCTTTTCAAAATTAATAAAATTTAGGGAAATTATTCACCGTTCATTCGTTTTTTCTAACTATTTCAAAAATACATATTTTTTTATTAGAATCCACTTGAAATTACATTTCTTTTTACTTTTTTACTTTCATTTGAAAGACTGTTAAGAAAACTAACGGAATACTGTATAAATAACTTTTTTACCCTCAAATGTAAAATATAAATTATCCACCGACTACCTTTTTTTATTCTTAATTTTTTTTTGCTGAACTCCAGTTGAAGTTATATTTTTTTGCACCTTTCCACCATTGTATTATTGTGAAATGATAATTTTACCCTTATGATGTCAGCAAATTTCTAATATTATTATAACAAGAGTGGACCAATGAAAAAAAATTAACTTCAGATGGATTTCAGCAAAAAAAATTGTATATTTTTAAAAAACGGTGAAAAAACAGGTGGACGGTGGATAATTTCCCTATAATTTATGCTTAAACTTCATGTATCTATAACGTACAACAAAACAGAGCGTATATTAAATTTCATGGTAAAACGTATATAAATGAAACAAATAAAATTAAATAGGTATCATTTAATTGATAAAGACACTTCCATTTTTAATTTGATAATTGATCCTCTATTCATCTTTAATTTTTTTTGTCTTCAAATTTTGCTGGCAATTTTAGTAGAAAATAAACACAGAAATATTTTGGTTGTCTTCATTTTTTGATGTGGAAGGTCTAATTTAATGGCAATCACATAGCATACTTGTGAGGATAGTTTTATTAAATAAATAGATAAAATAAGAGCGTAACAGAATAGGATACTTCCTGTACTAGAGCATCATCGTGTTGACAATATATTGTAAAATTAATTGGGAAGTATCCAGATTATGCATACAAATAATATAAAAGAATTGAGAAGTTAAAGGAGTAGAGTGATAATAAGCAAGTCAATAAGGGAATGGCTAGCAAAGCTCTTTTGTATTCAATTATCTATTTCCATATTCTCGTTTCACTTACAAGACTCGTTTCACTTACAAGAATAGGGATGGGCAAAATGGAATAATTCAGATTCCATTCGGATTATTTGGATAGCTAAAATAGTCATCTAAATGCAATCTGAACTTAAATCCGAATTTATGAATAATATTCAGATTGAATGAATAATTCAATCAGATCGTATTCAGATTGAATGAATAAATCGAATTACATTTGGATTCAGATCGATAATTTATGAATATATGTACGAATAAATAAGATGAATCCATATCACTTTCAAGTTGCAATATAAAATTGAAATCACACAAATAAAAAAATGCAGCAAGCCATCAAATGAAAAAAAGAAAATTCATTTTAACATCAATTATTTAGTTGAGTTCTTCATAAAAAATTGCATCCTAAAAGTAAGAAAGCTAAATCAAACAATCAACTTTACAATGACCAAAAAGACTAGGAGAATGACATACTGGCAAATCAAAAACAGATTGATAAGTAATTCAAAAGACCTAAATTTATGCAAGTTTTTCAAAGTCAAAGCATTCATTCTTACAACCTCTGCACCTCACAAGCTTTATGAATCTGACTCCATTGGAACTTGCAATAAACAAATAAATGCAACGGTTGGGTTTCGGACTTCGGTTGGCATGCGGCTTTGACCGGTAACGTGGCAACGGGCAGTTCAAAGGCTCAGCAGTTGCTGGCTGCAACGTCGTAGGCGTGGAGCTAGGGAGCCGACGCTTGATAGCCAGTCGGATTTTTCTCAAAGAGATTCATTGATGTCTGTATGATGCTGCTGCTTCTTTCATTCTTTGTATCTGATTTGGAATTTTAAGGATTTAAGGGTTTCTTTTAATCTATATTTATATTTTTTAATTTATTTTTTTAATAACAAGTGTAATTCGATTGGATTTGTCGGACTGATCCGGATCTGATCTAATCTGATCCGAATTAATTCCAATCAATTCAATTCAATTCGAATAAGAATAAATCAATTTTGATCAGATTGGATTCATCCAAATCTGATCTGATGCCCACCCAATACAAGCAATATTGGCTGCTATTCATAGCTTTTTAATCAAGCATCTATTGAGCGGTGGGAAGAGTTCGCCGCATGTACCACACTTTCTAAATTTGATTGTGTGAAGTACAAAACACAAAGACAGATGTTTATTTTACAACTTAGGGTGCTGTAGGTAACACACCTTCTAATTTACAAAACACCTTCTAATTGGCTTCTCCCACGTGCCCCTAGCATAAGTTATACTATCAAGTGCTCCAAACCAAAGTGACGAGAGCAAAGACTCGAAGCGCTTTAGGGCTCAAAGTGCAAACACTAGTCAGGACCTTACTAAGTTACATAATAATATAAGAGATATTATCATTTTCCTACCAAAGGTATTCTACACATCATGTCAGTACCATGGTTTGGCAAAACTATCATTTTACTACTAAATCTTTAATCTGTTAGCATTTTACCACCATTCCGTTAAAACTCAGTTAGTATTTAACGGAAAATGCATAAAAAGTCAATTTTACCCCTGGAGCCCAAAAGACGATTTTGCCCTTGAAGAATGAACAGCAACAAGTGATGATTAAATTACAAAAATAACCCCAAAAGTAGCTGTTACATTCAAATAACGGCTACTTTGGGGGTTATAAGAACTGCTGCTAGTTGCCATTTCAACCAGCAACCAACAATCAACAAACCAGCAAACCAGCAACCCCATTTGAGCACCAACAACCCAGCTGAAAAAGAAAGAAAATGGCAACCCAACTACTCAATTTTTAACACACAACTACAAGCCACAATAAACATTTCCATACCACTGCACCAGCAAGCCCAAGCCATTTTTAAACACCAGTAAGCTCAGCCATTTTTAAACACTAGCAAGCTCATTTTATTACTAGCAATTAGGCCATCTCAACCCCAACTAGCAAAACCCCATTTGAGCCCCAGCAACCCAGAAAATGACAGCTCAAAGACAGCAAAATCAAACATAGTTTATCATTCAAGGACAGCAACAATAAGCCTACCACTGCACCAGCAAGCCCAATCCATTTTTAAACACCAGCAAGCTCATTTTATTACTAGCAATCAGGTCATTTCAACCCCAACTAGCAAAACCCCATTTGAGCCCCAGCAACCCAGAAAATGACAGCTCAAAGACAGCAAAACCAAACATAGTTTATCATTCAAGGACAGCAACAATAAGCCACTGTAAACACTACATTTTATCCAAGCTAAAAAAATCCAGCTCAGCTCTTCTTAGTTTCAGCCTTCATACACATAAATTCAAACAAAACAATGGCCTCCAGTAGTAACTTAAGTGTTAATACCAGGGTTCGAGCTAAGAAACATGCTGAAGTTATAGCCTACCCTAAATACTGCAATTGTGGTGTGCAGGCATGTGCGCTGGTATCTATAACCTCAGAAAATCCTAATAAGCTCTTTTGGACATGCAGGTTTAAAAAGTGTAATTTTTAGCAATGGGCAGCAAAAGAAGATATGGAAATGCGTAACATTACATCCGGTCATGGCATGAACCTAAATGAAGATGTGATGAAGATAAGTGAACGACTACGATGCATTGAAGCGAAACTGAAATTGGTCATAGTTTTTATTTGTGGCATTGTGATAGGCTTATTTATGAGGAAGTAATGTAATAAACATTTAAGCAAATATTGTAGCAATCAATCATATGTAATGAAGCATTATAGTTTAAGATGTCAGCAACTGGAAAGTAATATTTGTGAAGCTAAAATAAACATAAAGCAACTTAATGCAATTTGTGGATTCTAGAAACATAACAGCAACTAAAATAAACATAACAGCAACTTAATGCAGTTTGTGGATTCCAGAAACAAAACAACAACTTAATGCACTAATATAAAGTTTTGTGCATCTAAAATACATAACAACACCTTAATCTAATATCTGTGAAGCTTGTGAGCCTTGAGTTGGATTCGGGGAAACATTATCAGCTTCTTATTGGCCTGGACAAAAAAATTATTACCTCATTATCTAAAGACCAGCAATAGTTATTTGCAGACATCAAACATTAAATTTAAACAATTAACATACCTCTGTTACGTCCTCTTACTCCATAGCCTCTTGCTCTTGCTCTATGACCCCCTTGGCCCCTTCGGCCTCTATTTCCTCCTCTTCCTCTATTAGCAGTACCTCATTTTCCTCTATGACCAATAAAGCTGTCTTGTGAACCACCTACAGCCTATTTAAATAATCAAATCATCAATATTTGTAACAAATTAAAAATTTTCTCAATGAATAACAATAAACGAATTACCACTTTCTTTGTCCTCTTTGAAGCACGTGCTGCATTAAAACTTTCTCCCGGTCCACTAACTCCCTATTTAAAATTACATAGATAACAACAAAAAATTAATTTCAATACGCATAAAAACAATAAAAACATTAGGTTCAGTGGCTGTTACCTGCTGGGCCGTTGCTATCGATGGCCTTAATGCACATTTCCTGACATTGTGGTTCAGCCCACCACAAAAGGAGCAGTAGATATAAAATGATCTATTTTTTTTTTATTGGCTCAGTGGCTGCCCTTTTCCTTGACTTTTTTGGTCTTCCAATCTTCTTGGTAATCTCAGGTGGAAAGAGCTTGGGCCTATCACAAGGGTCCCATGTAACTTTGTCAGGAATTGGCTTGAACATCACTGCATATGTGTTCAAGTACGCCTTTTTGGTGAAGTATTTTGGTAGATATTCTATTGTCGTGTGTCTAGCATGACTAATTGCAGCCATAGCATGAGTACAGGGAATTCCAGCTAGGTCCCAATAACCACAATCACAGGACCTGCTCATGAGATCGACAATGAACCTTTTTACTGGATAATAACCCTTGTCTTTAACCTAACAAAAATTACACAATGATTAAATAATAATTATAAGGTTGAGGAAAAAAATTGATTAACCTAACAAACATTCAGGTTCAGGAAAAAAATAATTATAAAGAACATGAGTTAGAATTATACTTGAAAGTGAAGATCCCCAGAAGCCATTATATTCATCTTACTTCCACATTCATATGCAGCATCCAATTCTTTTTTCACTCTAGGTGGAATGTTGGTCTAAGATTGTGCTTCTTTTTTCCTTTCTGTGAAGAGTGTCATGAACATGCATCTAATCTCTTCAAGCATGGTCAAGCAAGGCTTCTCTCTGTGGGGTAATATCCAACTATTAAAACACTCTGAAGTATTGTTAGTTGTACGGTCTACCTTACAAGTCTTGTCATACTCATATCTTGACCAAGTAAGCCTAGCAAGCTCAGTCTCCAGCCACTGCCATGCCTCTAACTTCTCTTTTTTGAGCTTTTCCATTGCAATAGCATAATCAAACTTGTTAGTGCTACTGACAGCCCTCCAAAACAGATTTCTCAAACTAACACCAGGATGTTCTTTGCAGAAGTTAGCATATATGTGCCTAGCACATGGTTTGTGATATGCAGTAGGCCATGTTATCTCAATGGCCCCCAACAAACCATTTTGCCTATCTGAGCAAAATGTAATCTGGTCTAAGCCATTATCAAAATACGAATGCAGAATTTCTAAAAACCACGACCAAGTTTCAGTATTCTCTATCTCACACACTGCTAATGCTAATGGGACCATTCCATTATTAGCATCCATACCCACAGCGGCTAATAGAACTCCACCATATTTTGATTTCAAATGACACCCATCCAACCCGATATATGGCCTACAACCATTGTTAAGGGCATTTTTCTGTGCTGGAAATGCCATAAAGAATCTCTGAAAGAGCACTTTCTCAGGCCTAGTTACAACATCACAAAGCACTTTACAGATTGCACCAGGATCATACTTATGAATCACGGCAGCATATTGAAACAAATCTTCGTATCCCCTCGCATGATCCCCATTAATGTCTTTTCTTACCCTCTCTCTAGCCCTATATAGTTTTAAATCCCCTATCCGCACGCCACTAGTCTCCAGCATAAACTCACGAAGAACAGAAATCTTCACATGAGGATCTACAGCAACTTTGCCCTTAATTTTCTCTGCTATCCATTTACTGTTGACAGCCACTGACTTTCCAGTCTGTCTACATTCATGATTCTTTTGCAACTCTTTGATTGCAAATCTACCCTTGCCCCTTATTTTACCTCCCATCACATACCATGGACACTCACTAATCTTGCATTTTCCGTAAAATCTCTTAGGCTCATTGTACACCTTTGTAATTTCAAAGCCTTTATCCACCATCACTTCACCTAACACATATCTAAAATGCTCAACATCATCAAATACATCTCCTAACCTCAACCTATGTTTACCATTACGCCCTGGCTTATATGCATGCACTTCAATATAATCCTTCAGCTGAGTGGTACCCAAATCATAATCTGAATCTGATGTGTCTGCTAGCAGCTGAGGATCTACTTCAGCTGTTTCATCGTCAGAACTAGAACCCTTAGCATCATCCATAATATCTGCACCATTATCTTCATTTTGGTTATCATCATCAGCATCATCATCATCAGTGTCATCTACACGACTCCCATCAGTTGAATATACTACATCATCATCATCATCATCATTCTCACATCCATCATTCTTATTCAGCTCTGTTGGTGGCCCTTGTATGCCTCCAGTCCTAGGTAGTGGTTCATTTCCACCACCATTCACCCACGTAATTTGCTCTGCAGATAACCGCACTCCACAATTATGTAGCATCGCTTGTAACACCCCACAAAGTGGTAAATCAGGACGTAGGGTTGGCAAAATTGTGGCTTCAAATTGTGGCCTCAGAATATACAATAATCGAAAGCTTGTTCCTTGGGTTAGTAACTGATAACTGCACACTTTCAGGAGTCGTCAACCCATGCTCCCTGGTAATCTTCAATGCTTCATTCTTCATATGATGCAGAGTATATTCTTCAGGTTCAATCAACCCTATACGATGTCTTTCACCTTTGTAAAGTAAATGTAGTTGTAATGGTAACATCATCTACAAGATTAAAAACGAGGAAACATTTTGAATAACTGAAATTACAGCCAATAACCACAATTTAATTAGGTAAACAGTAATGAAAAATAACTCAAATTATCGCCAATAACCACAATTTCAGCAAAACGGCAAATGCATGTAAGCTTGATGGTTACAAATAAAAAATTAATTAACAGTAAGCAATAACAACAGGTAATAGACATAAAATCATCCACTCCGGTTCTATATTTGTTCGAAGAAAATGTCCTAATTCTTTCCATTCTAACAAGGAATTATCTAGAATATTTCGCAAATCTAGATCGGCTAATTAACAGTAAGCAAAAATAAATCAATAGCTCGTTTCAAAATTACAGCAAAACGGCAAAAATTCATTAACAGTAACGAATAACCAAGTAGTAATCCTACTAACAATGGACAGAGTAGAAGACAGTAGAGATGGAAGAACACTGCTGCGAGAGGAGACAGAGTCACAACGAGCGAGAGAGGGGAGATGGACGGGATGAAGAATCGAGAGAGAGAGGGGGGCTGAGGGGGGCTGCTTTCGATTTCTAGGGCTCTATGCCTAAATTGCCCATTTCTTTACAATTGCAAAACGCAGCGTTTTTGCCTCACGTGATATGTCCAAAATACCCTTATGACGTCAGCATAAATTTAATTTAGTTAACAGAATGGTGGCAAAATGCTAACAGATTAAAGTTTTGGTGGTAAAATGATAATTTTGCCGAATCATGATACTGACATGATGTGTCAGAATACCTTTAGTGAAAAAATAATAATATCCCATAGTATAACTTATATTAGTTTAAGTGTTGTATGAAACAAGTATAGTTTACTTGTCAATTTTAATTTTTTTTATTAACCTTTTGCCATCGAGATTATTGGAACAATAGTATCCACAAGAGGCTGTGATAAAGAAATGATTTTCTTATTCGTGGAGCTGAATGCACTTCACTTAAAGAGTCACGTGTTCCTCCCTCATTGCCTATCATACGAGGTGTTCCTAGCTTAGGAATCAACTTACACTAATTGGCTTGTGCTGATCAATGAGTGATGATTATTACATCGTCCATTGATTTGGATATCTTTTAAGAAAAAAAAATTATTCCTTTTTGGTGAGTACTTGGAAGACAACGTTGGACACATGGCAATTATGTAGGCATTTGGAAATCTTTTCGAAATGAGCATGTAACCGTTCCCTTGTGCCGACCAATAAATATAAAGTTCGATGATTGTCAAAGGGACTTTGGCGAAAAATCAGCAACGAAAGAGGACTTTAATGATTGGTTATCTACAAACTATTAGTTCCTTCCCAATTTTAAATAAAAATGAGGAGTTAGCTGTAAATTAGCACAAAACAGCAAAGTTACAATAGTAAGGAGAAGGTATTCAGACCAAAGTAAAAGCAGATAAGAATCAGTTGTCTTGTTTTCAAGACAAAATGATCTCACGAGTCGGCAGCTCGCACCGTCTTTTAATCATTAATCATTTCTGATCTCCCCTAAATTCATGAAACGTCACTCCTCCTGGGGTCCCACTTCAAACAAACTTCGATTCAACGGTGATCTCATGAGTTGTGACCAGACAAAAGTCACAGCTGCGTGATGTGCAAAAGCCGCCTGTTATTTCAAGTTCCCACTGAAGCAGCGAACTTAATAACCTCGCATTGAAGGATTAAAAAGGATGAAAATAGACCCTCGAATTGTAAAGCAGATCGTCAAAGGGGTTCTCATGAATTACTCACGGGCCTAAGAAGGGGGGAAAAATTAAAAAAAAATCTAACGCCATCTTCATTTTTCAAAGCTAATTACATTTTTAAGCAAAAGGTAATTACTTTCATTTGATTCTGCTTCTTCTGCTGCTCTTTTTTGTTTTATAATTTTTGTGTAGAAAGTTTCAATTTTGGTAAGAAATTGGAGTCCTTTGACTTGAGTACTCAAATGGGTTCATCTGTTTTTTTTTTTTTATCTGGCTACTTGATGTATAATTTTTAATTTTATTGACTTCTGGGTTTCTTGTAATTTTATTTCTATATTTTTTGTCATGTTGCAGCTGAAAAACTTTAATACTGTTATATGTGCTGCTTTGCTGGGGATGATGGCTGTAAAAGCGCAACAGTTATCTGATTTATTTGTTATGTTTGATTAAAGGGGGTTAAAAAAAGGATAGAAGGTAGAAGATAGGATCAGAGTATCGAATAAATTTATTAGTTTTTTTGTGTTTTCTCGTTCCAATTTAGTATATCTTTACTTCTTTGGTATGTTGGTTTCCAAAAAAGGAATTACACACAGACACATACACATAATGTTGTCGTGTTGATTTGTTTTAGAAGCAGAATTGTACCTTGCTCGAGGTTCTTCTTTTGCTCCAATCATTTAATCTTCTTATGTAAGATTTTTGAATCATTTCAGCAGAGCTAGCATGAGTCTTCTTGTTCTTTATCTTTTGTGGTTTGGTTCCTTTTCCTTTCGGTTGTTATAGTACCAGCCTCTCAATTTCACCAATTAAAGCTATTTGAAACAGTAGATTAGGGTAAATGCGATTACTGTTTGAGTTTTTACTTTTCCAGTAGTTGTTCTTGATTGACGTTGAGCTTCCGCTATCTCAGTAGAGTTATCATTTACACAGACACATTCATACATATATTTTAGTTACCTTGCACCTCACTCCTCCATGACCCCAAATTAAACCTATCTCATTGGACTCCAACCCATGAAGAAGTTATCATTTTGACAATATGACCCGTTTAAAGTTGGAATTTTGGTCCCAGTTTATGGTCAGGCAGTGTGATTCATTTCATCTGTCAGATGTTTGCGTGATCAATAAATGTGATTGTTTAATTGCACTATGTTCTGTTGCAGGTATGTAAAGGAAGGAGAATTGGCTAAGGTGGTTCAATCAAAATGGAGTCTTGCAATTGCATTGAGCCACAATGGCCAGCTGATGAACTGTTGATGAAATATCAATATATTTCAGATTTCTTCATTGCACTTGCTTATTTTTCCATTCCTCTAGAACTGATCTACTTTGTTAAGAAATCTGCCGTGTTTCCATATAGATGGGTCCTTGTGCAGTTTGGTGCTTTCATTGTTCTGTGTGGAGCAACTCATCTGATTAATTTGTGGACTTTTAACATGCATTCAAGGACTGTGGCTATCGTAATGACCACTGCAAAGGTTTTGACTGCTGTGGTCTCATGTGCAACAGCCCTAATGCTCGTGCATATTATTCCTGACTTGTTGAGTGTTAAAACTAGAGAACTGTTTTTGAAGAACAAGGCTGCTGAGCTCGATAGAGAAATGGGGCTGATCCGTACACAAGAAGAAACAGGTAGACACGTTAGGATGTTGACTCATGAGATCAGAAGCACTCTTGATAGGCACACCATATTGAAGACCACGCTTGTTGAATTGGGTAGAACATTGGCACTGGAAGAGTGTGCTTTGTGGATGCCGACACGTACTGGTTTGGAACTTCAACTATCGTATACACTTCGTCAGCAGAATCCTGTTGGATATACTGTACCCATCCACCTTCCTGTTATCAATCAAGTATTCAGTTGCAATCATGCGGTAAAAATATCACCAAATTGTCCAGTAGCAAGATTAAGGCCTCTTGCAGGAAAATACATGCCAGGGGAGGTGGTTGCTGTTCGTGTCCCTTTGCTGCATCTCTCAAATTTTCAAATTAATGACTGGCCAGAGCTTTCAACGAAACGCTATGCTTTGATGGTTTTGATGCTTCCCTCTGATAGTGCAAGGCAGTGGCATGTCCACGAGTTGGAGCTTGTTGAAGTGGTCGCTGATCAGGTTTGAGACTTGTTTCCCTTCTTGATTTGATCCTTGTATTACCAATTTCTTCTAGTTCGATCTCAGATGTTGTTGAAGACTTCACGAAATGTTTCCTGCTGAGCCATTAGCAATCCCATTTCTTTCTCTATGTCAGTAGTGGGCATTATATTTTCTTGAATTCTGTAGCATATTCTATTCTGTAAAAATTATATGTTTATAAATTTCTGTAGATAATTCATGTTTAGTGATATAAAAACACACATACATCAATTCTTCCCAATGCCTCCTTGTCCTGTCAAAACCTTATATTCTCCATACCCCATACTTTTCTGACATCCTGGAGGTATGTATGTTCAGATACATATTGTTTCCAAGCATGGTTATGTTTTCAAATATAATATTTGTGAGTGCACTTTATGATATGGGACCTAAATCTGAAGTGATTCCCATTTATTATAATTTTGTTTTGTGTGATTTTCATCTAGAACTACATTGAAACATTGCCATTTGATGCATCGATGTGTATCCTATCTTAGTTATACCTGAAGTAGTTTGAATATTTCAATGCAGTTAACATCATTTGTTTTTATTTCGGCAAATAGTGTAATGTTTGATGCTACTTTATTAAAAACTATATATTGTTTTCATCATTTTGTTCATTTTTTTATGTTCTAATAGTATTGAATTGTATGATTATAGAACATTTGTACACTTTTCTTTTTCCTTTTTGAGGAGGAAGTCTATAATGATTGTTGTATGAGCTGCAAAATGGGCGAGGAATGCATAGATCTAATGAAATGGATTGTTCATGTCGATCTGAACACTAGTCCAGCTTGCATTGTTTTATAAATTTAATTAGGCGGATGGTAGGAATTGATCACAAGACCTTCTAGTCAACCTTGCTTTGATATCCATGTTCAGTGACCATTTATCCCAAAAGCTCAAACTTACAGAAAAGGACCTAAAATAGCATACGAGTTATAACAATGAATATAAACAGAGGATTTGCATTGCCGTAGAAATACTAACATCTTACTGTGGCTTGAGAATGCTAAGTTTAGAGACATTGGTCATGTGGATAGCTATTTTGGTTTTCTTTTTCTGGATTCTGATTAACAATGGGAGCATTATGTCTTAGATTGATTTTGAAAATTGATCTTTGAGTTTTAGTCTTTGGAAAATTGCTGTTCATTGCTTGGTCTAGCCAAGTTAAATTTCAAAAGAAACATGGAATTTTAAGTCTGAGAATATGTCTAACAAAAGAGAGTTAATGTCTGCTTGGAGGGTCTGTTGATTATTTGATGTCTAATGTCTCGTGTTGCCTAGCGTGAATGCCAGGTTTGAGTCTTGAGAGTGTTGTTGGCTTGCTTTGTGTGAAAATATTTTCAGTGTTTCAGTTGCAAGAGACTATTCTTTTTTATTTTTGCTTTGGGATTGATCCTTGATTGTAATGTATGATAGTTTTAAGGGTAACTTATTTGTTGAACTTCATGGTTGATACAGGTGGCTGTTGCTCTGTCACATGCTGCAATCTTAGAAGAGTCAATGAGGGCGAGAGATCTTCTCATGCAGCAGAATATTGCACTTGACTCGGCCAGGAGAGAAGCGGAAACAGCCATTCGTGCTCGTAATGATTTCCTGGCTGTTATGAATCATGAGATGAGAACTCCGATGCATGCAATTATTGCCCTTTCTTCTTTGCTGCAAGAGACTGAATTGACGCCCGAGCAGCGACTCATGGTCGAAACAATTCTAAAGAGCAGCAATCTCTTAGCTACTTTAATAAATGATGTACTAGATCTGTCAAGGCTTGAAGATGGTAGCCTGCAGCTTCAAATTGGAACTTTTAACCTGCATGCTGTATTCAGGAAGGTAGGTTTATCCATTCTTGCTGCTTACATATTGTCTATGATTGCGTTGTGGATACAAGGTATTTTGTAGAATTTCTTAACTTCAGACAGATGTTTGTTGCAATGGTAATTTGATCACTTCTCATTGTAGGTCCTTAACCTAATCAAGCCTATCGCATCAGTTAAGAAGTTGCTCGTCGCGTTGAATTTGGCTCCAGATCTGCCGGAGTATGCAGTTGGTGATGAGAAGCGCCTTACGCAAACTCTTTTAAATGTTGTTGGTAATGCTGTGAAGTTTACCAAAGAAGGCAACATCTCAATCACTGGTTTTGTAGCAAAATCAGAATCTTTACGAGACTCTCGAGCTCCTGAGTTTTTTCCAGTACTGAGTGAAAATCATTTTTATTTACGTGTACAGGTTCGTTTCTGTTAAGTTGGATCCTTCTTAGTGTTGCTTAATCTCTTAGAGCTTGAAGTTAATAGTGGATAACTTTCTTTTCTGGTGTAGGTCAAAGATTCTGGATCTGGTATTAGCCCTCAAGATATTCCAAATTTATTTACAAAATTTGCACAAAATCAAGCAATTGCACTAAGAAATTCTAGTGGCAGTGGACTTGGCCTGGCAATTTGTAAGAGGTATTATATTTATTATCTCAGGTCTCATGGCAGTAAATCAACTTAATAGCTTTTACGGTTGAAGAGTTGACTTACGTTGATTTACTGGTTAACATATGCATCTGAGCTTTTTCCCAACTTTGTATCATGTGACCAGGTTTGTGAATCTTATGGAGGGACATATCTGGATTGAAAGTGAAGGTCTTGGAAAGGGTTGTACTGCCATCTTCATTGTAAAACTTGGGATTCCGGAGCACTCAAATGATTCTAACCTCTCCTTTATTCCAAAAATGCCGGTACACGGACAGACCAATTTTCCAGGGCTTAAAGTACTTGTCATGGATGAAAATGGGTCAGTTATATGGCAATTCTTTTATAGGTTGTTTCATTTTAGAGTTTATTATCAGTCTGTCGGGTTTTATTCCATAATATTGTGGGACTGAAAGACCTGGTAGTCATGAATCAGGATGTGGAAACCTCTAGAAATGACCTGCCTACAGGGGCTTGACCGAGTGGTTTTCTAGCAACTTTCTATAGCCACCCAACCAAGTTAGGCGGCTAAAAAATTGATTTGGTCTTTGCCCACCCCCACCTTTTGAAACGTTTTTAAAAAATAGATATCTCTAAAAATGGCCTTTGCGTGATACTTACAGATAAATAAACGATTTAGTGACTGTAGAGTTTTATGAGGCCTTGGAGATGCTTCCAATGCATCTCTGAGACATTTTAATGTGGCACAACTCTCTATTTTCCTCCTGTTTTCACCTTTTGTTTTTCAACCTGCCATTGAAGGCCTGACCTTGGAATGCTTGGTCGTTTTACAGAAAAGCTTAAAAATATTCTCTTTTTCTCATATGATGATCATTCTTCTAACAGTTTCATTACAATTGTGTTTTAAGTAGTTTCAAGTTTTTATATGTTGGGATTTTCATAGGCTTGAGTTTTACTTGAGTTTCTTATTCTAACAAAATTTGACTTTGCTTGCATACTTATGTAACTTGATTGTTCTGATATCATTTTATTGAGAGTTGAGCAAATTTTAGTTTTGTTAATGACTGATCTGTTGCATATCATGTGATTGATTGTTGAACCCATTTTGTGATACAGTGTTAGCAGGTCAGTGACTAAGGGACTTCTGTTGCACCTGGGATGTGATGTAATGACGGTGAGCTCTGTTGAGGAGTGCTTCCGAGTTGTTTCTCACGAACACCAGGTGGTCTTCATGGATGTTTGCGTGCCTGGAATTGATGGTTATGAAGTCGCTGTCCATATACATGAAAAATTTACGAGGCGTCATGAAAGGCCATTAATAGTAGCCCTTACTGGAAATACTGACAATTTGACCAAGGATAATTGCATGAGGGTTGGAATGGATGGAGTTATCCTAAAACCTGTTTCACTTGAAAAAATGAGGAGGGTTTTGTCAGATCTTTTGGAACACCGGGTTCTCTTTGAGTCTACGTAAAAACGGAGAATGCTTCTACACCTTTAAGTGGGGGAAAAAAATATTTAAGGTAACGTGAGAGCTCTCTCTACAGCATTTGGTTTTTGGTGGATACCACTTTGTGATAGAGCTTTTCAATAGAGTGGTCCAAATAACAAATGTACACAAAGGGCAGGTTTGTTCATTAAACTTGCATTTTTTTGCAAATTGTTGTGAACGCAGTGGCAAAGAAATACTAACAGATTTGTGAAATTTCTGCCTGCGGTTTCTGATTTCTTGTTTTGTAAGCTTTGGGAAACAGAATTATAATATAGCAACTTGTGAACACTTCTTGAATGATATCATTTCTTCACTAAAAGAAGAAGAGCTGAAAGATTATCCTGATTAATTTGATTGAGCAAGACAACATACTGATGTATATTAAATTAGTAATATTACAATAAAATCTCAATAAACTCATAAATTTATATCTTTTTTTTTTTGGGTCAATTCCAATTTGAGGCCAACGTACTAAATTATGATTTAATAAGTAAATATTTATTTAAGTAATATATTTTTCTGGGTATCAAATGTATTAATTAATTGAGGTTTTACTGTAAATATTTAAATAATTCTTGACAAATAAGAGAGTTGATTGATATATGGTTTGGATACCTTGGACTGATAAAACCATACACATTTCAGTTTTTTTTTTCCAAATTTAAAATACTTAGGAGTTATATTTTGAATAATAATTGTTGAAAGAGATAGATTATTTGCACCAAGGTATCTATATTTTGTACTTGATCTACATACTGATTTTGAAAATAAGTTGCTCCAAAGGGCACGATAAAGCGACTTACAATTCTTTTTGTTAGCTAAAGTCACTTGATTTCGACTTTTGAGAAAGATAGGAGTGAAAATTTCATTTTGAACTCTGTCCACCATTATCTTTTGAATTAACCTTAAAAAAAAATGGTCTTTCCAAGATCAAAGGGTCACTTTGATCATGGAAAGACCATTATGGATATATGTAATTTGTAGTTTTACCTTGTTTCACTTTCCAAAATTAGCCTTCAAAATTTAATGTTAATGCCATATAAGATGTGGGATTCTTTACATATTCATGCTAAACCTTTTGTTCCTTTTTCACTCTCTCTTTTTCTTTTTAAAAAATATTATATTAGTGATACATTAAAAAATTTAGATTAGCGCATCAAATATTTACTGGAACCACCCACATTAATATATCATAACATAAGTGTAATATAAAACACTTGCTACTCCAAAAGAATGAGAAAATTTTACTCCCATAACTACTCTTTGATTTAAGGATAAACACCTTCTCCTCGTATTATTGAGGTAAAATGATTTTTGAATAAAGGAAAAAAAAATACACGTACAACAATTATTTTATATATTTAGATTGTATTGTTTTTGTATAATTAGACTACATTAGAAATGTTTTATTAGATTGATTCAAATTAAAATGAGTTGGACTGAAATTATATGGATTAGATTTAATTTTTGTTTTAATTATAATTATTTTTTATTTTCTGCTGAGAAACCTAGTGTTGTATCTTTTTTCTTGTAACTACACAGACGCACCGAAAATATAAGGAAGTTTTTTTATAACTCAATAGTTTACTGTTTGTACTTTGTAATTGGCATTTCCTTTAATCTCATCATATATTAGAAACACTCCCTTTTAGGTAAAATTATCCATAATATTAATTAAGAAATGAAATTTACAAAACCCTATATTAATTTTAAGAGAAGGAATATGGAACCTGATGCCAACAGTTTCAAAATAAATGTTTCTTTAATAACTCAACCACTAGCAGGAATAAACAAAAGTTATGCTCAAATTAAAAATGGATTGATTGAATGTGATTTGCTGAATATTAAATAAAAGGGAAACAGCAACTTCAAGGACACATGTTGAAAACCCACTTTGATAAAGTCAAGAAAAAAAAAAACAAAGTTTCAAATTGAAAAGATGTTTAAAAGTGGGACTCGACTAGCTTACAGAATCTGTAAGCTACAGACTGCAGCATCAGCCGTTGGATGAGGTTGGATATGGAGTGAGAAATTAAACCATAGAAAATGGGACGGTGGGATGACGGGAGATGTTAGGTACAGAATCTGTACCGTAGACATGTCCTTAAAAGTGACATGCTCGTAGAATATAAATCCTGTCATGTTTTTTTATTTTTAGTTTTCGTTCATTCAATTTCAACCATCCGTTCTTTACTTTCGTGGAATAAATAAGTGAGGGGAAAACAAATTCTTTTGATTCAATAACTCAATTATGCCCCCAATGAAAATATGATTGAAGAAAAAATAAATTTGAAAATTGTTTAATCAGCAAAAGTTATTTTTCTTTTGGGGTTATTATGTTTTAATTTCGTCAACAATAAAATAATTAAAGTAGAAAATGGTTAAATGAAAATTAATTAAAAAAATTAACCATATTAAATTTAGGCCCTATTGGATTATTGCTGAAACGTCGAAAGCACAAATTATTTCATTATTTTTTACCAAAAACCATGTTTGGTAATTTTTTTAATCTATTATTTCATAGTGTTCATTAATAGACAGCCGGCTTTCAAAGCCGAAATGGGATTCACTTTTAGAGTAGTTTATAAAATAATCCACCAGACAATTAGCAACATTTTTAGAATTTGTTATAGTTTTTTATTTTAATAAAATGATAATTATATCTTCTTCTTTTTTGTGTCATAAACTTTACTTTATAAATCACTAGAAAATAGAACCGCGCTTCACGCGGCTTTGAAAAAAATTAGTATTATTATTTTTTCTTATTTTACACTTAATAAAATTGATTAAAAAAAATATGAATTGATTTTTTTTAAGATGAGGCAGCCTTATAAAAAATAAAAAAAATTATTAGTCAGCAATACAAATAAAGAAGCAACGCAAAATGAAGAATAAAATATGAGAATATATTATACAGTGATTTTATTCATTCCAATTTATACAAAACAAAAAAATGAGCTCTCCTTTTATAGTTACATAATCACTCCATAAAATTAATGAAAAATTATGGATTATAATTTCTTGTGAGATAGTGAGAGTTATAGGGAAGCTAAATGTTGCTAATGGGAGATAGTGAGGAGATTAAGAGATATATGTTATGAACATCTGTATTTATTTTAATTAATTCATAACACTCATGGATGTTCATTACAAAAAATATGCCTCATTAAAATCTTTACATAATTGTTATTATATAATAACAATTAAATTAATTATGAAAATATGAAAAGCTAAATCTAAAAGAAAATTTCTCTATTTATTAGATAATAGAGAATATATAAAGATGAGAAATGGTGATGCCACATCACCTCCTCAAGTCCCAACTTTATATAGATATAGATAAGCCTTGTGCCATTTATAATATCACGGTCACAATTACTATCAATGACTTATTTACTATTATTGAATTTTTTTTGTCTTCTAAACTCATCAAATTTTGTATTTTTATCTTCAAAAATCAAAATGTCTATTATTGACTTTAAGACAACTTAAACTTATATGTATAATAAAATAAAATTCTATTAATAGAATTTACAGAACACATACATCTTGCTTATGAAACTTTCAACAATTTAAACAACATAGACTTAACTACTTTTTTCATCCAGTCAATTATTTCATCAACATCAGAGAATTAGAAGAAATGATAAGACATTTTAAAATTTTTATTCTAAGTTTCATCCTAAATAATGTGTTATCTTTAAATGGTTGATTTTTTTTAATATAAATTTTAAGTAAATTAATTATATTATCTTATCAATCAATAAATGAATGTCACGTTATTTAGGATGAAATTTTGAGATAAAATTTAGAGATGTATAGAACTATTCTTTATAAGCCATGACACCCCAAACTGTGCTTAATCCGTAGGAAGTGATAAATACATGTTTATAGTTAATTTCTATCACTTATCTGTAAAAGGAATAAATTCTACACATACAAAAAGTTTTAATATGATGCTCTTAAAAAAAAAAAGATTTTCACTTGCCTCCCCTAAACTTTGATTATATTTCACTTAATTAGATTGCCATAATTGTAAAATAGAGACGTCCCCTCTTAAAACCTCAATGATAAAGACAATAAATAATTTTGTAATTTTTTTTTGATACATTGATATATTATAATCAAAATTCTACTAATATTTATAATTATAAAGTAATTATGACTCTCTTAAATAATTATATTATAATACGAATTAAATATCAACCCTTACTTAAAACTGAAGGAAGATCTACCTTTTACGGAAGAGAAATTGTCAATTAACCACTACACTTACATTGGAAGTTCTTATAACCACCAAGAAATTATGGCAATGGGTCTACACTACCTAACTTTTCAAATTGTACCATCTAACTGCTTTTCCATGAAGTTGTTAAAAATGTACTGACACTTCAAGAATAATAGAGATTTTCATTTTTCCCCAACCACGTATAATAAAGAAACCATTGAATGCTACATGTACTTGTAAATTGCAAACAAAAGGGTACTTAGGTCCAAATCTTATTTTGATTTTTTATTTATTTGAATTTAATCCTAATTAAAAAATAAGCACCAGAAATATTGATTTGAAAACATATAAAATTACAGTTATATTCGTTAATTTTTTTTTCCAATATGAGTATAAATTTGGTATTCTTTTATTCCATACAAATTAATGTTGTAAAATTTTAAAAATTAAATAATTCTCAATGAGTTTTCAGAAAATGAAAATTTTCTTTATGTTTACTCGATTTGAATTTTGGTGTAAATTAGAAAACTTCAATTGGGTCAACTCGAAATTTTTTAACTTGGTCCAAATGTAAAACCCATAAGGGTAAAACTATCAAATTGTTTCAAAAAGAAAGAAAGAAAGAAATTAAGAAGCACGATGTTTTGGGATATTTTACAATTAAAGGGACGCAATAGGACATTAGAGTAAACTATAGGGATGAAATTGGAGTTTACCAGGATAAACGAGTATTCTAACGCCAGGGGGGTGTGTGCCCATTTTGTATTTCTAGCTGTCTATGTGATAAATTGTCAAACCTCATGGAGGTGAGTGATAACATCCCTTCTAGCGATAGAAGAAGAAAAAATAAAATAACCTTTCAAATTTTTAAGTCTCTATCTATAGTATCCCCGTGAGATTTTAGCTATCCAACTTGCACCAGAAATTATTAAGAAAAAATTCCGGGTAACCTTAAATATTTTTTGTGTTTTTGTTATTGTCTTTGTGTTTCAATAAATATAATAATGTTTTCACCTTCTCCTAAGAAAAAAATTATTTGGTAACAATAACCAATCTCATGTCTATCCAAATAAATAATGTGTGTGACGTACAAAATAAGATAGGGTATTTATTGTATGCAAAAGAATTTTGGTATCATTATAAATGCCGTACCCATAAGACATAAAATTTATATAATATTAAGAGCCAATTTGGTAGTGTTATAATTTTCAAAATAATTATTGTTAACTATACTGTAAAAATAATCAGTTGGAAATATAATCAGTTAAACTTTTAGAAAAGTTTATTTTTAAGTGCTATAAATTTTAAAAACACTTATATATATTTGATAAATCTTACTATTAAACTGTTATAAGAATACAAATAACTGAATTGAACATAAGGTTAAATAAAGTTTATTTACACTTTTATATACATGTATATAAAAATATTTTATTACGTGTATATATAATAATTAATAACTAAAATAAATATTTTATATTATTAATTTTAATTATTAATTTTTTATTTTTTATCTCAACATAATTAGTAATAACAATAATATCTTTAAAGTTAATGATTTTATTTCCAAAATAATAAGGATAATTTTGAGTTTTTATAATATACATATAAGGATACATATGAAATTATATTAATTTGATTCTCAATATCAAATTTTAACAAAAGGCTCATTTCCTACTTTTTAAAATTTACTGTATGATGAGGTAATTTTTCCAAAATGATTTTCAAAAAATTACCAAATACTAAGATTAATTTTTTATCTTTTCAAAATCATTTTTGAGCATTCTAAAGAACAGGCTCTAAATGTCTATTTGATATGGCTAACTAATGTTCATAAATGTATTTTATCTCATAAACTCTTTTCAAAATTTTTACTGTTGTTAGATTATTTCTTAGTAGAGCTTTTGATACTTAAATAAACTATTTTACTTTTACTTGTAAAAACTTAAATTTTAAATTTTTAAGAGTAGAGGTTAGAGAGTTTTTTTTTAAAAGAATAGTTGTCTAAAATGCTTATTATTTATTTTACATTCTTATTTCATTTTTTATAACATAACTTTAAGAAACTTATCAATTAAAATAATTCTATAATTTTGAATAAAAAATTCTTATCAACAACTAAACAATATTTTTTAGTAAAATGTCTATTAATAAAAGCTCCACTTAAATAAGTTCTATTTAAAAAAAGTAATACTAAATCGAGCCTAAACATAAAATTATAGCTTGAACTATAAAACTTACAATTTTTCGTGTTAATTTTTTAAATTATAATACGAATTTATATTTTCAAAGGTATAAGTTTTACATTGCATATTGCAGAAAAAGCACATTTTTATCAATATTATGTATGCTATGTATAGAATAGCCAAAACCTGTTTAAAAAGTAAAAAATGGAAGGAAAGTTCAAGTGAGAACGACAGGTGATTCTCAATGTCAGCAATTATATTGATTATTGAATTCATCACCTAGAAAAGTCTTAGCTTTCATAATCGCAACAAAAAATATTGCTTGCACTTTTGCATTTATTTTTATTAATAAATGAAAACTTTTGTTTTTGTTTTACATGCATTGTGGGGTGTTGATAATCTTGAATTGTGAGGGTTTGGTGGGCGCCTCCAACTCATGGGTCTTGGACCCACTCATTCATCAACCATTAAGAAAATTCTACTTGTTTAAGTTTAATATTAAATTTATAATAAATTAATATAAGAATAGTATCAATTAAGTAGGAGAGTTTTTTTAAAGGAGCGGGTGCAATACAAGATTTAAAATTAAATAATTTATTAAATAAAATTACTTAAAAATCACTCAGGGAGTAATTAAATAGTATACTTAATATTATTTTTTTAATACTATCTAGTTCTGATGATAAAATCTACTAAGAATAAGAAACAAAAGATCTAAAGTTCCACATTCAAATGGGTAGGAAAAAACTTTGGTTGCCATTAGAATAATTAAAACAAAATATGATTATTTTTGTAATATATAAATAGAAAATAGAAATTCAATAATTGAATTTTCTTATTAAAAAATTTGGTCTAAAATACCATTAATTGTTATCTTTTTATGTAAAATACACCAAACTTTTATGAGTAATTTACTAAACATATCTAGAAAATTATTTTTTAATAAGTGATTATTTAATAACTTAAATTTACCAAACTCATAATAAAATTATTTTCAAAGCTGATTTTGAGAATCCAATGTAATCCTAAGCATGCCCTTAATTTCAACATTTTTATTTACTTACTATAAGCATTCTGTATAACAAGATATCAGTTTTCTTTTCTTCTTTTTTTTTAACATAACCATAATTATTCATTACTCTAATTTCACCATATGAAATAATTCTTGGATAAGAAAGTTAAAGTATAGCAAGTATCTCTTAACATTGACCAATCTGATTTTCAAAATTTTGATAATGCCTATTTGAAAATCAAAATTTGTGCCTCATTTAGTATTTAAATATTTTCAGTTAGGGTAAATCTTATTTACATTCCTTGTGTTTTTTATTCACTTAAAAAAAAACTCTAATTGAAAAAGAACCAGATTTTTAAAAGTCCCTTGAGGGAATGAAGGCTGTAAATTAAATCATTTATTCATGCCTGCTGCCATCAATTAAAATATGGCCCTCAGTCCATTGGTTAGGTTAGAGGAACCAAAGTTGACTTATCACATGGATTTTTTTGTCCACACAGATACATATTCCCCCCCACTTTGAAAGAAAGATTTCACTGTAAAGAAATTGACCCTCTACTTATTTTGCAACATTTATATTATTGGTCATTTATGATTTAGATGTATTTACTGTGAAACTTCTTCATAATTATAATATTAGAACTAAACTAATTATCATTATTAGAAAGTTATAACTTAATAAATTTGTAATTATGAAAATTATTATTTTGATTTTGCTATCCTTAGTGCAAGGATATAAAAGTAAATTATGCAATATATTAATAATTTATTAACAGAACATGTCAAATATTTATTAACAGAATAAGTCAAATTCAATATGTTAAAAAACTGGCACATATGTATATATGTGCTATTATTACGAATACGCAAAGTTATCTTAAAAATCTTTAAATGTTTGCATTCTCATTAATGATTTTCTCTCATTGTCTAATTGTATTATGTGAAGACAAGTTCATTTCATCTAACATGATATATATTTTTATAGTATTCAAATAATTGTTACTATGTAGAGACAAGTTCTTTAAATTTCTTAATGCAAGGATGTAAAAGTAAATTCTTTAAAATGGGATCTAGAAAAAATCAAACTTATTACAGTATGGAGTATCTTTATGACTAAATAGAGGTTATTTTTACCTAGAGCATCACTATAGAAAAATTTCACTATATCTATTAAAAAAAATTTGAATGCCAATCCAAAAATTTATTTTTTTTAAAAAATCAACTCTCATCATGAGGCCAAAGGTTGATTATTAAGCCACAACACTTAATTACAACGGATTTTGTCAACACAACAAACATTAAAATTAAAGAATCTTCTCATTCATTGCATATTCTCATTACACGCTAAAATCAATTTATAATTAAATGACAATTAAAAGAACAACTAAAAATTAAAACGACGAACTCACAAGCAAATGTGAACACTCTTAAAATTGCAATGCATCAATGTGTCCATATACTTTGAGGCATCAAATCAAATCTATTTAATTATGGCCTATTCCTATAATTTGAGATGATAGATTTTATATCATTGTCTTTAAAAAAATATCATATTTCAAAATTTAACATTACAAAGTTATGTAAAAGTCTATTACAACAATAATAATAAAAGTAATGATAAATTTCCTAAATTTTTTTATCTCAAATGATATGTTATTAATTGAGTAGTTATTAATTCTTTATAAGATCTAAATATATTAACTATATTACTTTTTCAACTAGTTAACGAATATTACATCATTTAATTTTTTTTTTGAGGATAAAAAATTTAGAAATACACCATCACTCCAATAAGGCAAGAACAAATACTGCCCATTCAATTCATGTTCGTTCACTCAATAATCAATATCACAATCTGACACTTCATGTCGTAAGTGTAAACGCTCCATATTATTATTATTGCCATCATTTTGGATCCGAATACCTAACGAAATTCTGTTTTTATTAACTATACAATAAATTCGGGAAAAAATTACAAAAATGAAAGGATAAATGGATATGGAAGATAGGAAGGAAATGTATACAAATCCCAACAAACCGAAATAGCAGTTATGGCATAAAACAAAAATTGACATATCTTATTTTAATTTAATTTTTTTGGGGGTAATTTTTTAAATAAAAACTATAAAAAAATTTTCACAAAAAATATTAAATTAGAATTTAGAAACACACACGCACACAAACGAAAACAAAAACATTAAGCTTTTGCTCAAGTCATCTTACGTTAGCTGTCGTTCTTCCCCATTTTTAACGTCTTCACTTTATTACACTTTCATTTCTCTCTCTCTCTCTCTCTCTCTCTATAAGCCCATTGACAAAAACCAAACAGTTCTGCTCTTCTCTCTTTGATAATTTTGATCATTTTATCAAAAGCCCCGATTTTAAATTTCTTTTATTTTTTAATCTGAATTTTCACTAAAATTTCTGTCTTTGTAGAATTTTTCCATTTCTAGCCAACATTTGCAAATGGGTATCTACTGATAGGACTTTGTTGATCAGAAAAAGATAGTTTTGTGTTGTTTGTTTGTTTTGCTGTTAGATTTTAGTGAGAGTTTACAAAATCAAAGAAGAAAAATCAAAACTTTATAATTTAGCTTGAACAGTTCTTTTAGTTTTTTGTTGAATTTATATCAAAGTTTTAAACTTTTGTGCCTTTGTGTGTTGTGGGGTTGAGTGATTCTGAGATTTTGATCCAATGGCTGCGGTTGCTGACATGCCCGGTGATGCAGCGGCTGCCAACAACACCAACAATAACAAAAACAATAACTTGGAAACAAAAAAATCAGAATCAGAATTCACTGTTCAAAAGCTGGTTGATATGTTCACAAAGTTGAATCCTTTGGCTAAGGAATTTTTCCCTTCTTATTATCACCAGCACACTGATCATCACTTTTCTATCATCAACAACAATTTTGCTGATAATAATAAGCAATCGGCCATTGACAATTTCAACAATAACCGCAGGGTAGCACACTCTTACTGATCATGTTCATTTTCGTGACATTGTTCTTGTCAAAAGCTTTGTCCTTTTTGTTTGTTTTTGTCTAGTTCTCTTATTATTTGATGATGGGTTTTCCTTAATTTTTGTTTATGTTCTCTGGATTGTGTTTTTTTTTTGGGTCTTTTTGGGGAAAAATGGGGTTTTGAGGTGTCTAGGATACTTCATTTCTCTGTTGGTTTGTGATCAACATGAGAATCCATCAGTTATTTTATTTTATTTTTCTTGTGCCATTGTTGATTTAGACTTCATTGATTTTTTTTTTTAAAGTTTTGATCTTTTATTATGCCATTAATTATGTACCCTTCATTGGTAAATTTTTGGGTTCAATTGTCTTAAGAGTTTGATTAATATGGTTTGACTCATGTATATAAAGTTTATTTTGGAGTTAAGTTGGAGTTCTTGGGATTTTCTTTAATATTTTGTACTTGTGGCTATGGAGGTTCATCTGTTAGCTGATCTTGGGTTTGCTCATGGAGTTTGTCAGTGTTTTGTCTTTGGGTTAATTGATATATATTTAATCTTCCTTGCTTTACGCATTTGTAGTCATTGTGGAGTTTTGTATTAGTCAAATTTATTGGCTGATATTTTAATTTTGTGTCCGTTGAAGCGGCAGTTCATTGATATTCAAGTGTCATTTCTGCTATTTTATCTATTTGTTTTCTACTTAACTATGGTTGTTGAAAATTTGAATTTTTATATTTCTCTTTTTAGAGAAGAAACAATTTTAACCAGGGGAGGAAGAGGTTGAGTGGGAGAGCTTTTAGAGCTCAACGAGAAGATAGTGTTAGACGTACGGTATATGTGTCTGATATTGATCAGAATGTAAGTTGCTACTATAACATTTTGTTGCTACTTCAATGCCTTAAATATAATTAGATTTATCTTGTTTGACATTTTGATTCCAATGGGGGATCACCACTGCCTTTTTTCTTTATCAGATAACTGAAGAGAGGCTTGCTGGATTATTCAGTAGTTGCGGACAAGTAAGGTTTACTATTTATAGTATTATCACTTAGTCTTTTCTATTAGTTGTTCTGTGGATGATTATGTCCATGCTTGATGGAATTCAAATCTGGAATATCCATTGTTTATTTTTTTAAACTGGTCTATCTCTGAAAATGTATAGACAGTGTTTGACTTTGCTGATGTGTTTTTGTTATTTGTATTCATTTGTTTCTAAAGAATGGGAACTCAGATATGTAACTGCTTAGTTGTCGAATAATGGTCAAAATTGTTTTGGTCCATCTGTTTATTCTTACTTTGGCTTTTTTTATTTTTGAGTCTCTTTTAACTTTTTTTGTTAAAATATCTCGAAAATCAATAGCACTTCAGGTCTTAGAGTGTATCGATGTGTAACATCAATATACTTACTTCAACATGAGGCTTTCTTCTAGTCCGTCTGAAGCTTGTCAGCTTTAATTTGGGAATATTCCTCTGGCTTCTTGGGACATTGCTGTGCCTGGAAAACGACACCGCAAACTGAAGGTTTCAGGACAATTTTAATATTAGTCTCACATGTTATCTACTGGTGGGCCTAGGCTTATTTACTGGAGTAGCATTGAATAACAAGATTAAGATTTAAGGTTTGAATTGATTGAGCATTAACACATTTTTGGTTTTGAATTAAGGGAACATGCTTGCTGGGTTTCCGAAAGGATTGTAGTTGAGAACAGTAACAGGTTTGGATTTTGTATACTAGTTTTATGGTAGATATTGGATGGTTAGGTTGTAGGATCAGAATTTATTAATTTACTACAAGAAGGATTTTTAACATTAGTTGATGGGAAGAAGAATTAACCTTAGAAATCTCTTTCATATAATTGTCATAGTTGATGTGATAACAGGGTATATAATAAGAAGGGATTTGATTACTAGTTGATGCAAGGAAGTTTGAGTTTCTAGTACTACAATTTAAAGATTAACAAAGATTCAAATAAAGAAAGTTTAATTTGCAGCTAGATGATCGAGTAAAGTTAGCTTTAAATTTTACATGTCATATATTGTGATGCTCTGGAAAAAATGGTGCACCTAAACTACATGCATTGAACCGGTACACAATCTATTGCTTTGCATTATATCTCTTGTTACTATTTCTGCAACTATGCTTATGCAAATGCACTTCATTAAGAGTGTAATGCTTGTACTTGTGCTGCAGTTGCCTTAAAAACAATGCTTATTTCCTTGTTTAAATATGTTTTTGTATCCCAATGCTGGTGCAGTTGCTTTTATGATGTAATAATGGAATATTTAATTTGCCATTATTGAAGTGTTTTTCGGATTTTGTATTTTAAGGTTGTTGATTGCCGAGTATGTGGTGATCCACATTCAGTTCTTCGTTTTGCATTTGTGGAATTTGCTGATGAGCGTAAGTCAATTTTGCCTGAAAATATGTTATTGACTTTTCTGGAAACTCCAATTCATATCTTACCTTTTGCATGAAATTTATGTCCTCAGATGGGGCAAGGGCAGCTTTAAACCTGGGAGGGACAATGCTGGGATACTATCCAGTTAGGGTCTTACCTTCAAAAACTGCAATTCTTCCTGTGAATCCAACATTTCTTCCTAGGGTATGAATGATATATTCTCTTTCCATTCTTATGATACATTAATTTGTATTATACTTTCGACTGCTTGTTTGCTCTGTTTTTACCATTATTATGAGATTTTAATCTAGGTTGGTTTCCCTCTATGATTGTTTTTTTCCCTTTTTCTTTTTAATATTTGTAACTAAATGCAGTCTGAAGATGAAAGGGAAATGTGTAGCCGAACTGTCTATTGTACAAATATCGACAAGAAGGTAATACTACTTTTCCTCTTTTATAATGTTGATTGTTGACCCCTTTTTGTGTTTCATCTGTTGCCTGCATAATTGGTCACTATGTGTAATCTGCTCTGCCTTTTTGCGGGAATAACTTCTGAGTACCCCATATTTTCTCTGAAATGTTTTGTTCTAATTGCAGGTTCCTCAAGCTGAAGTCAAACAGTTCTTTGAAGCAGCCTGTGGCGGCGAGGTCAGAACATTGCCATGCATGATCATTCTTTTTTATTTTCATTTGTTTATTTATTTTTTAGTCATATGAGAAAGAAGATGTAAGGAGCTCTTTAATTAGTATGTTATCTTTTTCATTTACAGGTTACTCGTTTGAGACTTTTAGGAGATCATGTGCACTCAACTCGTATAGCTTTTGTTGAGTTTGCTGTGGTAAGTATTAGTGAGTAGTTGCATTATGTTTGAATATTTTTATGATGTCTTATGCATTGTTTTGGCTCTTGCTTTAATCTTTTTATTTGTGTATTCAGTATAGTTTTTGCATTATTATCAATAATGTGCTGTGTCAACTGCATATCTGCATAAACTTTGCATGTCTAACGTGGTTTTACATTGGAATGTGCAAACTAACCGAACTGAAATGAAACCGAAAAGCAGAACCAAAATAGTAGGTTTAATTCGGTTATGAAATTTGTTTTCAAATTGGAAAACTGAACACTTCAGTTCTAATTCTAATTTTGCTTTTTCAAAACCGAATTGCACTGGTATTATTTTCTTTTACCAATTTCAACACCTAGCATTTATTTATTGGCAATTTATGTTATTTACTACTCTCACGTATACCTCATTGCAGCCTACCTATTTAAAACAAAAAATTCCATAAAAATCCTAATTTCATCTCCTCCAAAGACAACCCTCATACTGCTTTAAAGGGCAGTTGGAGAGCTTAGTGTTCCCCTTTAATAGCGAAGTTGCTTCAATATTGCTTATGGCAAATTGATGTTTCCATTGAATCTATTTGTCAACTTATAAAAATGTTTGATTATCAGACTGCGCTTTTTTATTCAAGTAGTTGGGTAACTGGAATTAAATCTAATGTAAGATCTTTTGGTGTTGGCTTGCTCTATTAAGTTGTTTTATGTGATAAGATATTTATTTGATGTCCTTAGTAATGTTTGTTATTTAAGGCAGGCAATTAGTCATTATTTCCTGGCTATGGTTTTTGGTGATTTCCTTCTTTTTGGAGTGTTATTGGCATGTACAGTTTTGTAAATACCTAATCTGGTTAGTGTAATTGGATTAGTGACTAATTCTTTTGTCAACTTATTCACACATGCTCTAGTATATGAGATTTTTGGCTAACGATGATAAAATTCAACTTATTGGGATTGACTTAGGCGCTAGCATGAATGAATGGCCAGTTTTTCTGGCAGGAAGGTTCTTTGAGAATTGTGGAAGATGCTGGAGAATTTAAAGATTGCCAATCTCAGTGGAAGAGTAAATATAATATACAGAATTGAGCAAAATGATGATTTTACTTCACTCTTAACAATTGTGGCCATTTATAGAGAACTCAGAGAAACTAAGGATGGGGAAAAACTCATTCTGGAGCTGAAATAAAATCAGTGGTTCTTTTATGACAGCAAATATATGATCAAAATAGGAATTGTTAATTTGTTCTCAGATTAAGTTCATTGCAAACTTTTAGAATTTGTAAGTATCTGTTTCCTGTCATTAGTCTTCAGAATGACGTAGGGATTTAGCATAAACTGCAACTGCTTCAGTTTGATTCATGCAACATGAGTCTCTTTCTGTATTTTTAAAACTGAAATGATAATATTTGGCCAAGAGCTTAGAAATTCTATGTTCTTTGGCGAACTCATTCTGGATGCTCATTAGGAAAGTAAAGGGACAAGAGGTCTGGAGAATAGAAATTATTTAGTTTAGATTCTCATAGGAGTTCAAGCGGGTTTACACATTTGATCAAGTAAAGTGTTCTGTGATTACTTTTCCACTGTAGTAGGTAATAAAACGGATAGGGCTTTGCAATTGAGAGTGAATAGAATCTGTGACAACATTGCAAATTTTTCTGTAGAAGATTATTTCTAATTCCTTGGAACACCAATTATATGGCTGAAGTCATGCTACCAATTGCTGCCTTATTTTCTTTAGCTTGTTATTACTTGCACGTTTTTAGATACCTGGTCTTTATTTTCCGAAGCGTACTCATCATTGATTTGTCACTTATGGTGCATTTACTTCATGGAATGTGAATGAGGTGGAATGAGAATGAGATTCATATGTTTTACTTGGCAAAAATAAATGGGAATAAGAATGTGCTGGAATGCCATTGATATATTTACTTAGAAAAATAAATGGGAATGAAGAATGAAGAATGAAAATGAGAATCAATTTACCAAAATACCTATAGTATTAAATAATGTAATTTTCATTAACTAAATATGTGTATAAATATTATTATAAAAATGATATTAATTAGAAAAATAAAATTGATAATAATAATAATAAATGTTAATAATGATAATATTAATAAAAATAATAATAACAATAATTAATAATAACTAAAATAATAATGTTAAAAAAATTAATAATAATAATAATGAAATTTAAAAAATAATAAAATTAATTGTGATTTGAACGAGGAAAATTGGAAAAATATGAAAAAATTAGAGGGATACAAAAGTCAGTTCAGGGAATAGGAATCTCCATTTCCAACCTCTCCGGGAATGTGATTCTCATTCTTTATTCTCAAATTATATGGGACTCACATTTTATTCCCATTCTCAAATTATATTTTGCCAAGTAAACATGAGTTTTATTCGCATTCCTTCATTCCCATTCCCTAAATCCTCAAGTAAACACGCCGTTAGTCTTTTGAAAGAAATCTGGTAGTTATTAAGGAGAAGAAGGAATATTCTAGATGTAAAAAGGAAACTATCCTACTTTTAAGTCCTCTATTTGTCTAATTAATGCCAAGGTTCATGCTATGATGTTTGCTTGTCAATGTACCGAAATATTTGCAGAAGCATTTGTGCACATGGTAAATAATCCAGTAGCTTAATAATAAGTTGATGAGGATAGGATGCCTTTTTGCATAATGCACCTGATCATGCTGTCTGATTATATTTTGTGTGATGACAATGAAACATTCTCCTGCAGTACCCAGCTGATAGTTGTGTTTGCATGAACAGGCCGAAAGTGCAATCCTTGCGCTGAACTGTAGTGGAATGGTCCTGGGATCTCAGCCCATCAGGTGTGGTTTCCTTTAACACTTGCTATTAATAGGAGGCATCTGTATATAAATGATCCCATCAGATTCTGATGCTGCCATATTCTACACCTTGAATTTACCAGGGTCAGTCCATCAAAGACACCTGTGAGGCCTCGAGTTACTCGTCCCGGAATGCATTAGCTGATCATCAGAGCCTTCAGTACCATGGATGGCATTGGGTACTTTCCTAGTCAAGAGACAATTCCTTGTGTTCACAGGGGGCAGTGAAACTTCCCTTTGTTTCCTTATTTCCATCTTTTCCGTCGCAATGTTAACTTTTTTCTGTGACTGAAACTATGGAGACCTGCTTCAAACTGAAGTTTTTTAACAAGACTCTCTCAGTTTTTGACCACCTTTTTTCTTTAACCTTATTCCATCCTTTTTGTTTTGACAATGTCACTAGTTTTAACTTTAAAATTTCTGCTACTTCAGTTTCTTTTGTTGTGGTTGTGGTTATATAGCCTCTGCACTGCATTGCACCAAAGGTTATACATCCCAAGTGACTTCAATTTTTGAGAAAGTCTTTAGGCGAGATTGTTCCCATCACATTGTTATGCGATCATTCGTGCATGCATCTTATGTCACATTTTGTCGCATATATGCTAATAAATTTATAATGATTTTGATATCTTTATAAATGTCTAAAAGGTGGATGGTCGTATGATAACGTGGTTGGAATAATTTCACATCTAGACTTTCTCAAAAAGCAGTAAAATCTTATTTTTATATAGGATTACCTAAAATATATTTTGAGCACTATTATTTTATGCACCTAGAAAGAGAAAATCTGAAAAATTATGCCCCTTCTAATTTTTCATAAATTATCCTCAACTAAACTCTTAATACTTTTTTTTTTCCACTCATACACTCATAATTATAATCATGAACCAAGTGTCTATTTTTTCCATGTACAAGTTTAATATTTCCTTTATTATTATTTGTCACAAGTCAACTTGCAAGCTTCTTGTTTCTTGTTCCTTCTTCATTTTCGGGCAAAATTGCTTACAGGCATTCTTTTTTTCTTGTTCATCAATACTTCTTCATCACTATTCTTCTTCTTCATCCATTCTTTTTTATCCCATACTTTCAAAGCAAAAGACCTACGGAAGCATCTTAACATATTTTTAGAACGTGCCTACACAAATTTCTAATGTCTAATCGTAAGTAATTTTTCCTCCCCCCTTAATCTATAAATTTAATTTAAAAGAATTTCAAATGAAAAGATCACCAAGAATTCAAATTCATATAAGTCCATTTTAGGGAAATTTACAATATTAGCCAAAATTATTTTGCCATTTTCTGAATTAACCATAGCAATTTTTTTCTATCAACATTAGTTAAATTCAAGTCTTTCTTCCCAAATTACTCTTTTTAACATAACAAAACCAACTTTTCTCTTCCGCATCGTGAAACAAACAAAACGCAGCAGCTCAGCTTTGTACTCGTGAATCATCAACGACGGCAACAAATAATAATAAAAATCAGTCATAATCTATTCAGATCCAACGTTAATTGACATCACTTACTGATATGAGTTATTTTCTCAACTTTCTGGGTGAATTTTAATTCTGAGACAGGCGGCCTGTAGCAACAAGAGTTGGTGGGCCTTGGGCGACAGGCGCTTGTCGCCTTAAGAGTTGGTGCGACAGCTGTCTGTCGCATCAACTCTTGTTGCTACAGGCCGCCCGTCTCAGAATTAAGATTCACCCAGAAAGTTGAGAAAATAACTCATAGTGATGTCGATTAACATTGGATCTGAATAGATTATGACTGATTTTTACTATTATTTATTGCCGTCATTGATGATTTACGAATACAAAGCTGAGCTGCTGCGTTTTGTTTGTTTCACAATGCGGAGGAGAAAAGTTAGTTTTATTACGTGAAAAAGGGTAATTTGAGAAGAAAGACTTGGATTTGGCTAATGTTGATAGAAAAAAGTTGCTATGGTTAATTCAGAAAATAGCAAAATAATTTTGGCTAATATTATAAATTTCCCATTCTTTTTTCTACGAGGATCGTTGAATTTCAACCTATTCACCTCCTTTCCCCGGAATGTTTACTTTTCAAATATTTTGGTTGTTTATACATTCGTAAGAGTACGGGTTTAAGAAGTATTCTTATTCAATAATAACCAATTATAGTTTTGTATTTTGATCAATACAATGTATAATTACTACGGATTTATAATTATTATCAAACTCACAATAGTACTCAAAATTCATGTAATAATGTCAAAAAAGGAAATTCGATCAAACCTTAAAATATAAAATAAAAGCAAGCCACAAATTTATATGTACTGTAATATTAACCTAGTTTAAAAATTCACATAAAATAATCAATTCTAATTTTAATCGATGCAAATTAATGAAAAATTAAAGCACCAAAATCAATCCAACATAACTCAATTTACGTACATGAATTACACAAGTCCATCACAAGTACTCTTAACGAAATAATAATAATAACAAGAAGTTAATGTCGGGCCTCTAAGACAGCCACTTGTAACTGATCAATACTTACATTTATTTAATCAAGAATTATACATCTAGAAATTCCCAACAACATGAATTACAGGATTGAGCCACCAATTACCATTACAACTACAAACAAGAGGGCGGTTTTTGAGTGCCATAGGAATCTCCATCGACAAAATTGCAAGAAGAAGTTGCCGCCCCATCACGTCCATTATGCACCAAATAGATATCTTGTAACACAATATTTTCGCATGGAAACGTTTTGCTGCATTGAAAATTTACGGCCACTTTTGTACTTGAAGTACCCCATATGTTCCTGTACGTCACATCTTTGATCTGCACATTCGATGTGATCTTTTGATTGCATGAGCCATGTGGGCAGTACATTTGATCAATGACTATAGGATTTTCGACATTGCTCATGAAAATATTTTCGAATGTAAAGCCCGAAGCCACGTTAGCCTGCGGAGACGCCCATGTTTTTATCCTCACACCATTTGTTGTGCCCCTAAACGTGCAATTTCTCACAGCTAAGCCATGCACATTTCTCTCATTCGCATACCTGCCTAGGCTGCCTACGCTGATGCCGTGGCCGGGGCCGCAAGTCACGTCGGTGACGTCGATGTTCGTGCTGCCAGAGAGTAGGGCTATGCAGTCGTCGCCGGTGCCAATGGAAGAGTGGGTGATTTTGATGCCTTTTGAGTCTCCAATTTTAATGCCATCGGTGTTAGGGCTTTGGTATGGGGCAGTTATTTTGATGTTGTCGATGCTAACCTTGTGGCATCCGTATAACGAGATATGTGCGTTCTTGCTGTTCACTGAGGTAATGCCACTAATTCTTGAATTGGTCACAAAATTGAATACCATAGACTGAAAAGGGAACATGTATACAAAAATGTTAATTAAGAAGATTTTTAGGTTTAAGGTATGAAAAATAATAAAATATATATTCCAAATAATAATTTAATTAACCATACGAGTAAATGTAATTAAAATTGAGAAGAATATAAAGACACATTTTTTTTTTGGATTTTAGGTTCTATCATTTTAATGTTAGAGTCACGTCATATCAAAACTTTTATAAATCTCTCCTAAAATTAAAGAAAATCCCTAGTACCGGCTATCGGGCCATTAAAGAAAAGTTATTGATCTTTTGATTTTAATTTAAAACTTTCTTTTACTGACCACCCAAGTTTAAATTTTACTAGAGGTAGGATTTGATTTAGCATTTAAGTATCAACTTACAATGGGAAGGCTAGGGCAGTTGGGATCCTCAGCACATGAGTTAAAAGACCACGCGGAGTCTCCTTGGCCGTCTACGGTGCCACGGCCATTCACCAGCAGCCGATCGACGTATCGGAAGCCGATCCATTGATCAGGATTACTCATTCTTTTGAGATCACTAGGAGCCCTGATAACCCCTTTGATTTGGAATGCTGTTGATTTCTTGCATGGTCCTGTAAATGTGACCGTGCCCAACAAAAATGTTCCTCTTGGGATCAAAACCCCACTGTTTCCATCCCACTTACATGCATCATTCCATGCTTTAAAAAATGCCTAACAAAAACATACATTATATATTATGTGCATAGTTAAAAGTGCTTTTTCAGCAAGTGCTTTTGATCCTCCAAAAAAAAACGAACTTACCTTGGTATTATCAATGCAGCCATCTCCAATTGCACCATATTTTGTTACATCAAAAATCTTGATTCCACCTTGAACTTTTGTAACCACTGCAAAGCCTAAGAACATGAGAAATAATAAAACCCTAGAAGAAGGCATTATCAAATGATAATTAACCAAAACTTTACTTTGTCAATCTTCTTTTATATACCCATGATTCTAGGATTTTAACTGATATTTTACGATTATTTGTTTCTGTATTTGCGCGCACAACAATTTTTTTTGGTATGTTTTGATTTCCTTGCCGAAAATCGACGAGTCCAATATCACGTTTGAATTAATTCATAATCCGTAATTTATCCAAAGTTTCCACAATTAGGTTGATTTAGAATGGAAATTAAAAGGAAAAACATTGAACCTGTGAGATTTTGGTTGTATTTATGTGCTGAATTCTAGTTTTCTTACTAAAATCATATTGGAAATGAGTCAAACCATGTTGTGGCTGGCTGACCAAAAATTCGTCAATGATTATATATTTTAGTTAAGTCTAAACGTGGATTAGATTAAATTCTTTGATTTTGATACACTGTTGAGCTAACCTTTTTGCTAATTTTTAAAAAATATACAATTAATAGCTATTGAATAAGAATGTAAAACTAATTAAGTCTTAACCGTATATTACTATATATGCACGTGTGGCAAAATATTCTAAAGAGTTGAGTACATGTCCGCTCAAGTCTCAACACTGGATCCAAACCCTAAATTCTTAATGTGGCAATCACGTTCCTATTTATAACTTCAAATTATGTAGAGATGATAACTCAAAAAAGTTCAATTAGAAAACCACAATCATAATTTTTGCGTGAAATTTATGAAGATGCAGGATAATATGTTTCCTTTGTATTTTTTTCTTTTATATTTTTCTTCTAGAAATTGACTATTTTCATACTCATAAAAATAATGCTAAGCATATATTAGCGATGCCCTTCTAGAGACAATTAAAATCACGTGTCATAAATAACATATACATGATGAATATTGTTTAGTTTATCAAATCATGGATGTATAGGGCAAGTTTAATGGGTCGTTTGTTTTTTTAGCTCAATAACTTAATTGACTAAATTGTAATTAGTTAAGTCAGTAAGGGCCAGTTTGGTAATGCTGCAGCTTTTAAAATAATTGTTGTTAGTTGTGCTGTAGAAATAATCAGCTGTGAAGATAATTAGTTAAGTGTTTGGTAAAATTTTTTTTCAAAAGTACTGTAAATTTTGAAAGTAGTTATGGGTGTTTAGTAAATCTTATTGTTAAACTGGTGTAAGAAAATAAATGACTAAAATGTATATAATATAGGACAAAAATGGTGATGAATTACTTATTGTTATTGAATATGGTGATGGAACACGTATTAGATCTTGTTTTGTTGCACTAGAGAAGTTTTGATAGAACACAAAATATGAAGAAATAAGGTAAACGAAAGGTGTGCATTAATTACAATAAGAAATTATTAAAATATTAATTTTATTTCCAATTTAAATAATGATAATTTCGGGTTTAAGTAATAATTGTAAGGATATTTATGGAATTATATTAAAGGATAAAATTAATTCTCAAAATCAGAATCTAAACGTTACTTCTTCCCTACTTTTCAAAATCAGTTGTAGGAGTAGCTGATTCTGGCAAAAGTGATTTTGATTTTTTTTTACCAAACACTAAAATTAGCTTTTAGATTTTTAAAATCACTTTTAACCCTCCTAAAAGTAATTCCAAATAGGGGCTAAGTTTGTTTGTTTTTCAACTTAATAAAAAATTTCAGCTATTCATTTAGTTATTAGGTTAATTTTTTTTTAACTTTTTGCTTAATCTAAAAAGTTCAAATGATATCATTAAACAATATTCTTCAAAATATTTATATCTAATTAATTAATTTTCATTTTTACCTAAATAAAATTTAATAATTACTATCATTACTCATCTCTGTATAACTTGTGATAATATATTGTGGTAGAATATTATTATTTTTTTATCTTTTATTTTCTTCAAATTAGCATTATTTATCTTCATAATTTTTTTATGAAAATTTTCATGTAAATACATCATAAACTATAATAAAATTGATTAACATATATAATATATAATATAGAATATTAAAGAGTTGTATTTAATTGAATATGATTTATGTTATGATAATATATTATCTTATTTATATTCTTTGAGATATTTATTATTTGTTTAAAATTTATAATTTGTAAGGAAATAAATATAAAAATATTAGTTTTTAGATTTTTTTAAGTTAAAAGGTCAAGCAACTTAATATTTATTTTTAATGATTTAAAAAAATTAATTTAAATTCAGATATTCAACTCTATGTAAAATTCAAATTAATTCATATTTATTTAAATTTTAAATAAAACAACAAACGCGACCTAAGGTTATGTCTAGACTATTTAATAATCAATGTACTTGTCTATTGGTATTCAAAGAATACATTTGGTAAGAATCATTTGACAACTCGTACATAAATGGGGGTAAATTGTTAAATAGTAAATGTTGACTTCATCTGTTGTTATTAATGGATTGTTCCACAACACCTATCACAAAAGGACACGTAAAATTTCACATTTTGTTTATATTCTCTCCATATAATGATATAATGCTACATTGACTTGCTAACAACGAATGAAATGGCCAAATGTTCATTTTTTTCAATTGAAGCTTCCGAGTCATTGTCTAAAGGAAAGTCCACCTTTTCCTTGATTTTTAAGCCATTGACCTATCAATCAATATTAGTGTATAAATGCATGTAATAATGTACGGACTTTTGAGTCGGTTGTTAATAAGGGAAAAAAAAAGAAAGGGAAAACGATGTAATTATCCCTCACCAATCATTTACATTGGCTTGTCAATTCCAAATATTGAATATTCAGCATTGACATGCGAGTACGTGCTTCCATATTTGATTGTTTGTCACCATGACCGCCAATCCTTTTTTTTTTTTTTCATATAACTCAGTAGTTTGGCTATCATGATAAACTAATGTGTTTATTCGTTCTAGGAAAAAAAATGATGGAGAAATTAATGTTGTGCGTTAATCATGCAGATACAGCTGGTGTTATTTGATATTATTTCTTTTTTTGGTTAATCATGTAAGCAAAGAAATAGATTTTTATCTTGATCTAGTTCTCGTAAATTTTTAAAGAATTTATGATAAATTATTTTTTGAGTAATAATATAGCGATAAATTTTTGTATAAGTTTATTTTGTACAAATTGATATGACATTAATTCATTAGTTAGATTAAATATCTCTTTGCCAATATAATTTATTATTATTATTTTATAATTTTATTCAATCAATGAATTAATACTACATTAATTTATATAAGAGTTTACAATTTTATCATCACTCTTATTTTTTTAAGATAGTATATAATTATAATTTAATTATTTTAAAATTTTTATTTATTAACTACTAATCACTTATCTAAATTTTACTAAAGAAAATCTCAAATCACAAAAAATTCGTATCCATAAAAAATAGTCTTACTCTATACTTGGCATGGTGAATCATTAATTTTACATTGATATATATTCTATGTGTTAATAGCCTATCATGTGGGCCTCCCGCTAGGGGTGCCCTGTGACAAAAGTGAAAAAAGTCCCATCCGTTTCTGCCCTTTTCCTTTTTACGCCCCTTGGTCTCTTCCGTGTGCAAATGGGGGCGTAAAAGAGGGATCGTACCAACTTACTCTGACCTTAAGCTCACGGGCTGTCAAAACTCTTTTAATTTTTTTCTTTAAGTACTTATTTTTTTTGTTTATGTGGTAAATAAAAGTAGAAAAAGTAAATCATCTCTCAAAAAACTTTTTAAATAAAAATAAATTTATATTATTTCAATCAAAATTTTCCTCCACTAGAATAATAAGAATTATTATATTTTTCTCCCTTCAAGAATGATATATTAAAAAATAATATAATACTAAATTAAAAGCTCTAAAAGACTCTTTAAATGAGAAAATATTTCTTTCTCTTAAATATTGAAGAGAGAGTACAACTATCTCATTTAAAAAATCTTGTTTAAAGAGCTTTTTATAACTTTTTATTCTTACTTAGCTCTTCAAATAAAAAATAAAATCTCATTTAATCAGTTTTAATAATGCTCTTACTTGATCATTGAGAAATGAAAGAACACTTCCACCTGCAAGTTTAACTCACGCGTGGATAATTGATTAATCCTTACTAACTTATTCATGCATACGGGTTACTCTATGATAATGTACAGTTTTTTACAGCATCAATAATGTATTAATTGTGAACCATTAGATCTAATCAATGATATACAATATTTTTATTAAAAAAATAATTTAAAAATAATGGTAACCGTTCAAGTGGGTGGATAAGTTTTGTTAAATAATTATGACCACCCTTAGAGTTTGAAACAATTTCACTTAAATATTTATTTAAAATTACTTTTCAGCTCTCCTTTAAATTTGTAATATGATAATCTCTTTTAAATAAATCTTCTAAAATCAGTTATCATTAAGTATAAAATATAATATCAAGTAGGTTATTTAACACAAAGTCTTGTAATAATTTGTATTGTATGAATTTAATTATAAATCATTAATACCTAAATAATAATGATAATAGAAAGCATGCAATAAACTATTTTATATGTGTTTTATTAATAATACTATATGCGTCACAACAAATAAGAAATATTTTATTGACCAATTATTATTGAAAAATATATATGTCTATCTAACTATAGAGTGAAAAATATTTTGATTTAAATTTTTATCAAAAAATTAAACTATTTATTTCATGCAATTCAATGGTGGAGGATATAACATTATGAAATGTTGCTTTGACTTTCAATATTAATCATTAGACTATGAGATATTAGTAGCTCAAATAGTGGCCTAAATATTGTGCCAAAATTTTAAGTTAAAGTATCCCAAACCATATTTTTATAATGGAAATTTAAAAAACATACAATGATTTTTTTCTCATTTTGTCCATTAAATATTACTTGATGTAATATTTTATTTATTGTCACTATTTATTATCATAATAAAAGTAATGACTCTTCGTAGCATAAAAATTTTATAATTACTATCAAAGAATAACAATAAAATTATCTTTCATGATTCATAAACTAAAGTTAATTAGGAATATGTGTTGGATTTAACTTATATGAAATTAACAAAGTGACATTTGAAAATAAAATAAAAATAAACTTGTGAAAGTTAAATTTTATAAGACTGAGATAATTTCCTACCATGTCAATAAAAATCTAAAAATATAATGATTTTCTTTCACTTTTTTTCTCACGTAAATATTATTGGAGGTAATATTTTATTTATTGTCACTATTAATTATCATAACAAAAATAGTGATTCTTAATAATATAAAATTTTATAATTACAATCAAAGGATATCAATAAAATAATCTTTTCACGGTTCATAAACTAAAGCTCATTAGGAATATATATTAGATTTAATTTTTATGAAATTAACAAAGTGATATTTGAAATGAAAATGAAAATATATAGGCTTATAAAACTTAAAATTCCTATCATGTACGGATATTAATTGTAAGATAAATATAAAGTTAAGAAAATAAGTATGTTAAATGGATGTTAAAAATAATACATACTTCATCATCAATTATACAATAACTCTTAATATTTATAAAATAATGAGTATTTTAATATATGATATTAAATTTTATTAAAATATGTGTGATCAAGTAATTTTTACAAGCAATCTCAACAATGAGTTTATTGATGTAATTATGATATTTACTTAAGAATATGTACTTAGTTGTGTTATTTATTACTATTATATCATATATAAATTTTGTAATTGCAACTTATTTATTTGATTTGTGTTAAATAACCTACCATTATATTTTATACTTAATGGTAATAGATTTTGAAAATTTTATTTAAAAAGATTATCACAATTCAAATTTAAAAGAGGATTGAAAAATAATTTTAAATAAAATATGCTATTTAAGTGAAATTGTTTAAAACTCTAAGGATGGTCATAGTTATTTTATAAAATTCTCTACCTCTTACACGTTTGTTAACCGTTTACCATTATTTTTATATTTTTTATAAAAATATTGTATACCATTGATTAAATATAATGGTACACAATTAAAAATATTATTAATGCTGTCAAAAAATTATAGTATCATAAAGGAACTCCATACATAATTATTCTGTACAAATAATAAACATCCCCACATCAAAAAATTAAATGTATTAGACTAAATCTAAATAATTAATAATTAATTACTAGATGTAACTTACAACCATCTCTCAATAATATGAGCCCACTCAATATTCGTGTCTTCTGACACGAATCATCATCACCCACGAAGTCACGTGGGTGTCATCCGCGTGTGACGTGGCCATTTCAAAACCTAGTACCCGGTGACGTGCGGGGGAGGTGCTGTTGACGATGATCATTGATTTTGATTCATCTCCTCGGATCAAATGCATTGCGTGCTCTTGACCTAATCAAAAACAAAAAAGGCAAAACCAAATGTACTTAAAAAAGTTTCATCGTCCTTGTTCTAGACTAAAAGGTTAACGGTCAAACTGTCTTAACCCCACCTCCTTTCTCAACTGTCAAAACCCTCCGTACAACCTTTTTCCTCGTAATGCTGTACCCATTAATTTCCTTTGATACTTTCTCCTCCATCTCCCTTTCTCTCCACAACTTTAAATCATATATATAAATTAGATATCAAGAAAGCACCAGCTAGATAGGGCAACATATAATATATTCAGCAAAAATCATCCCCAAACAAAACAATATTATCATAAGTGTTTCATTCCATGTCGGGCGTTTGCAGCGGCGGCAGAGAGCCGGTGAAGATTGTGGTGATCAACACGCAGTATATTGAAACAGATGCAAGGAGCTTCAAGTCTGTCGTGCAAGAACTGACTGGTAAAGATTCTGGGGCACGCGGCATCAATCTCTCACCCGCGTCGAAGTCGAGAAAAGTTAGAAACAATTTGGGCACGAAGATTATGGAAGGGGGAATGAATATCAATGGATTTGCAGGTGAAAGCATTAATAATAATAATAATAATAATAATAATAATTCAGTTCTGATCAGAGATTTGTCGCTCAAAGAATTTGATAGATTGCTTCAGGAGATGCCCCTAGTCGATGGGTTTTATCATGATTATTCCTTGAGGTCAAATTGATATGTTGACTCTACTGCATATATATTTCTATATGCTTCTTTCCCTTCTTTTTTTTTTAAATTTATTTTTTGGGGCTATGTTTTATTCTTCATTATGATTTATGAATGCCGACCTTTGATACCTGTTATTGGCTTCACTTCACATCATATCTCCCAATTTTCTCCTCCTTAATTAGCTTGATATATTTTAATTTTTACTTAAATTTTAATGTTTGAATCATGAAATTTCATTTTCTAGCTTTCCATTAATTCAAAAGAAATGAGAATATAACTGAATATAGCCACTTAATTTTTAGGAGAAGAATAGAAAGATTTAGTCTAAAAATTAACTGTTATATATATTTTGAGCAGTAGCCAATGTCCCTCCTATCTATGCATCGTTAATTAGTTCTTAATCCTTTACCAGAGACCAATTAAAGAACAAAATCCAAGGAAAAATTTATACTTTTTTTTTTTTTTAAAAAAAAGAACTATTTTTCCAGTTATTCTTATATTTTTTGGAAATCCTGGTTGCAACTTTAGGAGAAAACCCTAAAATACCCTTACTAATAAATTTTTCAGGTGGGAGTGGGCACGGTTAACAACATTAACTTGTATCTGAACAATATTTATACATTTTCTCTATGCAACGACGCAGGAGGTTGATTGAATTCAATTAATTAATATTTAAATTACAACTAATCCATATGAAATTTTGCACTACAATTGTAAATGCCAAAACCTATGAACTTTTTTCCATTGCGAAAGACGAGCTTTATTTGAATCGAACAGAATTATTCAGAATTTTAGTCAATTTGGTAATTAGATTTGCAAAAAAATTATGAATCACGTTGCAATTTATATTTTTCATATTAAAAAAAAAACAAAGAAACATATTTTAATAAATATAAACTCAATGAGGTCACTTTTGACTAAAATTCATTTCTAAAAGTTAATAAAATGTTAGGTAGCTGCGGAAGCGAATAAGCCACGGGAGTTAAACCCAACATAGAACCAACGGCTCACCTTCCATATCCAATTGGGTCAACCAAATCCGAGCCATCTTCAACAGTTAGCTTATATAATTACAAGATGGAGATAATTTTATTACACTACTCTAGAGTATGTATTCAACTATCATATATAATCAATATTGGTTAAGGGATTCAACCGACTGAGTTTTAGCAGTTTATTTATTTAGTTGGTAATCTGAGTATTGGTGCGTTTAAGATTGAGGTTGGTAACTGTATTTTAAAAGTTACAATACTGAAGTATTTGATAAACATTAACTGTTGTAAATTAGAAGTTATGTTGATATAATTTTTCACTTATATGATGAAAATTTTATTATATCGTTAATAATTTTGTCAAAATTATTTTTTAAAATATTTATTTACTACATGTTATTAACTTTGATTTCATAGTTACAGTTTTTTTTTTCTACAGCAGCTGTAGCTTAAAAGTTATAGTCCCTCAATCCCAAACATGACTTATAAGTGTATGTTTGGTATGACTTATTTGATAACTAAAAGTGTTTATTTAGTTAAATATAAGCTCTTTTTAAATTTTTTAGTATTGTTTGGTTGTATTATAAGTAAAATTTTTGGATATTAAATTAGTTATTTTTCCTCTACTTAAACTCCAATTTTAGACTTTTGAGATTAAGGTTTGAAGAGCTCTTTCGAAAACTTAAATTATCTAAAATACTCTTCATTTATTTTATAATTTTATTTCATTCATTTTACAAGAGAAATTTAAAAACTTGTCTATTAAAAATATTTTTATAATTTTTAATATAAAATATTATTGACAATTAAATAACTTAAATTTTTTTCTAAAAATATTATTTATAAAAATTTTATTTAAAAAACTGTACCAATGAAAGCCTAAATATATAAAAGAGAAAGAATTATAAAATTAATTTATACTTTATTGGCAACTACTTTTAAAAAAATAAAAAAAAATGGTATCTTAATATTATTATATAATACATAAACTACTTACGATGATGCTGGAAGTGACATACATATAGAGAGAGAGAGAGAGATAATACAAAGAATCCTACATGTTGCCAAACATATATAAAGCTGAGACACGAGTCAAAGATGGTGGATTTTGGTCAACTAATCTTACGGTTTAAATATTAAATCGGGACTTGACTAGCTTACAGTATCTGTAAGCTACAGACTGCAGCATCAGCCGTTGGATGTGGTTAGATGTGGAGTGAGAAACTAAATAATAGAAAATCGGATGGTGGGATGACGGGAGATGTTTGTTACATAATCTGTACCATAGACAGGTCCATTATATCGTACAAGCTAGTGTCATACAAATCTCGACGGGATTGCCCATTAAATGGGCCATGCTCTTTACTTTATATATGTAAATAAGGAAATAAATAAAATCACCACTCTATTTCCATAAGCGTGACACTCAGTTTCTTGATTATTACAAACTACAAATTTATTTGCCAAAATTTTCTACTAGGAAATTATACGTTATTTTTTTCTTTTAATTACTTTTTTTTAATAGTCATTTTAATCTCTCCATCCTTTTTACGCCATATCAATTTATATAAGTGTTTCGAAAATAAAAATCTATAACTAACTTTAATCTCCCTTTTCAAATTATCTCACCGTCAACTTTCATAAATATGTTTATATTATATTGTGATAACAAGGTAAGTGGTAGTAATTATTTTATAAAACATTTGAATTTTAATAGATTTCTCTCAAAAGTCAGGGGGAAATTAGTATTCTCCTGATAAATTGTTAAATATCATTTTAAATGTTTTTAAACAATTGAAAATTCAAAAATTACTCCTTAATCAAGTGGCGGACATTTCTTCATCTTAGTTGATGAGGTGTTGCTTGACCTTTTTACATGTATTTGGATTGTTGGGGTAGGGAGTAAGAGATGTAAGATTCTAACTCCGCGCATGTCGATGGAAATGAAATGAAGTTAGCATTACAATAATTAATGCTTTTGAAAAGGAAAATATTTACAGCCTTATGACAATGTTTTTCACAATGAAAAATAATACCGTAATTTAGTGTTTTGTATTTCAAAATTTATGTTGCATTAAGGAATTTTGCACTTGGAATGTATTTTCAAATAAATTTATTTATTTTAATAAATCAATATAAAAGGTCAAATCGAGTAGTAAAATGAAGTTTTTATTATGCGTGCCAAAAATAAGGTGAGTCTCTTCCAAGGCAAAATTAAAAAAATAAAATAAAATCTTTCTTGCACAATTGCTTTTAAGATGTTTCTAACTATAAGCCAATAATTAACCAATTGAGTTGGTTAAGTGTCTCCTCATCTTTTATGTACAGTCGAAAAATTCAAATTTTCTCGTAAGTATGTGAATATATTTATTTATTATTTTACGCTACCGTGCTGTGCTTCAATTTGGATACACTCTGGGATGCATTAGGCTAGGCTTTGTATTTTGGTAGACAAATAGGACTATGCTTATTCACATTTGTATTTTACTATCTCAGTGTAATATTAAATAAAAATGTTTTTAATAAATTAATGAAAAATAAAATCAAATTCAATGAATGTTTTGATTCGTTTTATTTTTTATTCATTGTACATCCGAATTTGTTATCATAAGAAAGAATTATTTTATAATACCGTGATTAATTTATTCTTTTATTATCCAAGCATTTATTCTTTATGAAAATTTGTAAAAAAAATTAAAAATTGAAATTTTATACAAAAAAAAAATTGATTATTTGATGATTTGATCCTATCAATTAATTATACATTCAAACAATGAACTGAAAAGAAAAGAAAAAAAGTAGAAATGGAATGGTTAGTTTAAAAAAGGAAGCAAATAAAGCGAAATTCCTTATTTCCATAAATAGCCATACACCTTTCCCCGTTTTCTTGCAATTGCCACGCGTCTCTCTACGCGCGTGGATATCATAATAATGATAAATAAATAAATAATTCTTATAAACAATAAACAATAAATAAATAATTAATTAAATAGTCCCTTTGCGCCTGCAATCTTACGGTTCCACACCTCCACTCCGCTTTTGTCTTTTGATTGATGCTGACGATGGATTCTTTCCTCCTCCAGTACTCCACCGTTTCGTGCCTTGCCTTGCTTCGCATCCAAAGGTTTTCGTCCAAGTGAGAGAAAACAAAATGCCCAAACACGCACAAAATGGTAATTTCACAATTTTTTTGGGAAATAAATGAAATTGCCATATTTTGGACACGGATGTGGTGCGTGTAAGAATGTTAGTACTTTAGTAGGCAAAAGACAAATAAGGAAATATTATGATAATTGTTATAATTTTCGGATAAAAATAACCGAAAAAATAAATAAAGGAGAGAGAGAGGCCAAGACTTTGAGGCTCAGGAGGCATTGGGGTTTGGCTTTCTCTTTGTCTTCATTATAACAGAGAAAGTTCTGATTGTGTTTCAGTTGTTGTTAGCAAATCTCTCGATCTCTCCATTCTCTCTCGTTCTCTCTCTTTCACTTCACCGATTCCAAGGTTTGTTCCTTTTTTTACTATCACTCCATTGATTCTTATTGTTCTTCATCCTCCCTTCGGTCATTATTAATTTTCTTTTTTTTGGAATTATTTATTTATTTTTTGTTGTTGTTGTTGTCTCTATGTTGGCAGTGTTTGTGGGAAGAAAATTTGTGAGAAGCAAGTTCTAGCCAATTGGGCCGCGGATAAAACGATCCGTTTTGTCAGGTTTTTATTTATTTTTAAATATTGAATGTGGAAATTAACGGGAGTTAGGGTTTTTCACGTGATGAATTTGTGTCATCAAGTTTTTTTTTTTTTTTTGGCGGTTGAGTTCTGAGTGTTTTTTGCTTGCTTAATTGCTTTCCAATTTTTGCTGCTTGCAGGATGTGAAAAATGCTTTTCCTGCAATCCAATTGTTGTTGTCAATTTAGCTGAATTTGCGTCGTGGAACATGGACTAGGGTTTAAGATGTTTGTGCTACTGTTCCTCGAAGATGTTACCGATTCAATTTTGGATATAAGGAAATGATTGGATTGAAACGGAATGTTTAGTTGTCGGTCTTGTTATTATCATTGATTTGGTTTTTTTTGGATAATTCGAATAGTAAAGGAAAGAGGACAGAAAGCGAGAAGGGATTTATATTGGATGGGTAATAAGTTGGGAAGGCGAAGACAAGTGGTAGATGAGAAGTACACGAGGCCGCAGGGGTTGTATGTTCATAAAGATGTGGATATTAAAAAGCTTAGGAAGCTAATTCTTGAATCGAAGCTTGCACCTTGCTATCCTGGGGATGAAGATTGCTGTTGTGATCTTGAAGAGTGTCCTATTTGCTTCTTGGTTTGTGTTTTTCTATCATTGTCTTTCTTATTAGTTGTTGGTCGTTTGGTTATTTGATACTGGCCTTCATTGACCTCCTCTGCTCGTTGGAAAATTGAGGATGAAATTATGATTTAGGTATGCCAACCAATAAATATTTTCAATTTCACCGAGTGGGCATGAAGTGCAATTTTGACCTGTTTTCTGCTAGAGTTCTGTTCTAGGAAAAAATAAGAAGAATTTTTTTATTTTTGATTTGATGTCTGTTCCTCAATGTACCAACCAGAGGAGAATATCAGAGCCAATTGATATAGATAAGTTTGATGGCCTTTTAAGTGTTTAATCTAACTAAACCAATTTGGCCTTTCTTGCTTCTTTCTGTAGTATTATCCAAGTCTCAACAGATCAAGATGCTGCATGAAAGGAATTTGTACAGGTAATTACACAGTGATTGGATGTGTACTTTTTGGATTAGAATGTTAAAGATATAAATGTAGCTATTAACATGTGTGCAATTTGATCTGTCTTTTCTGCATCAGAGTGTTTTTTACAGATGAAGAATCCTAACACAACTCGCCCTACTCAGTATCCTTTAGTTTTAATGCAATGTGTTCAAATTTGAAACATACCGTAAACCTTTACATCTTTTTTTTTCTGGTTTCCATTTTTTATTCGTAATTTTCTATTTCTGTATGCCTTAATGTTATGAGATGTCCTTTTTGCAAAACTGCAAATTATGCAGTGGAGTACCGAGGTGTGAAAACAAAGGAGGAAAAAGGCATGGAGCAAATTGTAAGATTTGGTTACTCATGGTCATTGTCAACTTGATTCGTTATTGAAATTGTGGAATGCTTGGCTAACGTATATTTGCTTTTAATGTGAATGTAATTTACCTGTTTTCCAATTCTTTAGGAAGAACAGCGTGTTATAGAAGCAAAAATTAGGATTAGGCAGCAGGAACTTCAGGATGACGAAGAGAGAATGCTGAAAAGACAAGAATCTTCAAGCATGGGCATAGCTCTGGGGGAGGTTGAGTCATCAGGTAACATTTCTTTGTAATTTGGTTCCTAATTCTATATCAGTATTCCATCTACTCTTAGAATGGTAAATATTATAGTTTCTTTTTCCCTTTGTTTACAGTTTCATCTTCTAGATCTGTGGAAGCCGAGGGAAATGTCTGTTTTGAGGACTTATGTGCCACTCCTATGATAAGACAACCTTCACATCGCAGGGCGAATGGGTATGGAACATTCTCAACTGTTGCCATGCCATTCTTGTTTGAAGCTGCATTATAGTTACTGCTGTTTCCATTATTGTCTTTAGTTAATGAATAAATGAGCAAGTTTCCAAACCAATGAAAATTGCTGAATTAAAGCATGGAGCTCTATTTTTTTGGATCTGTTATTTAGTTCTTTGTTTTAGATTTTAGATTGCTTATTTTTATCCTACAAAAATTTTCTAATCTTGTATCTGTGAAAAATATTGACTTTCATTCCAATTTAGATAGGGTCATTTTTGTGGAAAATTAGACATCATAGACAGAATGTTCATCTAGTTTAATTTACAGAGTGAAGGTTGAGCTCTGATAGCTAGGTTGGTATTTGATTCTATACGGGGATCTATTTAATTATACATAAGCTATTGATGCAGAACTGGAAAGGATGCAAAGAAATAGATATAATAGAGGGAGAAAGAGATAAAAGAGCAGATAAGATAGGGGAATGAATGTCGTCTGTGTTTGTGCTGTTCCAAAAGTACAAGCAAAATAGGAAATTAGAGAATGTCTATTTGAAAGGCTAGGTCAGAAGAGGAAAGAGGAAACAAAATCTAAGTTCAAATAAATAAATCAAATCCTAATAAAAGATAGGCACCTGAACTTGAGGCACTTTGCATTTGCTGTTATGGCTGGGAAGATTTAATCTTTTCAAATTGTGATTTGATAACAAAATTAAGGTACTGGATTACGGTTTGCAGGAAAAAGCTCACTTGTGCCTCTCATTTCACCTTTTTTTTTTTTTTGGGTGAAAGTGTATAAATGCACAAATATGGAGAGTAGAACGGGTGGCATTTTTTATGAGTAGGTCTCCTAAGTGGTTATTCTCATCAGATTGCTGTCACTTTCCAATGGGCCAGCTATCTGATCCATGGAAGGGTATTGACTTAATGAGTGAGAAAGACTTGGCCTCTTTCCAGAATTCTCTTCCTTCCATTTTCAGAATGAGGATCTGATAAATGATATGCATTTGATGGAGTATATGCATATGTTGTGAATTGTGGTGATTATAGAGTATGCTGAAACTGATAACATGGAAAAATTGAGTGTGTTTGTCATTGGGCTTGAGTGCTTTTAGGAAAATAAGCTCTGTGTCACAGACAAAATAAAGCTACGCGTGAACTGGCCAATAGATTTTAGTAGTTGTGGGAAGAGTAATGTCTTTACAGGAGATTATTACTGCTGATTTTTCCTTTTCATTTCTCATCTCTTTCTTTTGGTAAGAGAAATGATGTTCAATGATTTTTGATAACAAATAGTAATGTGTTACAGCTTGTGAATATTTAATGCTTAAAAGTTTAGAGACTAATATAAGAAGATAAGACATAGTTGCAAAGACAGTACTCTCACTTGAGGATTGGTTAGATTTGCTTAATTATACGGTACTAAAAGTTCTGCCCTTTAAGTTATAACCTAACGCAGTTGCAATAGCCCCTATTTTTATCCTCGCCGAATCTTTTTAATCGTTCTTGTGCCTGCATAAGCATTGAGTGAATCTCAACCTATGATGTCATCTGTAGAATTTGAAATCTGTATCTGATAATGCAAGGTCGATTTGATGTTTTAAAAGGTGAATTATGCTGTCACAATTATTTATGTACCATGCACTTTAATTTACAGGGATGATGAGTTTGACCTGGATTTGGAAGATATAATGGTCATGGAAGCAATCTGGCTTTCCATTCAGGTATATGCAACTTAGACGCATTTAAAAATTAGCTACAAATTTCTTAGAACTGAAACTTCAAAGCTAATGACTTAGATTGTTACACATCTGCAAAGAGTTTTTTATTTTATTTTATTTTATAGAATCACATTGTAGTTGTACAGAAAAGAAATGCTTAATTCTGAGATAATGATTCTCCTGATTCAAGGGTTTATCCAAGTAAAAATTAGGCTTGTGATTGGTAATCAGTAAAATATATAGAAAAGGGAACAACAGATGTTGAAAAATCCTTCGAATCTGAACTGATCCCTAATCGAGAGGATCAAAGTTCTTGACCTCTCTTCTTCTTCTTGTCCTATTTCCCCATATGAGATTAAGATATTGATAAACATGAGGACTCTGTTTTGGATAGGAATATCTACAATTAGCTGCTGGTTGGTTAAAATAATTGATTGAAGAGGGTAATAAACCTTTATGTGCTCTATATGCAGAAAGTCCCTTTTATTATCACACTAACTTCAGGATTGAGATCTTTTTGAGAAATATATGAAAAAAGAAAGAAAAGGCAAATAGTTGTGGTGTTAGTGTTATTGGGCTTAAAAGCAAGATTGAACTTTTCTAGGGTGGTTGTGGGAATCGCCTCAAGTATAGACTTTAGTGTTAAGAGATTAGTCATCATTCTCAAAACATAGCTGTGCATTTACCATAATCTCTTGGCAGTTAATCATTTTAGTGTATATACTTCAACTTGATGAGTTGAATTGGTTTTGATTGTTGTCGTCAAGATTGCCTATACAAGATGATGCTCTGGCTTAAGAATTGGAATGAGGTATCATTCTATGGGCCTCTTTCGGCATTTGTGGTTGCCAGAAATTGTGCAAAATCTCCTATTAGAGAAGGGCTGTGCGTGCTTGTTCGTATCAAGAAACATTTAGATGGTTCCTAGATAACTACCATGTATTATTGAAATATCATAAAAGGGGCACAAGGATGAGCTTACAATGTAGCACTTTCTGCTTTCCTTTTTGTTGTAAATGAAGTTCTAACATATACATATACAAAAGTGGCAATTCATGTCTGATTATTTGCTTTTTATCAATTTGGTAAATTTGTTGGGAAAATGTCAAATCTGATTTCGAGTGGGTAGAATATATTGGCTGACATTCTGGAAGAGTTGTTGGTGCATCATAATCATCGTTATGAAGATCTTGATTTTCAGAGCATTGGATTTACATTGGCATGAACACCAATATTGACATACACTAAACATGTATATGTACGTATACATGTATACATACATATTAGTATAGGGAAACTTAATATGTATATGTATGTACGCATGTATACATACATATTAGTATAGGGACATGTATGTATATTTATATATAACTCTTCTCGTTGTGGACCTCTGGAACCTTCTGAAATTCGGACCATGAATTTACAGTAAACAAGTTTTTACAAAAATAAAAAAACTGTGACTTTACAATTACAGATATATATTTGGTTTCCTAGATTTTGAGTTTTAATGTTTCAAGCTTTCCTGGTATTGCGTATTCAATCTACTGGTTGGTTCATGACATGTCCCTACAGTTTCTTTCTGCCTTTTGTTTCTTCCTCAGTCCGTTTTTGTTTCTTTTCCAAAGCAGTTGCAATAATTTGCTCCTGAGGCAGATCATATAAAAAGTCTCTTAATATGAAGCCACTTTGTTGGCATTTGACCGTCAGTTTTTTCTATGATTGGAGATGATTCATAGATTGTCGTGATTGATTTGCATGGCTGGAATTTTAAAACCATTCTGGAATGCCAAATCATTTATTGGGTGCAGGATCCCTTGGAGCACATACCATTGGGGCGGTTCAATAGGACCTTGATATATCATAACTCAGTTTCTTAATCAGATGAAGTTTCTGGAGGAGTCTATATTTTTGTACCTTTATTTTCTTGTGAAAGGAATTTTTGCTTAGAGAAAATGGCCTTATTTCAGTAGAGATTTTCATCTGAGCTGAATGCCTTCAACTTGAGGGGGAATCATTCTGGAATTGTAGAAATGATCTTTTGTGTAAATTTATGGTACGAACTGAGAAGAGACACTAAAACAGCACCATGAAATCTGAAATTTTACAATTTTAATTATTGTTGAACGAATCTACAGCTGTAATTGGCCTAGATGTTCTGACTTCTATTTTGTTTTCCTCATTATCCAAGTTGCTTTGATACTTTGTAATTTCTGAAGCATAAACTTTTGCAGGAGAATGGTAGACAGAGGAACCCAACTTATGAGGGAGGCTGCTCCTTCTGAACAGTATGTCACAGAAGATCATTATGTCTCATCAACTATGGCTCCTACTGCTGGTTCATCATCATCCCCTTCTGGTGGTCTTGCTTGTGCCATAGCAGCTCTCGCTGAGCGTCAGCAAGTCAGTGGAGAATCCTCTATAAATCATGGTGGAAATATGTCATCATTCAACATGTTTCCAGGCAGTAGTGGACTGTTGTACAATCGGATGGATCATGATGTAGAAAATTATGCTCCTGCAGAGAGCTTGATTAACACATCACCAGATGGCAGGATGACGGTGGCAAGGGATGAAGGAGAATGGGGGATTGATCGTGGATCAGAGTTGGCTGAAGCAGGAACTAGCTATGCAAGCTCTGATATGGCAGAAGATGGAGGTGGAATTTCTTCATTGCCAGAAGATGGAGGTGGAATTTCGTCACTGTCGCCAACAGAAGAAATTGGAGGCAACTTTCAAAATATCCCAGTTCCCATTGTTCCTGAGAGTTTTGAGGAGCAGATGATGTTGGCCATGGCTGCTTCTCTAGCCGAGGCTAGATCTATGTCAAATGGACCAGAAGTTTCATGGCAATAGTTCTAAGAGGTCATATTCTTGAACAGATGATGCTGGCAGTGTCTCTTTCATATAGCTAGCTGAGTCTCGAGCAAAGGACAAGTGCACTGCCCTATGCCTTACAACTAGTTCCAAGTTTAAGGTAGCTATGATTCTCTCTCTAGCATCCGGTCAATTTCTCCATATATAATTGTAAAAGGAAAAAAAAAGATTATTCAATTCTCTGAATGGAAGGTTGTTTGGTTGCTATATAATGATTATGATCATTTATTTCTTGGTCATAATTATTAGCTTGTTCATACTTCCCATTGAAACAAATCATTTATCCTGTCAGTCTTGATATTTAGCCATATTATGAAATGCTGTATGCTTCTGGTGTTGAATAACAATTTTCAAAACATTTCTTTTTCATGCAAAATTAGTTGTTCCAGTTGTCATTTCTTTGAAAAAAAAAATGCTTGTAGGACAACAATTAGGTAGTAGTACCATTTTCTTGAAAGTGATGTATTTAGCTGTTATGTAATATGTGTTGTTCTTATCCATTCCTTTTATTGTATTTACCTCATCTCAAACGGAGGCTAAGCATGATTTCTGGCTAAACCTGCTTTTACGAGTTTGTCTCGAGTTTGATATCAGTACAGCCTTTTTTTTTTTTTTATTGTGTGCGAATTTTTACAATTTACATATATTTTACAACATGATATCTATTGGGATACTATATACGTACATTGGTTTATAGTCTTAAAATCTATCAGGGTACTAGCTCGGAAATCTGATTCCACTAATACTGGGAGCTGTATACTCTATCCAAATATTTAGAAAGAAAATTAGCCCTCGGCGGCCGATAAGATCGTACTCACGCTCTCGATGTTGTGAGTGAGTTCTACTATTGAGCCAAAGTACCCGTTGATTTCTTCAACTTTTTAAATTATATTCAAGAGATCAAATCAATTATTGGAATATTGATTTCGTAATTGTTCAATTATAACCATCGACAAGGTTTGTTAGTTGAAACATACCGCTTGGGATGTTCGTTTGGAAATTTCAACTACATAAAATCCGGACCAAACATTATCAAGGTGAGCAAGCTCGTAATAACATAGATGAATTGGTCGTGATGTAAATGATCAGTGGTGTTAGAACCAATTGGGATGTAGGTAGATCCAACATCCCCGAAAGATATTGGTGATGTTTACGGTTAATGCAATGACCATTGGATGGTGGTCCCATGATCTATCGTGATCACTTCTATCTAATGTGGGGCCGGACAAGGGTCAACCTTTGATCGGGAAAGGAGAAAAAGTGACTTAATGAAATTAGGGGCATCAACCACGGGAGTAGTTGAAGAAAAATCAGAACTATTTAAAATTCACGTGCTGTGTCTCTTAATAAATATGTAATGTAAAAGGATTCAGGATTGGATTTTCGGCAACTTCTTTTGGTTTCACATGCTTTGTCATGGTCATTTAAATTTCTAAACTTTCCATATTGCATTGGTGAAGGACCCCTTGGACCTACTTCCCTTTTTGTTTTAAGCACAATAGGTGTAAGGATTTTATGCATCATTATGTAATCTTTAAAAAAAAAGGAAAAAAAAAAGAGCATCCAAACATATTGCGTTATTATACAACTGATTAGATTTAGGGAGAATTTTAGAATACATAAAAAATAATATAACTAATATATTTATGATATGTATAATTAAACTTAGGGGGATTGTCACTTTCCCCCCTACAATAATTAACATATATTATTTACTCCCTTGCTATTTTTATAATGACCAAAAACTCTCATGACAATATAAATTTACAATATTATCCTTATTTTTAATTATTATTTTATTTACATTTATTATAAATTAAATAAATTACATGAATAGAAACTAAATAAAAAAATTAAGTATTAAAAACAAGAAATAAATATGTTTTGATATGAGTAAAAAAATTAATAATAAATTTTTTTCTTGTAATAATTTATTTTGGGAACATTTTTTATAATAAAAATTTTGTAATATTTTAAAATTAAATGTAAAAAGTATAGGCAAAATATTTTATTATTTATCTTATAATAAGTTTTTATTTGTCATTCAAATTTTCTTATAATAATTTTTTTTATCATTTTATAATAACTTTCTTCTATATTTATTATAAGAAAATTTTCACAAAATAAATAAGTACAAGCAAAAACATTTTATTATTAATTTTTTCTCATATCAAAACATATATTTCTTATTTTTAATGCTTAATTTTTTATTTAGGTTTCTATTCATATCATTTATTTAATTTATAATAAATATAAATAAAAGAGCAGTTGAAAATAAGGGTAATATTATAAACTTATGTTATCAAGGGAGTTTTTGGCCATTATAAAAATAGTAGAGGGGAAAATAGTATATGTTGATTACTGTAGGGGAAAAATTGACAATCTCCCTTAAATTTAATATAAAAAAATAAATACATTTATATCATAGCATGATTTACTTATGGAGCTGTCATTGATTTAACTATTTTTACTTGTTACTTTTGAACAATTACAAAGCATATTCACGTAATCATTCTTGCACATGCAAGGTCCTGTAGAATTTCTTCTTAATACGTGTGAGTGGTTTGTGCTATGTACAGTACTAGCTTTTTGTGGCTATGGCTATCTTGGAGCTACTCTAAGATAGAGTATGAATCACAACCACACAAGTAAAATAATAAATAATAAAAAAACTCATTATAAGACAAAAAAGAATGAAACATTTTTCTTTTTCTTTAATTAGAAGAGACTATTGTTGATATATTTACAATCAGATAATTATTGGGATTAGCCTTACATAAACTAGTCTTACATTAAACACTGCTTAGATTTTATTCATTTTTATATTCAAGAGACACTTACTCTACTCTCATATTCAAAGAGAGAAGATTATTTTCACTCAATTATTAGCCAAAATTAAAAAGGAATTTAAACCAATAATACTTTGTGGGGATTCAAAGCAGTGGCTTTATCGTGTGGACAAAGTGGTTTAAAAAGAATGAAATATTAAACCCATCATGATGATATCACAACACATTATCAAACATGCCTGTGAGAACATTTTAAATAGAGTTTACAGAGAAAAACGAGATTAAAATGAGATTAAATACGTAATTGGAAGTTACCAAATCATAGTCATATGAATAGAACATGGTTGATTTTGGCCAAATTAGGGAGCGAAAAATGATTGAATAATTGATAAGCATGTGATGTTTTGGCATTATTGGAATTCTTGACATCTAGAAACAACATATAATCATGTTACCGACATATTATCCCACAAAACTTTGGTCTGTAAAACATGAAGATTTGAGTGATTCAACAAGAAAAAAAAATGAATAAAACAGAGGACTGACTCAGAATCTTGCTAGATCAATTTAAAAAATAAAAACAATTTAATGATAGCTTTGACTTTGACTTTAATTTTGACTAAATAGTCGATATACTCTAAGAGTCAGTTTGTGAATGTTGTAATTTTTAAAATAATTGTTGTTAGCTATGCTGTAAAAATAATCAGCTGTAAAGAGAATCAATTAAGTGTTTAGTAAATTTTGTTTTCATAAAAGTTTTGAAAGCAGTTATGGACATTTGGTATTTTACTATTAAACTGTTGAGAGAAAACAAATGAATAAAATATACATAATGTATGATAAAATTTACTTATACATATAAAAGTATGTACATATAATATTTTAATTGTGTATTATAATAATTTTTACTAAAAATAAAATTTATAATATATTGATTTTATTTTTCTATTTTTATCTTAAAACAATTGATAATTAAATTTGTAATCTAGTGAAACAAATTTAATAATAATTAGAATAACAATTTGATATTAATAAACTTATATTGATAAATTATAATAAAAGTTTATTAAAATATTGATTTTGTTTCCAATTTGAATAAGGATAATTTTGGATTTAGATAATTATTTTAAGAATATTTATGAAATTATATTAAAGGATAAAATTGATTTTCAAAATTAGAATCTAAAAACTACTCATTCCCTGCTTTTTAAAATCAGTTGTAGAAGAGATTGATTTTAACAAAAATAATTTTGATTTTCAAAATCACTTTTAAATCTCTCAAAAGCAATCCAAAACGGGCCCTAAATTACAGAAAAAGCAAAATCGTTTATTTGTTAAAATCATTATAAATTTCAACAGTTAGGAGAGTTTCAAAATCATTATAAATTTTGACAGTTAGGAGATTTTTAGTGTGTTTTAAAACAGTTGAAAATTTTCAATTAATTTAGTGGATTTCGCTCTTTTTCCCTCTCTAAATGACATTAATAATAATTCATGCTACAATAACAATAGTTTATATCATATTTGTTAGAATCTATTTAGACAATTATGTTACAACTTAGTTTTTTTATTTTAAATTTTTAAATGGGTATGTTATGACATAGTTGAAAGTCTTATTTTAAACATTACAAATTTTGCATTTCATGTTAAGTAGTATCTCTTTTGAAAAAATAGCATGTCTATATGCTATTTTGAGGGCACATTTTGAGTGAGTCTCACTTAGCGAAAGTGAGAAATCTTGTGAGGTTCAGATTTTATTCCATTAATACTTCAAAAATATAATTTTATGTTCTCAAAATGGTGCTTGGGTGAATGAGAAATTGTCTTTCAAAGTTCACCCTTGAAGTCAGAAATTTGAAAGGAAATGAGGCTTATCCTACATGGGAAAAAGAAGCCTAGGGATTAGTGTTTATATATAAACACTTAACCATGCATGAATAAGAATTTTAAGGATAGAGACTCTCTTTACACGCGCGTGCGTAGAGGGTGCAAATCCAAAACCGATTTGGTTAAACTCATGTGCGTACGCGAACGTCAGCCCAAAATCATCCAAGCTTGCATGGCACGCTTTTAATTTCCTTTTAAATTTTTTGTTGTAACAGTTTCATGTTTTGGATTCAAAGAATTTGTAACAGCTTCACAACAATTATTCTTTAGCTATTATACAATTCAATTTTGAATTCAAGTTTTGATTGAATTAAATTGGTTGTTATCACTATCTAATGGCATATATTAAATTTCTTAATTCAATACAAGGCTGCAGTTACATTCTCATATAAGTATAAAAAGGCACCTCCTCTTCTATTTTTTGGACATTGAAATCAGGGCACAGAACACTTACAACATTTCTTCCCTTCTTCTTTTATCTGTTTTTCTGATCGAATTTGCCGTTGTTGTGGTTCGCCGAAATTACATGTATGTGGTTGACCGGAAATTTGTGCATGTTGTATCCTGGCAAATAACTATCAGTAGACCTAAAGCACTTCAGTAGGTGGTAAATCTGTTTTAAGGAAAATGTTCTGTGCAGGCCTCGGGTTTCATTTTTCTGTTTCGATTTTTCTTTTCCCTACTGCTTTCAGTTGTAATTTCCAGTGTTGCTTCGGTTAATTTACCTACTGGTCTTATTTGTTTAACTCACTGTGTTTGTTGTCTCCTACAATCTCTTAGTATGATTTTATTGGTATTCACTACTCATACATTCCCTAAGTTAAGAAAACATCAAAATATTGGTTCTACTTCATAGGGGTTATCAAACATGTGAAATTTTGTATCCTGCAATTTCCTTAATGTGTAGTTCAAGCTTTATAAATTGGTGACATATAACTGAGAGAATTAAATGCAGGAGTGCTTGAACCTTCATTGTGTTTCCACTGGCTTGAACAAAATATGGGTTTCTTATGTTATAAAATTGGGTTTGGGAATATTCCAATGAATTCAATAAATATAGTGTGCAAATAATATAATTTTAGTCTCACACTACATTAAACATGGTTACATTTAAATTTTATGAATAAGATTGCACTAAAAATTAAATATAATATCATATTTGGTGTAGTATGAAACTAAATTCATACTATTGTTTAAATCAAATTTATTTTAATTTTATTGAATATCTAGAAAGTTAAAATACTCAAACCTGATAACTTCAAAATACTCAAACCTTATACCTTCAAACACCGCAATAATAACAAATTATGCAGCCACGGTTAAATTGTTCATCAATTAGGAGCACGACAATATAGCAATAGAAAGAAAGAAAGCAAAAAAGAGATACAATGTCTACAGATGAATTTTATTCAATCTCCAGTGTATGTAAAGAAGGAGACGAGCCCCTTCTTTTATAGTCTTATAATCATACAAATGAAATAAATGATTAGTAAATGAATACATCATTAGTCATAACTTCTATGATATGGTGGGAGTTAGAGGAGATAAAGAGTTGTTTGGTAGAGAGAGGAAAAATTGTTTTGATGAACATCCACATAATTATAATTATTTCATAACACTCTCCCTTGGATGTTCATCATACAAAGAATATGTCTCATTAAAATAATTGCTAGTAAAAGCACTACAGGAAAAAAATTAGTGATATTCCTTTGTATTTTAAAGAGGTGCAAGCACCTTACCAGGAAAAACCTAATGGGATAGAAGCCTAGTGAACGGAAAAGAATACAGTGCATGTAGTCCTCTATATTAATAACTCGTCTTGTTAAATATGCTCCCCTTCAAAATGACATGGATGCTTCAAGGGTCAATCATGATTCATTGTAACTAACAATACTTTAGTGAAACAATTTGTAGGATCAACATCGTCATTTGAACGCTTGAAAACATATAATAACTTGTAGATACCATCATCTTGAATTTGAAGAATATCGCTATATATACAAATATTTTCATAATTTTGTTGGATCCTTTTAAGTAAAACCAAGCTTTATCATCCATATCAAGGAAATAGTGTGATATACTTTTCACATTTTTTTGATATTTTCAAGTTTATACTGAACATAATTTAATTTATAATTATGAAAATTTCTCAATGTCTTTATAGGCACAAGTTGGAATAAAATATGGTACGTCAAGATCAAGATATAAGTGTTATATTTTAAAATAAAACAATTTTAAATATGGAATACTTCCAGTATTTTTGTAGTATCAGCATTTCACTTGATAAATTGAAAGAAATTCTTCATTTTAAGAACTTTCTTTTTTAAATTTATTCTGAAAAGAAATAAATTCATAAGCTCTTTTGGAGTTTTTTCATGATGAAATCATTAACACATTTTGCAAAGATTGCAAATTTATTTTTTAGTTTTTAATAAAATCACATAACAAAGTGGATAATGACATATACCACTTGTAATAATTCACTCAATTGATTATACTTTTATAAATCTAGATTGCCGTAATGTATACAACTATGATTATAGCTTTATCAAAAACATATCAGGTGGAAGCTTTTTGATTTATCACTTCGATTACTTGTTTCAAGCATTTTATTCTTCAAGGATAAGTACATAGTGAAAGGAGTTTATATCTATTGCAAATAGATGTAGGCAGTTAAAACCTTAGAATTAACAACTTAATTAATTTTTGAAAATATTGTTCATTGTTATTATTCATCTGCATAAAAAATATTAATTTTTGAAAATAAAATAATTACAAAAATTAAATGACACGATGATTATTACGAGACCACGCCCAGGTGAAAAACAATTCACTGAGTTAAAATGTTACGACCTAAAAATTTACTAAACTTAAGACTTTCACTTACAGTTTATTACAATACAGCTTACTCAACCTTAAACTGAATCCGGTTCTCTTGAATAATTGCTACCTCTTTTAATCCACGATTCTCAAAGTACTTCACAAAATGATCAATGTCAATACTTCAAATCTTCAATATCTAGTGATCCAAGATTCACATGGACTCTCCATAGAGATGAAAAGAAATGGTCTTATTACAAGACTTTGAATTAAGAAAATAAATCAACACAACTTTATGCGGCAAATTTGGATTCTCTAGGAAAGAGGCCAAATTTTGCTTCTCTAACTTATGCTATGGGTTGTGCTCCTTCAATTATGAAGTACCTCTCTTTATATAGGTGCTAGAGTTTCACAAAAATTGCAAGTCTTAAAAGACTCAGGTTCTTTCCAAATATGAGTTTCTTTCCTCTTATAATTCTTATAAATCTGAATAAGAATAAAATCAGATATTTTTACCTTACTTGTCTGCCAAGAAATATCTAGAACATTTAATAAACTTCCTATTTGAACCAACTTCTTACTCTAAATAAATCTTATGAGCCAATTATAGAATCTCATCATTGTTTGACTTGCTAAATTTGATATCTAATAAAACTAGGAAACAAATAATCTTAATAAATTGGAATATCACTAAATAAGGGAATTAATATAATTAATCCATATTACAAGATATGCAATAAATAAAATTCTAATTTAATTAGACTTGCCATAAGATGCCAGCTCCATAAATAATGGACTTAAGACATTGATTCTTCAATTTAATTTTTGACACACTATAGTTCATATCAATATTTTATTAATAAATTTTACGATTTCAGGCGTATGAACTACAAGTCCAAAATTCTTTATATCTTGTTAATTAATTATACATCTTCTAGCATATGGACTACAGGCCCAAATTTTGGTCAATCATATAAATCGATATTTTTTTAACTTTTTGTGATTCAGAATCTTGGATATTTTATCATAATAACTAAATTTTTACTAACAACAATCTTATGTCAGTTTCAATTTTTCTCTTGCACCATGTATCAACATACTATTGATTAATTTTTGAATATAGATGCCCAATGAGATCTTTCGAAGTTTCTAATACATATAACTTTGCAAGGGCTAAAAATCTCTTCCTCTTAAATTGCATGTGTGTCTTTTATAGGGCAATTTGTATCTCTTTTTATTTCTCACAATTTACCACTTCATGGGTGTTTGAGGTTCATTTCTAGTTGATACATTATACCTCTCCAGAGGCAATGTATTTAATAAATTTAATATAAATAAAATATTTCACTATAAATGCAAACTTGATCTCTTCAATAGCACCAAATTATTTCACTTCAATTTCCCAAGAATTAAAATTTTCCACTAATTGATCTATTACATGCTTTAGCCATTCATATATTTTTTGTCTTATCATTTATTCCTTCAAAGATATCATATCAACCAACAATCATATTTTGTTTTTGATTTTTCATTTTCACATATTAATAAGTTCATTCAATAACTGATCAATAATGTGCATTGTATGATAATCATTTTGAACTTCATGTTCAATAAATTAACTCATGTAAATAATTTATATTGTCCGCCAAATATACATCACTTTGCTCCCCTTAATTGTAGAATTTTCATAAAATATTTAAGTTCGTATAGCAGATTTACTGAGCCAGTGAAGATTTTGTATTTGAATTTCTGATCCATCACCAATATTGATTCAATTTCATACCACTTCTGATGGTATAATATTTACATGTTGATTTTTTATGATATAACCATTATAATTTTGAAAAATTATTTGATAATGGTTGCATCCAATATTAATGCACAAGTAATCCATTTAGTCACGATTTTCTTTTAATAAAAAACTCATATTTTATCTTTAACAAAAGAAAACATAACATCAAATTTTATTGGCACTGTTGATTTGCTACTACATGAGCATTTTTATGCTATAAAATCATGAGTCCTCTAATATGTTTTCTTTTACACTATTCTCTCTACATAATTTCAAATGAGAGAATCAATTGAATTTTTGAAATTATCATCAAACTTATATATGAACTTTTAACTCCTTCAAGGAGATGATCATAAAAGAAAATCATAATTTTTTACAATCCTTCAAGGATTAATTTCTTCATATACATATCATCGCCTTGGTAAACTATTGCACAAGAATATTTTAGTTCTATTCATGATCTCAATCATGTGAATATTAATTATACTTTATCAATTCAAGATAATTATCATAGAATCCTTCATCAAGAATTCAATAAATAAATAAATAAATATATATATATATATCAATTAAAAGGGTAAAATATATATCATTCCTATATTTTATTATATCAAACTATTCTTGAAAATTATCTATAAATAAGCATGCAAAAAATCTGTATTAAAATTCTAACAGGTTGAAAACAGAACAATGAGCCAACGAAGTCAAGAAGTTGTTCTAACCAGAAATGAATAATTTTTTAATGATGGTATTTATTATACAAACATGTTTTATTGTCATATTTTGCCTTTAAATTGTTTCAAAAAAACAATTATGCCTAATTTATATATTCAGTCTATAACTCCTTCTGGGAGATATGGAAAAGGAAATCCGTACATAGTCTTGCATGATATATATATATATATGTACTCATAATATTGATATAGTCCTTCAAGGACACGTAAAATATACACTTATATAATGAATCCTTCATAAACAAGATGTTGGTGCATGACATCATAATTTTTGAATAACTTTTCAGGAACATATTTTAAAAGAAAATCTTCATTATGTGTAGTGTAATCCTTCAAGAATGCATTTTTAATTTTCTTTTATTTTCTGTTACAATATTCCCACTTCAAGGTGAAATTTAAAATAAAAAATTACCAATGATAATAAAATAAATTTAACAGGCAATTGCATAAGAATATAAGTAATGATGAATGAAGATATGAAGTCATTATGCTAGAGCATCAATATGTTATAAACATATAATAGTATATACGATCGGATAATATCTAGATAGTCAAATATATTAGGAAGAAAAAAATGCATACCTTTGTGTACGTTTAATAAAAAAGAAGGAACTTACCATATAGTCTCTTGTGAGAAGGAACTTACCATACAATCTCTTGTGACTAGAAACTTGTAATGATAACATGTTAAATTATCTATCAATTAGGAGCACAACAATATAGCAATAGAAATAAAGGAAGCAAATAAGAGACACAATGTTTAAAGAGGAATTTTATTCAATCTCAAGTGTATATAAAGAAAGAGATGAGCCCTCCTTTTATAGTTTTATAACAATAAAAATGAAGTAAATGATTAGTAAATGGATACATCATTAGTCATAACTTCTAAAAGATAGTGGGAGTTATGGGAGATGAAAAGTTGTTTGGGGGAGAGATGAAGAATTACTTTGATGAACATTCACGTAATTATAATTATTTCGTAAAAGCCACATAATTTTAGTATTTAGTAAAATCAAATTTAGTACCATTAAAATCCATATTTTAGATCTATGCAAGCGTACAAAGATCTATATGTAAAAAGGTTTTATTTTGTCTGAATATGGTTGAAAACGCGTTGTCCTTTACAAGTTTCCATCCTTGAATAGTAGCTAACTGAGAAACATTGACATCATTATCACTTTAAAACATGCAATTAAGTGCAACATTATGACAGTGTCACTCGATTTGCTATGAAATGGATACCTAATGGCTCGTGTTAGGATTGTGACCAAGTTAATTGATTTAGACAACTCTTTTATAATTCAATTGTTCTTTGTCACAGTTCAGCTACACTCTATTTCAACTCAATTATGAAATAAATAAAGTCATATATAAACAAGTCACATATAAAGAACAAAGTAATAAAGAGAAGACACATAAGATTTAAGTGGTTCAACCTCATTAGGCTTATACTCATCAGGACAAATATACTCTTCTTGATTTTATTAATCACCAAAGATTTTACAATGGAAAGATTCTAATTTAAGAAGGCTACAAGAACTCTCACTTTTACTAAAAACCTCCTCACCAATTTCCCTTAAATTTTTTCCGAAATCCTAGTTGCCTTAGTCGTTCCAATCTTCTCTCCCTTGAAGGTTTTAACCCTAGAAACTCATTGAAGCCCTAAAGACCCTTGAAAACCGCTAACAAATCCAAAGCCTGCAAATATTTGTATATGTGGGAAAGAATCCTAATAAGATATAGTAAAGATTTGCCATTTAGGGCGAGTAGCATGAACCCCAACCCAATTATGTTACATATGCCAAGCATAACTTTTGCAATAGATATCCAATCATCTTGTGCCATGTAATTTAGAACTCCATTGTCAGATCAGTTTCTTGTGACATGAGCGTACATCACCTATCTCACCAGTAGGGTTGGCAAAACCACGGGCCGAGTCCGGGTATCGCAATGACTGGATTTGACTCGGATGCAATAGATGCATGGGCCGGGTTGTGCCGGGCATTAATCTGGATACTCGGATTTTATATTTTTTTAATATTATATGTGTATTTTTTTAATTTTTTTGGTAATTTTATTAGTTTTAAATTTATTTTAATAAAATTTAACATGAAAATTAGAACTTTAAGTGTTTAAAACTTTATATATGTATAATAAATGAGTCAAATAAATATAAATATTTAAAATAACATATATTTTATAAGATTTTTTTTAATAAAATCCGGGTTTTGAGTTGATCAAGCAGTGCCCAAAACCGGCCCCGCTACATACCTGACCCAAAACGCCTGGGTGCAGTTCGGGTCTAGATCGGGCATGTATTTTTGTCATCCCTACTCACCGAAGACCTGTATCTACGCACCACGTTTGAATATGTATGAAATTGAATCTCTAACCATAATCTTACACAATGCAAAAACATTCGTGGAACTTTCTCGTTAGTGAAAATACTTTTTTTAAAAAGAAATTGTATGATAAAAAGTATTATTATTAATTGATGTTACAATAAATTCATTCAATTTCTTGCTAAACCTTTTTTTTTTTTTGGTGAAAAGCTTGCTAATAACTTGAATATTGTACTAATATATAAAAAAGGCTAATATATGAGATGTAATAATACCATCATTGTTTGGTATGACGGTGTGTTTATTAATTAAGAATAGGAATAGGAATGCGGGAATGAGATTCATTGACTTGTTTACTTCAAAAATAAGGAGGGAAAATAACAATGAAATTAAAGTGGGCTGCCAGAATGAGAATGAGATGTGAATTTACATTTGCATCCTTAATGAAAATTTAATTTTTTTTACCCCATTTAATAATAATAATAATAATAATAATAATAATAATCAATTAAGGTAAGTTTAGTAATTTGAAATTATTTATTTTAATTTTAAGATAAAATAAATATATAAATGATAATACAATTTATTTTAATTCTAATTTCTAAATTTATTTTGATTTTCATCCTTTATTCCAATTCTAATATATTCTGATTCTACTTAATTTAGACTCCAGTCCATTCTAATTATTGATTAATATATGCGTTACAAGTATTTCAAATTAATTGTTTGTTTAAGTTAAGCGGGAAAGTGAGTGAGTCATCTCATTAATAAAAGTTCACGTTTAAATTAAAAAAAGAAGAAGATAAAAATCGAAGTTTGAAAAGACAATGTGGGCATAAATATTTTAAATCGCAAGCAATGCCAAAGCCAATGCACTTGTAAATTGTTTTAAGTTAGGAGCTGCTACTTTATATGCAACTTAAGATACAGCCTCTCACAAATTTAAATGTAGGTCTCACTTAAGCCCATCAGTCTTGGGAGAGATTGTGTGTAAAGGTACCAAAAGTCTTGTTTTAATAAAGTTTGAAAATTGCACGCACTGTCACTGGCACTGGTATTGGAGGAAACAGGAGAGGGAATTGAAATTATAATAAAGGGTGTTTTGAAATTGTGAAAACAGACAAAAAGACAAGAGTAAAAAGATCACAGGTTGTATTTCCAATATTTATTTATTAAATTATTCTTTTGTCCTCTTCTTCCCATATTATTTATTTTTATTTAACTTCTCCAAAAATATAGAAATAAAAAAACCAACCACTGTCAAACTCACCACCTCCTCAGCTTTTATTAAATTCAAACTTTCCAAACTTCACAGTCTTCACTCGCCTCTCTCTCTCTCTCTCTGTAGCTTAATGTGGCGTTTTTTTCTTTCTTTCTTTTGATTCTGTTTCTTCAGTTTTCTTGCATTTTCTCCAAAGGCTTTCTCCTGAAATGAAACCATCAAAGAGCAGAAGCTAAGTAAAGTGGTAACTGTGGTGCTGCTTCATTACGTAAAAATATATACACGGTAATTAATTAAGTTTCATTTTTTTTTTGGTGCCTGTTTTGTGCTCTTGGATTGATCTTCTTCTTTAGCATTTATAGGCATGTGGGGTTTTTTTTTTCCCCTTCATGCATGCATGCATTTTTGTTTTGTATAATGAGCTTTGTTGTTGCTGTTGCGATGTGATCTGTTTAATTTTTAAAAACTAAAAAGTGTAAGGTAAAAGAATATTGAACAATTCTCACTCCTAGACTAGAAGGTTATCGAGAGGTATCAATTTTTTTCTTGCATTTTCATTGGTTTTCTCAGCTATCAAACACATCATCAGGGTCTAAAAAACACATACATACCCATTGTTGAGTTTTCCCTTTTCTTTTCTTTTAGGATCTAACCCTTTTATACATTTCTCAAGCAAATTGCTTTCATGGATTGTTGATCCCTTTCAAGTTTGACATTCAAGCATCAAGATGATTACTGACCGTTAAATCTGTATGAACTCCTCTTTTTGCTCTTTTTCTTTTTGAAAACATGAGCTTCTTTCTAACTCATTAAGTGACAAACAATAAATTTCACGTTTTATTGAGTGGATTGTACAAATGCATACCAAAATTGTCAACTTTCTGTAATACCATCGTGCTTGTGGTAGCGCGTGTCATGTTATTTCATTGATTCATTCTTTCTTGCTTTCCAGTTTCCTCCTGGCTTGTGCTTTTTATTACTACACGCCTGAGCCCTGGCTCAGCCTTTTACATCATCCATTACTTCAATGCTTGTCAGTGAAAGCAGAATTTAAAAGTTGGTGGTGTGACAGAATTACCCTTTTGTAAGTTTTAAAATATGTGAAAGATATTTTTGGAGATTTGAGGAAATTGCCCATTTTTGATATGGATAGATATTAGATACTGCTTTTACACTGCCCCATTAAAGCTAGAGAAATTAAAAAGACATAGGGGTTGTAAAAAAAAAAAAAAGTTGTGGACCTTGAAACTTTCATTTTGTGGTATATGGTGATTTTGAGTCTTGTGGAGAAGTGACAAATCAATTTTGTACAATTGCATATGTTGTTATGCTATTTTGCCATGGTTAAAGCTGTGTTGCACATTGAAAGGGTGATTTATTTGCTGTCAAAATTTAAGTAAATTGCCATATGTGTGCCCCCAGTTAGTGATAAGCCGAATTTGATTAGACATACCTGCTACCCAACAACGCTGTGATGATTGAAAATAACATCTACTAAACTTATTTTCTTTTACTAGTGGGGGCCTGGACGAGTAATAATGCATCTCCCTTTTTTTCTTCTCTCCCCGGAGGGACCACTGGGTTCCAAAAATAGGATATCATGTTACCTATTGAGCTATTTTCTTGCTCTGAATTTGCTTAACTTATTGTCATATAGGCTTACAAGTGACCATCGGTTTTTATAGAAATAATAATCAAAATCGAAATGGAACCGAATTGATTCTGTTTCCGATCAGTTTTTTTGGGGCAACGTTTTTGCTCCCACCCATTCTATGCTTTAGTAGGAAAACCGTGAAGGTGTACTTTTGCACTCACATGTTATGGCTGGGCAACTTGTTTATTTTAGTCCGATTCTACCTGTCCTTCTTTATTGTTTCAAGCTTGCCTAGTGAGGAAGACATGCATTGGCTAAGAACATGAGAGACAGGAGGGAAACAATTTTGAGTTTATTGACATTGAAAAGTTGTTTTGTTTAGTATTCTAATGATACTGCTTTTGGGGTGAAACAGTTGAATTTTGCTCAGATATTGGTAGCTTCACATTTTCTTGAATTGCTTCAGTTTGATTTTTGTGTTCTTTACTTCTTTTACAGCTTGATTCTGCAATCACAAGTTTTTGACCTACAATTTTCTCGCATAGCTCTTCTTCAGGTCTTCAGGTGTACAAAATGCTGAGGTCAAGGTCAGAGAACCTAATCTATAATAATTTTGTAGTTTATTACATGATGTAATCTGATTAATTGGATTATAGGACATTTTCAACTAAACCATGTGTTTTTCTCTAACTACTATGTTGAGGGTACTTGCAAATTAATTTGTGATCAGTCCAGTGCAAATCAGCACCCGGGAACTTGCATTTTGTCCTTGAGATATTTGGTTTCAATTTATTTTGATTTTTCTCATCCTGTGTAAGCAAACTCTGATCCATTCATATTACTAAGCTCTTTTGTGTCGAGCTAAATTACACATGGCATTTTTCAAGATCATTGTCACAATGGTAATGTGGTAGTATGTGTGGCTGTTAGTTATTGTACTATAGTCTCAAAGCAAATTGATGTAATCCTATTCTCAGTGGCAGGAAAACTTCTATTATCATTTCTTTTCATGAGTTGGAAAACATTTTCAGAACATATGGTTGTTACTTGAACTGTTAGAAACTTGCATATCCCAAATTCTTTTAGTTGTGTGAATACTATATGGTGAGTTCTGTTTTCCTATTTTAATGACAAATAGGGGTTTAGAAATGCCACAGAGACAGTCTCCTCGACGCCCACATCAGCTCAGGACATCAAGTTCTGATTCAGATCCACCACATCACCGACCAATTGCTGACCGGAGTCCCAAGATCGGAGACCGTCGTTCTCCCAGAGGTGCCCCCCATTCTGATCCAATAAACCGAAAGAAACTCGGCACCCGCATTGCGGATTTAGAATCTCAACTTGGGCAAGCTCAAGAAGAGCTAAAAAATCTGAAGGACCAGTTGGCTTCAGCTGAAGCTGCAAAGAAGGAAGCTCAAGAAAGGCTGGAGAAGAAAACCAAGAAACCAGAAGTTCCAGGGACAGTGGAGGTAGTGGAACAGCACTCTCTACCTGAAATTCAAGAATCTGAAACAACAAAGAACGATCCCAAGGATGAAGTTGCTGAAGAAAACCAGCCAGAGACTGATGTTTTTGAAATTTCAGTAGAAAAATCAACTGTTGAACCCGAGGTTGAATTCAGCCAACAGACATTCAAAGAAGAAAAAGAGATGAAATCAATCAATGGATCTACTGAACCTCCAGCAGAACCTGAACCAGAGAAAGTGCCAATCCATGAGTTAACCTTGACAAAGGATGAGATAAATTTGCTACAAAACAAGCTAGATGAGAAGGAGAAGCAACTAGAGGGGATGGCTCAAGAAAATAAAAGCCTGAAAAAGCAGTTGAATGAAGCTTCGTTGAATATTTCAACTGCTCAAAAAGAGAAAGAGGAAATGACTCAGATCCTGAACAAACTGGGAGAAGAGGTGCAGGCAAGTAAAGCTGAAGCAATTCAGTTGAAGGAGAATTTGGAAGCTGCAGAAGGAGCGAAAAAAGCACTGGAAATGGAGATGAAGAAGCTTCGAGTACAGACAGACCAGTGGAAAAAAGCAGCTGATGCCGCGGCATTAATTCTTGCTGGAGGTGTAGAGATGAATGGGAGGATTCCTGAGAGGTGTGGATCAATGGACAAGCACTTTGGTGGTGTGTTTCAGCCGTTGACTGGTAGCTATGCCGGTTTTGTGGGATCACCTGGGATGGCTGATGATCTAGACGACGGTTTTGCTAGTGGAAAGCGCAAGGGCTCTGGAATTAAGATGTTTGGAGACTTGTGGAAGAAGAAAGGTCACAAATAAGACTCGCTCCCTTTTGTGATGTTAAAAGCACCAAGGAGAATGTTCGGAGAAATGGTTGCTTACTATTTCACGTTCTGTTGGCGTTGTAACATTAAGGTGACTCCAATATGTAGTATTTTGTTTATGGCTTAGGATCCAGGAGCCCCAGGCCATTGTCTTACTGCGGTGCTTTGAAAGGCAGATATTTTGTTTTCTGTTCAATGGTTTTTTTGGATTCTTCTTGTGTCCTCCTGCATAAAATCGACCAAGGCAAGCGTTTGCTACATTTTAATCAGCATCATGGCAATCTTATAAGCTACACTCAAGATTATTTCAGTTTTATTCTTATGATGATAATAAAATTTACTTTTAAATGTAATTTTGTTAAGACAACAAAAATTACAACACATTAGTCACTCAGTAGGGAGACAATTTGGCCAAGTGTTGTATGCGCTACAGAGCTGCAATCCACAGGGAGTAGGAGTGTTTAAAATTCAATATTATCTGCTCAAATCCGTTTGATATGTAAAAATTTGATCCATAAAAGTCTGATACCTAAATTGATGGATTGGATTCAATTAAAAGTTTAAAAATTCGTGATCTGTGAATTGAATATGGATTTATTTTTGTGAATCCGCGAATCTATAAAAAAAATAAAAATAAAAATAAAAATGAACTTGTAAATATAACATTATACTTACTAATAAATAAATAAATTAATATAATTACATTAACTTGTCCAATAATAATATAAAATAAAAATAATTAAATAAAAATATAACTTTCTAAACATATAATTTTCATATACTGATCTAAATAAAAGAGTTTTTTTTTGTACTATATTTTGAAATTTTAAATGTATTTTTTACTTTTATTTAAATAATAAATTTATTTAAATCTTATTTAATTTTGAATTTGATCAGTGATAAAATTATTTTTATATTAAATTTTTATTTGGTTAGTTCCTAAATAAGATATGATTAAAAAATTTTAACCTTCAACCCAATCTACAAAATGATGGATTGAATAAGTATTAAGCCAAATCCGTATTCGATCCACAGATGTATGAATTGTATTTAAATTGAATTTCACCAATTTGTAGATTGTATTAAATTAAAAATTTATAATCTACAAAATCCACAGACATATGGAGTGATGTCCAATTCGTAAAATTCGATTTGCGAACACCCTACTGGAAGATAGTTGATCACAAAGTGATAGTCTGAATTCAGCATACAAGCTTCTAATTTCAGAAACAAACCATTGCACTCCACTTTGACATGGGCTCTTCTGCGAAACTGTAACAAGCATCATTTGCCAACTTTACACCCTTCAGATACGTCATATAGCTTCTGGTTGATTGATGTTAGCCTACACCACGAGCTAAGTGGTATTAAACTCTAATAACCACAACAGCATTCTTGGAGAAGGAGACCACTCTTGAGGTGCTGGTTTGGTAACTCCCCATATGGTTATGACCGTATGGAATATTACTTAATACATTAAATTCACAATTTCCTCACATGTCATCAAAATTCGACCAAGTATACAGTATACTAACAGAAACTCAAAAGAGGGTATAAATTACACGAATCAAGAAAAAAAAACAAAAGCTTTATATATCCAATACAATCGTTTACTACTCGTCATCACTGTCATAGTTTTGGCACAGTGATTGTAGTCCAGTTCTTTCCTCTGATTTGTTCTCTGATTTTGCAATAACTTTGGTGGTGAAGACCGTAGCTGGTTTCTTGATTACTTGAATCTGGATTGATGAAGACTTTCGAGGCACCTTGGCATCACTTTCAGTTTTTGAAACTGTTGGATTTTCTGTTGACAACAAAACAAACATGAAATCTATCAGTATGCTTTAGGCACAAGCTCAAATTCCGTAATGATGCAATACACAAGATACTGTGTGTGAATACACCAATACCAAAACACTAAAAGCTACTGACATACTGTTTTGTCCATATTTACTTTCATGCTTTAAAGGGTAAACAGCAAAATATTCTCGATTTAATAACAGAAAATGCCTATACCACTAAAAAAGTACTTACAAGAATAATCAGACAGGATGGTAGATTTTTAAGCATAAACTAACAAAACAATCAGCACAAAATATCATTCAATTGGGCATATTATCTCAACACTACAGCATTATATCGACATCACAGTTAAAAAATTTATTTCCATTATCATTCTTTTAGAAACCAAAAACTCTGTTTGTTGGAGGGGTGGGACATACTTGGTCAAGGTATAAACAGTGCCAGCAGAATGCTGACCACGGGTGATGACACATTTATAAAACTGTTTCCTCTAGGTTGGTCACCATCAATCTATTTAAAATCCATGCATTTTGACTGTAGATAGCATACATGAATCGGAAGGGGGGGGGGGGGGGGGGGGGAGGGATTGACCAGGACATACCTCCATTGCTAGTGCTGTCAGAAAAACTGGCTTCTGTCAATGCATCTGTTGGTTTACTTGGCACATCTTCAGAAAGCTTTCTTTTCTTCAAATTATTGCTTGAGCCTTCATTTCTTTCACTAGCAAATTGAAACAAATCACCATCATCATCGAGATCTTCATCAGAAATCCTTCGAACAACTTCTCTTGGTTTCTGGAATATTGATCTAATAAGTGCTTCATCCTCTTCTTCTAGCCTCTTCTCCTTTTCCGGAGCTGTGCTCTGCAAGGCCTCAAGCATAGCATCTACACTAACAGTTGCATGTCTAGACTTCATAGACTTCATCTCATCAAGAGCTGCAAGGATGTCCATCTCCCTTTTGGAATCCAAGGTTCTATTCTCCAAAGCTTTCATAGCATCCCCCATCTCTTCAGCATCTCTCCTCTTTTTCTCCTCGTCTACTGCCTCATCCTCTGCACGCCAAGGTTCATAATTACGAGATGCACCAGACTCCACTATATAATCTGAATTTTGAGGATCTGTTTTTATTGTCAGCTCAGCTGAGCACTTTGTGCATTTGAAATAGAACCTGAATATTTGAATTCCGAGATACGTCTGCAATACCATTTAACATTATAAAACATCAAAGTTAATACACAAAATCAGAAACTATATAATTGAATAAAATAAATTTAATTGCTAAAAATAATTATATTTACCTCGCCAATGGCGTCTTCTTTGCGAGAATTAAATTTTGTCCCTTTGTAGATGTAATTGCCACATGTGTTGCATCGGATACTCATAGGCAACATCATCCGAACCTTAATCTGCTGGTTCTTTGGTCGTCGGATCCTGGGAAGTTTTGATGGGTCGAAATCCGGTGGATAATACTTGTTGAGTACTTTTCTTTCTCCCATTTTCTCCTCCTTCTAACTTAATAAAAAGTCAGAATGCAATATCCAGAACTGTTACAGAAAACATATAAATCAGTTTGTACTGCCATTGTTCCAAACACATCAACTTCCTACAAGATCTAATAGTAGTACACAATATTCTAGAAAACTAGATCTGTTCACAGTAGCAAAAGAGAAATGCAGCAATAGGCACAATTCAAGACCAATGGGTATGATCAAGTTTATTTATATTTTTATTTTTCGACCAGTGGTGGTAATTCTACGCAAACGTATCTCAAGGAACACATTGCAGCTGTAATAGCTCCTTTAGTTAAAACAACATACTAACAAGACTAATGGGTACCGTCAATCCTTTGTATTAGTTCTTATTTTACATTACCAGACAACATGAGAAATAAAAGTAATGTTCTTCCACATAATCCCTCACAAGGGTTTTGATTCGCAGGCATTAAAATAATAGTAATTTCTAGGGTTAGTAGTCATAAACTGCATCAAGTCTATACAAGAACCAAAAGAACCCTAGAAATTAACGTAAACCCAATTCAGAGAAAACCCTAAATAAACACAAATTAGAAGTATTCATCTAAACCAGTAAAGTATTAATACCCATCATATTATTAAATAAAAATAAATAAAACCCATAATCAACTGGTTTAGATGAATACTTCTAATTTGTGTTTATTTAGGGTTTTCTCTGAATTGGGTTTACGTTAATTTCTAGGGTTCTTTTGGTTCTTATATTGACTTGATGCAGTTTATGACTACTAACCCTAGAAAGAAGAAAAGATCGCAGCAACAGAAGCAACATTTTAGCTTTCATCCCGTGCAACTAAAATGCCAAAATCAACAGAAGCAACATATCGCAGCAACAGCAAGTCAGCACTCAGCAAGCATGCACAAAATTGACCGAAAATAAACAAAATAGCAACGGCCAACACCAACAGAGAAGCAATCAGCAAAAATACAACTGGTAAGACAAAATATAGAAGGAAAACAATCAATACCTGCGGCTGGTAGTGGTGGCTGTGATGGCAAAACCGAGTCAGGCGGTTAGCAAATGCAAACGAGAACGGGAATTGGAGCTGCAAGCCGATGGTGATGGTGGGTGCTGCTAGCTGACAGTGATGGTGGGTGCTAGCCGACGGTGATGGTGGGTTTGGGTTAGGGATTTTGGAATTTGGGTGCTCTGTTTTACGATTTGGAATCGAGTTTTGCTATTTACCCCGGGTCAAACCCCGAATTTACCAAAACGCTGCGTTTTAAAACGGTGACTTTTCCTTTTTAATTGCAGCTGTGCAGCACGTGTGTGTGAGTTTTAAAACGGTCACTTAAACTGAACGACGTCGCTTTCTAATTCATTGCAGCAACACTAACAGCAGCAACACTAACACCACCAACACTTGTTGTATTCCAACAAGACTTGGGCATATGTTGTATTCAATTCATCACAGCAATTTCACACACACACATATCAGCAGCAACAAGTACCCAAGATTATAAAAAACAATCAAGAGTTCGTGTGTTGCCCCGAATCAGTAGCAACAATTCAAGCACCAAAAACAATTCCAGCAACAATTATCAGCAGCAACAATTCGAGCACACACATATCAGCAGCAACAATTCGAGCACCAAAAACAATTCCAGCAAAAAAATTCCAGCAGCTACAACTCCAGCATCAATTCCAGCACCAGTAACGCTTCCAACAAAAAAATTCTAGCAGCAACAACCTGGCCAAGGGAAGCCATGTGGCGCTTTGTGAGTGGATAAGGAGGGAGAGAAGTCGACCCGGTTTGACCCGCAAACCCGACCTGACCCGCAAACCCGACCTGACCCGCAAACGTGACCCGGTTGGATTTCACGATCTTGGCCACTCTACCGGCCGATCAAGATATTAATCTGAAGCTTGGAATCCGGCTGTCGTTTCCCTACCATCCTCGCCGCCGAAAATCAACAGGAACGCCAACGATTTAGCTCGAAAGAACCGCGGCTCCAACCACCTCCGTCGCCGTCAATTTCGTAGGAGTTTGGACGCACCGCTGCGTGAGTTCTACTCCCTCGATCGCGTGATGGCGGTGGTCCGTCGTCTGTGGGCTCGTCCGTCGTCTATGCCCGCTGTTCGCGTGATTGTTGGGTGATTGCTATTTGTGTTGGAGTTTGTGGTTAGCGTGGTTTTTGATGCGTGAGTGACTTGAGGTGGCTTGTGTGGTTTTCGTTTTGATTAAATTGAAAACGGTGCGTTTTCAATTTAATTAAAGCGACGTCGTTTTTTTTAATTCGGCGGAAATAGCTTTTTCCTTTGGAATCAGGAGGCTTGGAGCTGCGTTTTTTTAATGGAAAATGCTATTTTCCCCGGGTCAAATCCCGGGTCAAACCCCGAATTAAATCAAAACGACACCGTTTTAATTTCTTTTCTTTTTTTTTGTCTTTTTTCGCTTCCATGAAACGTAGTCGTTTCAGCTTCGTTTTTTACGTCCTCTCCTCTTTGATTCTTCTCTTCGTTTTACCAACAGACCAATAGTCAGCAGAGCACAAATTGCAGACGTCACTTGCACATCAATTCATCACAAAATGCCGAGCTTGATTGACGAAGGAAATGAAAGGGGAAATATTTGGCTTTGGCGGTGGCAGGAGCTCCATGTACAAAGGAAATGGAAAATATTTGGCAAGAAAAATGGCATCGTTTTTTGCTTGAATGCCCTAAATCGAAATGGGTATTCAATTTCTGCAAGTAAAGCTTGGACAACTGTGCTTTAACGTGAGTTTACTTTTCACCACTTGACAAGATCGGACACGCAATGGTGAAAGCAACGAGTTTGAGAAAGATGGTTCTGGCTCCAGTGAAGTAGCATACCAGTGGATAGTGTTTGTGTGTAATTATAGGATATTAACGGTGGCCTCCCAAGTGGGCTGTGATTTTAACTAATTAAAATCCCTCTGTTTCTTCATCAATTCAATTCAATGAGTTGGTAATTCGTTTCTGACTTTGATCGATCCTGATCGGCCCAGTGAAGATCGTTTGATTTGTCTTGTGGGTCCCGCAGATTTATGCTCCGACAAGCTTCACATGGTCATCAATTCATATACAAAATGCAGAGTTAAGGGGGTCTGTAGTTGGTAAGAAAGAGGAAACGAAAATGAAAAGAAAAAGCTGAAGTCTCGGTGCGTTCGAGTAGCATTTTTTCAATTAAAAAATTAATTCTCAAAACGGCGTCGTTTTTTAAATTTTCGGGGTTTGACCAGAGTAAATAGCAAAACTCTTTTTTAATTACAAATACGGGTCTGGGTTTCGGGTTTTTGGAACTGAACCGGACCGTACCCGGATATATTCGGGTTTTAAATTTTGAAACCCGGATCCACTTTTTTTGTATATGCGGTCCGGGTAAAACTCAGACTGGATTGGCCAGGTCTGAGCCGGATCCGGCGAGCAGGTTTTTTTGACTCCCCTAGATAGAATGTCAGTAGAGAATATAAAGATACGTGTGACATAGAGACCGTAAACACTTATATAAATAGTTTTTTCTTGTCCACATTAAATATTCTTAATTCTGCCCATCACAAAATTAGAATACCATTGGTTTTCTACACATTAAAGACTCACAACCTATCAGATACATTAAAGCTCATAATACCAAAAATCTTAATAGATTACATTTAATTAAACTTAACCCTATATGACAGTTCGCAACATATAATTATTCACATATAAGCCCAACGTTGGATTAAGAATCTAACAATGTCAGATTAAAAAATCCAACATTCTAAACTTTTCTTAATTAATAGTTTTATTATTCAAGAGGACTTCTATAAGTAACTTTCACTTTGGAATTTATCTTATTTAAAGAGGAATACAACTTATATAAGGAACAAAATACTTCTCTTACAAGACATACCGCTATGTATAAGGATGTGAATTCATTTATTTGTATAATAGTACAATTAATTCTCTACAAGTAGGCATTTTTAATGTAAGAGAAACAATACATTTGGAGATTGGGTGTTATTGGAGTTTTTCACATAGTAGATATTTCTCTCATGATCCCTAGTGGCCCTGGTTTTTCTTCAGTATAAGACTTTTTATGTAATTTCTTCTACTGTGTGATTGGTTTTATTTTCCATATATTTTCTATTTATTATTATTTTACTATTTTTGCTTGCAAGATCTTGGATGAGATTAAAATTCCCTAACATGAACTTGTGATGAAAACTCTAGATAAAAGAATTGTTAGATCATTAACCCAACATTGAGTTTATATGTGAATAATTATTTGTCATGAACTGTCATATAAGGTTAAGTTCAATTAAAAGTGATCTATTAAGGTTTTCGGTAATTTGAGTGCGGACGTTTAATGTGTAAAGACTTAAAGATAATTTATATTTTTATGATGGATAAAATATGAATACTTAATGATAATTGAAAAGTTACCTATATAAGTGGTTATGCTCCCTAAATTACACATAACATTCCATTTTTTCTAACATTCTATCACCCAAAGAGAGTGCAAAAAGAAAGTTAAAAGATTCTATAATATATCATGTTGATTTGGAAGGCAAACCATAAAGTATTTGAAAGTAATTCATTATTATGGATTCAAGTACACTTTTGATTATTAAACTATTGATTATGGGTTATAAAACATGAGTGTTGCTAGGATTGTTTTGTGATAGTTATGGCCAAAGGATTATTCTCTAACAACAATCACTAAAGAAACTTTACAACTGAGTCTTTAGAAGTGAAGCAACATAAAAGGCAAAGGGCCACCCCTGAGTTAGTAATTGTAGGTGTCATAGTTCATTGTCAATGAACCACAATCTTTAAATAGTGCAAGTCATTTTATGCATCCGACTCTTAATTAAGTAACAAGCAAATAAAGTTGTCAAATTAAAGGCTTGCACTCTGTTTTTTCAAATCTAGGCCTAGGCCCAAGTTACGGAGAATAGACTTGGTTAAGCTTGGGTTCTCATTAATTTAGAATAATTTTTGATGAAGTAAAAAAATGTAAATTAAAGATAATTATTTAATACATAATATAATATTTTGAGTTTTTTTAATTAGATAAATTTTTTATTTATAAATTAAAAAGCCGAGCTTAATATTAGTAATAGAACACAATAAATCAAAAATACAAATTAAAAAGACACATTAATCTAATACTGAGTTTTTTTTTCAAAATTTAATTTTTTTATTTATAAATTAAAATACCCAGACATTTTTTCATAGGCCTTTATCGTGACTTTATTTATAGTAGGGGTGAGCACGGTTCGGTTCGGTTCGAAATTAAGTAGAATCGATTTAAATCGGTTATTTTATAAAAAGAACCGAATAAGAACCGAACTCAAACGGTTTTTTTCAGATCGGTTCGGTTCGATTTTTTCGGTTCTGGGCCTATTGGGCCTATTTTGAATTTTTAAATTTTTAACCCATTGAGCCTCATTAATGTAATAAGTTTTTTCAACAATTAATTTATCCTAATTTTATTACAAATATTAACAATAAATACAAAGTATTCAAAACACATTTTATTACTAATATCTTACTAACTATTAAGAAGATACTCCCAAAATATGAAATATTAAAATTTCAAAATATATAACCAAACTCCAATACTCCATCTATATAAATATAATCATAATGTTATAAAGAGAAATGAAAATAACAACAAACGGTAGTTATCTTACACAATCATGCAAGTTTATGTTAATTATCTTACACAATCAGTTAAAAATTAACACATGTTTAATTTGAATAAAATAAAAAAATAATTCGGTTATTCGGTTCGGTTTTTCGGATTAGCTAAGTGAACCGAATACCGAACCAATATTTCGGTTTTTTTTACAAATGATATATTCAGTTTTTTTTAAAAATAAAAACCAAACAAGATTAGAAAAAATTGTCGGTTCGGTACGATTTTTTTAACACTGCAGTTTGTTTACACATCCCTAATTTATACAGACTTCATATTTTTTACCCATATTCAGGCTCATCCATGCATGCCGAGCTCAAGGTCTGCAGACCTAAATTGGGTTGGCCTAAGATTTTTTGCCAACCATACAAGTAAAGTATAAAGATCCACTATCAATGAAGTAAAACCAATCGATGTACGTATACATTAATCTAGAGCACACAAAATTCGCAATCCCACAGACTAGAACTTCAAAAAATCTCCGCGGTGGTTGCTAGTCGGCTACTAAACATGTTTGACCTCTGACATTTTTATTTTTTAATGTTAAAATTGGCCTCCAATTTAAAAGCAAATAAAATAAATATTAATCTAACAACGAGCCTAAATGAAATGTAAAATTAACAGCTTGCCAATTAACATTTCATTTTAAGTTTTAAGGATATCAAAAGTCCCTCTAAAAAAGTAAATAAATAAATAAATAATTAATTTTAAAGACGTTAGGCTTATAATTTAAAGAAAAAAATTAATTGAAAGTGGTTATTTATTTTGGTACTACAAAATATAATCATCATTGATCTTTAGTTTCCCTATTTAGTAACGTGTTGATTGAAATTGAGCTTGACAAAAAACAATCATTAATATTGTATATTATACTTAACTAAATATTAATAGTTAGGGGAAGGTGAAACTCTAAGTAAAAAAATATGATTTAATCAAATTCTAATTATAAATAGATTTAGTTTTATTTATTTATTTAAATAAATTTAGTTAACGCGTTGATAAAAAATATTTAAATAAATTTAGTTTTCCTATTTAGTAACATGTTGATCGAAATTGAGCTTGACAAAAAACAATCATTAATACTATATATTATGCTTAGTTAAATACTAATAGTTAGGGTAAGGCGTAACTCTTAGTAAAAAAATATGATTTAATCAAATTCTATTTTTAATAATATGAATTAAATTATTTTCTATCTAATTTTATCCATATTTTATATTTTGAAATTTTAATTTATTGTAGACAAACCTAGGAGTTTGGTACAATAAATTCTTAATATCTTGATATAAAGTATAGTAAAATAATATTTTTGACTTATTGCAAACAAGTTAAATTTTGGCACATGGTGTGCGGTTTCTATTACTATGGGTGTCAATGTGCAAGTGTACATAATAAATAATATACTAATGAGTATTCATATCATCTCCACAAGGATTGATGTTCTCAAACTTGCTATAACAATCTTAACAATGCAGTTTTGTTTTAATTAAAATAAGATACTTTATGAAATTAATAAACAAATTAAAATAAAATGCAATAAAGAAAATTGTCACGTCAAACACAAGGATGTAACCAATGAGAATAGAGTAGTTGAGTGAATAAACTCACTTAATGACATAGACTATTTTTTAATTACAGGACCATTGCTACAACATCTACTACAACACTGAGTAGAATCTTTCATGCATCCTTAGCTATCACCTGTTGGATATCTTACATCTAATATAACCTAGTAGTGATCAATTGTTATGCCAATATTAAATATAACATTAATCGATCTAGGTTCTATTTACCTTACAAGATGAATCCATGTGTTTAGTTCACCACTAATTTTAGATTAAGTATGACTCTATTCAAATTAAGATTAACTCAACTTAAGAAACCCAATCTAAAACCAAGTATTGTCTTAATTAGATCCACTAAGTCAAATATTTTTTAGGCTTTTTCTTAGTTAGTATCCCTAAATGAGTGGTCAACCGAAATAAGGAATTAAAATAAATACAATTAAGGCAAAATGTTATAGCAAACACAAAGCAATGCATATATGTCAATCAAACATCCATTAAGATCATTTATCACTCAATTACAATCAAATTCAATTCATGATTTGCAATGAAAAAATAAATAAAAGAGTTTCAGCCATCAAATACATCCCCATGAATAAATAGAAAGCAAGAAAAGAATAAAAAGAACTGATTTTTGATTGATCTATGCTCTTTCTCCTCTAGTACAACCTTTAATCTATCTCTTGATTTATGTTTTTCTTTTGTTTTTCTCTTCGGTTTATTCATTGAGTGACGGTTCTCCCTTTTTCTCTCATGCGTGCTCTTTTTATAACTTGGAATTAGGGCAACCAAAAGTCTAGGGCGCCTATTTTCTATTTTTTGAAACTCTAAATTGTAATTTTTTAATTGATGCGCACGAAATCGTCTTTGTCATTGCTTCAGGATTGCCATGGAAACGGTGCTACAGTAATGTGGTACAACATCTTCATTGTTTCTTACTTGTTTAAATTCTTATGTAGCCAAATTCTTTCACTGTCTTTGCAAGTTTGTTGTAACAGCATTCATTCCTTAAAACTTGAGCTTCCAGTCACATATAATTATACATATGATCTAAGCACATAAATTATTCTAAAACAAACTAAATTTAGTAAAAATAAACTAAAATGGATGTTAATGCATAATAGAACTAAAATGCACTAAAATATGCCATTTACTCTCTAAGTATTACTTATTTAAGTCTAAAAATATTATGATAACTCTCATTTCATAGAGTTATTAGCACACCAAATGTTTATTTGGTATGACTTATTTAATGACTATAAGTGTTTATTTAATCTTATAAGCTCTTATCATAATTTTTATTGTTGTTTGATTGTTTTCTAATAAAGTTTTTGAAGCTTAAATAAGATATTTTTCTTGGGAGCAGAGGTTGAAAATGTTTTTTAAATGTTAAAATATCCAAAATATCTTCTACTTATTTGACAATCTTATTTTATTCTTTTTCATAGCATAACTTTAAAAAACTTGCCTATTAAATTTAATAAAAGCTCCTATTGACAACCAAATAACTAATTTTTTTTATAAAAGCTCTAATAATAAAAGTTCTACTAACAAAAACTATTTAAATAAGCTTTATTTGAAAAGTCATATCAAACAAAGTCTAAGTATCTGTTAGTATAACTTATTTAATGGTCATAAGTGTTTGTTTAATTTCATAAGCTCTTATAATAATTTTTATTGTTTGGTTGGTTGTTTTTTCAATAGAGCTTTTAAAGTTTAAATAAATTATTTTGTCTCTACTAGCAACAACTCAAGTTTTAGGCTTTTGAGAGTAGAGGTTGAAAAAATTTTTTTAAATGTTAAAATATCTAAAGTATCATCTACTTATTTGATAATTTTATTTTATTCTTTTCATAACATAACTTTAAAAAACTTGCTTATTAAAGTAATTTCATAAATTTTTAATAAAAACTCTATTTATAAAAATTTCACTAATAAAAGCTCTACTTTAAATAAGCTTTACTAAAAAAGTTGTACCAAACGAAGGAACTTAAGAGTTAAAACAACAACCACAAAGGGCCAGTAATTTGAATTTATTACTTAATTGGCTAGTAATGTTTATAATTTGAAGGAAAAGAAAAAAACAAAAAAAAAGTCTGCATCTTAAGGTAAGTATTCTTTTTTCTTTTTTAAGTTTCCGCAATTTAGTTTTTGTATTTTTATTTTGTTGGCTTATATGGTCGGTTTATCCACCTAAATTATTATTTAATTTTGGTTAATTTATTTATATGGCTAGTTTAACCGCCTATATAGTTATTGTAATTTCAGTTAATTAATTAGTTTATTTATTCTTATTTTCACACTTTTTTCTTGTACATTTATCTTGTTTATTTAATTTTCAGTTTGTTTTTATTTTAAATTTATGTAATTTCATTTAGTGTTTTTTCATACGTTATTTATTTGTTTGTGCATTATCTTTACAACATAATTTCACACACGCACACATCATCAACATTACATGAGACGTTGATCTTGAACTTCAAGTGGCAAATTAATTCGTAAATCTCAGTTATCGCCACCAATCATGGAAGAGATCCAAGATGGAAATTTTCGGGCCAACTTAATCCTCAAATTGATCAGGGAGAAAACCATTGTCATCATAATGCATATGATTAGAATCAATCAAGAACTTAATCCTCAAATTGATCAGGGAGACAAACATTGTCAAAATAATGCATATGATTAGAGTCATTTAAGAACTTTGAGAGACTATATGAGTCCAGCCAGAACTGGAACACCCTCGTGTATTGTATTTCTTTTAGAAGCATCTTGATTCAACTTCAAATAATGTATTATCAAAATTTTGTCAACATTTCATGGTTTAGAATATGAGAATCCATACTTGTATTTAAGAGATTTTTAGAAAAATAGCATGAACATAATTAAATTAAAGATTTTTCATTTTTCATTACAAGATAAAGTTAAAATTTGACTACAAAACCTTAGATTTGAATCAATAAGAACTTGAAATAACATGCAAAAATAATTTTTGAATTTTTTTCACTTTATAGAACCAATTTATTTAAAAGACAAATCCCTTTTTCGCTCAAAAAAATGGAGAAACATTATAGCAATGTTATGATAGATTTAAAAAATTGCTTAACATATATTCACCTCATGATTTTGAAACATGGCGACTGTTCACTCATTTTTACAAGGGCTTGACACCCCAAAGTAGATGAGTTGTAGAAATAAGGTGTAATGGTGAATTTCAAGATAAAATCCTAAATATGTATTAGATAACTTTGACCAATTAGCTAAAAATACACAACATATTTGGATCATTTTAGAACTTTTGAATCAAAAAATAAACTACAACAATCGCCACCCAGTGGAAGAATCCATAATCTTGTAGAAGATCATGATTTACAAGCAAAATGTGTATATGTAGTTAGGAAGGTTGAAGCTTTGGGATATAAAAAGAGTAATTAAGTAAAATATGTTTAAGAAATTGACTGTAATGTTTGTAGTTCTAATGATCATTTTACTCAAGATTGTCCCATTTTGCTTGCATCTAAAGAATGTCTACATGATTAAGCTAATGCCATTGACACTATTAGTAAGCCAAACCTATATTATAGACTTATAATCCTAGATAGAGAAATCATCTAAATTTTAGTTCGAGTAATAATAATAATGCACAATTTTCACAAGCACCATCTCCACAAAATTTTTAAAATGCTCAGCCTTATGCGCAATATATTTCACCACCATGAAAAATTTTAGAAGACACAATTGCATCAATTCATTTGGAAACGAAATGTTATTAACAATCAAAACGCCCAAGCCTTTTTTTATTTGAAAGATACTCTTGTTAAAATTGCTTTTGCTCTTACAATTCAAGAAAAAGATAAATTTCTAGCTCAATCACAATCAAATCCTAAGATTCAACAAAATCCACCCATGGACTAATTCAAGTTAGTTATAACTCTTCGTGTGATAATGTTATTGAAAGATCTATTCCTAAACCTTGTAAAGATGAAGATAGTGAACATTTAAAGAGTAAGGAGATATTAAATAAAGTTACATCTAGTGAAGAAATAACTATTATTCCATTCAAACTGCCATTTCCACAAGCATTGAATAAACTAAAAAAATCAAACCACTCTTTTGAAATTTATGAAATATTTAAGCAATGAAAGTTAACATTCCTTTGTTAGATGCAATCAAGCATGCACTTTCATATGCCAAATGTTTGAAAGACTTATTCATTGTAAAGAGGAAATTGCAGGTAAGAAATAGAGCTTTCATGGCTGAACAGTTAAGTACTGCTCTGTCTACTAATAATAAGTTGAAATATAAAGATTCTGGTTGTTCTACTATTTCTTGTATTATTAGTGATCACATAACTGAACATGTTGCATTAGACCTTAGTGTTAGTGTTAATTTGCTTCTATATTCTGTTTATTTTCAACTTAATCTGGGTGAATTAAAATTAACTTCTGCTACACTTTTACTTGCAGAAAAATCAGTTAAAGTGCTAAAATGAATAGTGGAAGATGTGTTAGTACAAGTTGATAAATTCATATACCATGTGGATTTTGTTGTCTTCAAAACTAAACTTCTTGTAAATAATTATAAACCAATTTCTATAATTTTGGGTCAACCATTTCTAACAACTACAAATGCTTTGATTAATTATAGGAATAGTTTAATGAATTTTTCATTCGCAAATATAACTATGAAATTAAATGTTTTTAATATGCGTAGGCAACCTAATGAAGAAAATGAAAATGAAGATGATAATAATGAACAAAAGGAATTGATTGAATCTTTTATAGAGGAAAGTATTGAAAAAGAAAATTTTTCTAAACTCAGTGATATTTGTTTGGTTTATTCAATTGAATTAAATAGACAACTTGAACTTAACACTTCTAATATAAATTTATTGCTTGATTCTACTTAGACTTTACAAAATAATGATGAAAAACCAAAATTTGAAGAACTTAGAATCATTACAAGAACACAACAAAAAGCACCTAAACTTAAATTGAAACTTTTTCCTGAAGGATTGAAGTATACTTATATTAGAGAAGAACAAACTTAGTCGGTTGTGATTTCTTCTACTTTAACAAGCGACCAAGAAAGTAAGTTATTATCTGTTCATAAAAAGTATTAAAATGAAATTAGATGTTACTTTAAATGATGGTAAAGGTATTAATTCTTTATTTGCACATAGAATCAATTTGGAAGAAAATGTTAAAACTAATCAACAACCTCAAAGAATATTGAACCCACACATGAAAAAAGTAGTAAAAATAGAAGTTTTTAAATTGCTTGATGTAAGAATTATCTATCATATCTCTAATAGTAAGTGCGTAACCTCTACACAAGTAGTGCCTTGAAAATCTAGAATCACTATGGTTAAAAATGAAAAAGATGAGTTAATTCTAATAAAAATTATATCTAGTTGATGCATGTGCATTGATTATAGAAAGTTAAATGAAGCCACTACAAATATCATTTACCATTACTATTTCTTGAGCAAATCTTAGAAAGAGTAGCTAGACATCCCTATTATTGCTTTTTAGATAAATATTCAAGCTATTACCAAATTCCTATAGCACTTAAGGATAAAAAAAATACCACATTTACATGTCATTTTGGAATGTATTTAAAAGAATGTTATTTGGACTTTGAAATGCTTCTGCAACATTTCAAAGATGCATGCTTGGTATTTTTAGCGATATGGTTGAACTTTATTTGAAGGTCTTTATGAATGAGTTGATTATGTTTGGGAATTATTTTCGGGAATTATTTTCATGATTGTCTCGATAATTTGGAGAAAGTTTTAAAAAGAAATGTTGAAAAATAACTCATGTTAAATTTGGAAAAATACCATTGCATGATTACTTCTGGAATTATTTTGGGTCATGTTGTATGTGCTAAAAGATTTGACGTTGACAAAGTAAAAATAGAAGTTATATCTAAATTGCAGCAATAAAAAATAGTTAGAAATGTGTGATCCTTTTTAGGACATGCAGGATTTTATAGGAAGTTTATTAGAAACTTTATTGATGTATCTAAATCACTTTTTAACCTCTTATTAAAAGTTGCATCATTTGAATGGACTGATGATCGTAAAAAACCTTTTGAGAACATAATTTATCTTTTAACATCTACACATATTATACAATCTTCTTATTGGTTTTTGAATTTTGAATTAATATGTGATGCAAGTGATTTTGTTGTTGGTGCAGTTTTAGGATTAAAAAAAAAAAGAAGTTAAGCCCTTTGTAATTTGTTATGCGCGTAAGACTTTAGATAGTACCCAAATGAATTATTCTAAAAAAGAATTACTTCTTGTAGTATTTGCATTAAACAAAATTTGTTCATATTTACTTGGTTCTAAATCTGTTGTTTTTGTTGACCATACTATTATGAGATATTTGATGACTAAATAGGATGCCAAACCAAGACTAACTTATTATATTTTATTATTTCAAGAATTTGACCTTACCATCATGTTGACATATATGTATCCATAATGTTGATTTTGATGATAGCAAACAAGATTTAAAATGATTAATCTATTAAAGCTCAAATTATTTTTCATATATTTCAAATAAATCATTATTTTCATATTATAAAGGTTTTATACTCAATGGGAAAATAATTTTATGAAATTGATTATTTTTTAGTGAATGTGCTAAATTGAAAAGGTTTTGAGAACTTTGAAATCAACAAGTATTGTTTTTAAATTCTTGAAATGAACCTATTTGCAAAGTTTTATAAATATTTGGGCTTTAGTACAATTATAAAAAAAAGGGGACAAAATTATAATTTTAAAAAATAGATTCACTATAGCAATTACTGTAGCAAACTGCTAAACATTTAGGAGAAAACAACTAATCGACATTGAATAGAACTAGAGTTTAGCTTCTGGAAATTAACGGTGATCTAAGTTTTGGAAATCGGCAATCCGGTGATTTGAATTTTGGCACAACTATCACTTGCTCAAGTCAAAATGACGATCCAATAAAGGATTAATGGCAATCTGACTTTGTGCAGAAAATCAATAACGACTAGTTGTCAGCTCTAACTATAAAAAGACTGCATTAGATCCAAATCAAAGTGAATCTAACGAATACCATAGAGCATATTATTGAGAATACAATATTTCTTAAGCTTTAATTTGTTCATTCATTCTTTAAATCAGTCCTTGGGAATATATTTGTAAATGCATAGATTGTGTGTGAGAAAAATCTTATATTTGAGAAAGTGAGTGTGGAAAAAACTTGGGTTAAGATATTTGAGATAATCTTTTGTTGTAAAGGTTAATTGATACATGTAAAGTTAATTGTAAAAGTTCTTGAAGCCTTGGAGGATTGGATAATGGAATCCTCAAGCCCGGTGAGCTTAAAGGCGTGGACGTAGATGGGTTGGCCAAACTATAAAAATCTTTGTGTTTGAATCTTTCTTCCCTTATTTCTTTACATTTTAATTAGTTTATTTATTATTGTTTTTAATTTGCTTAAGATTTGCATTAAGTTTTGTTCAAGCATTGCATAATAAAGAAATATCGAATTAAACATAAAGTTGCTATCCTTTATCATCCCCGAACAAATAGTCAAATTGAATTAGCAAATAAAATGATAAAATAAATTTTAGAAAAAAATGGTTAACCCAAATTGCAAATGTTCATCTCTTCAATTTATTGATGCATTTTGGGCCTACTGTACTGCATTTGAAGACCTCTTTAGGAATGTCATTGTATCGGCTAGTTTATGGTATACGTTGTCACTTACCTATTGAACTTGAGTATAAATCATTTTAGACTATTAAATCTTTTAATTCACATCTTGATGATGCTGTTAATATGTATAAATGGAAATTGAATAAACTTGAGGAATTATAGAATGATGCATATGAAAATTCAAGAATTATTGAGGCAAGAACAAAAGCTTTCATGATAAAAGATTTTTTCAGGAAATATTTAAGATTGGTCAAAAAGTATTACTTTGTAATTCTTATCTTCATTTGTTTCCGTGAAAGTTAAGAATCCAAAGAACAATGTCACATTTAAAATTAAGGGAAAAGGACATAAAGACCCCTAATATTTGGATAAGGGACACAAAACCTCCTAATTTTTCAAAAAAGACATTTAGACCCCCATTGGTTAACGGAACCGTTTCTTTAAATCAATACAAGGTTAATATCGTAATTACATATTAATAACAAACGAATTGACTAAAAACCCACACACTTGACACACACAAACAAACCACACACATTGCTTCCAGACAAATCCTTTAACACACACACTCACGGTTTGCCAGGAACTACTCGCGCAGCCGGAAGCTGTTGGAACTTCTGCTCGTTCGTCAATTGAGATAGCGTATGGTTGCTGGAACTGCTCATGATCGAGGAAGCTGCTGGAACTTCTGCTTGTGCATCGATCGAGACCGCGTCTGGTTGTTGGAACTACTCGTGTTTGGCTGCTGCTCATGCTCGCATTTGGTTGCTGCTCTTGCTTGTAGAATCCAAGGTTCAATTCTCTTAAAACCTATTTTTCTCTCTCTAATTTTCATTTTTTTACTAACTTTATTTCTTTTTATTGTCATTCAAAAGTTATGCTTTTGAGATTTGAGAAAAAAAATTCTAATAGATTTGAATTGGTTCAATTCTCTAGCATGTTTGATGCATATGTGATGTATGTGCGAGAATATAAATAAATGATTACAAGAATTTTATTTTTGGTTTATGGTTGTTTAATGAACAAAGTTCTTAATTTGTCCAATTTGTTGGAGATTTCTTGCTAATTACTTTTGTTATTTCTTTTCTTTATCAATTTTTTAGATGTGCATGGAATAAATGAATCAATTTTATTTATTATTCTTGAGCAATGGATTAAATTTATTTAGTTTGAAGATAAAATCTGACAAAAAAATAAATGGAAAAATTGGGTAATGAAACTATATTCATAATTTTATTAATAATATGGGGATAAATTGGACAATGAATAATTATTTTTTAATATGCTATAAGGGTATAATGGTAAATGCACCTTAAAATTATAATTTCTGTTAAAAGAAACGTTCTGTTAACAAATGGGGGTTTGAATGTCTTTTTTAAAACATTAGGGGATTTTGTGTCCCTTATCCAAACGTTGAGGGTCTCTGTGTCTTTTTCTCTAAAATTAATGGACAATGACTAAAATCATATCTAGGTTACCAACCACGTGAAGAAAGTACCAAAATAAATTTGAGAGACCCACAAAACATTGATTAAGTCTTTTTCTTTTTTAATGAGTAATTTAACTTTTTTTATTGTTACTTTACCATTTGAATTGTTTGATTATTTATTTCTATATCTTGAATGATAGACATTACTATGTATCTTGCTTAAGTGTGTATGATGATTATGTTTCTTTTTTTTTTCATTATACATCATGAGAACGTCAATAAGAAAGATTCTTTTTAAACATCTTAGAGAACTTTTATCAGTGAAATTTCACTTAAAATGTCTAATACAATTTTATAAATCACATCCTGTTTGGGATCTACGACCAATGTTAATGTCCTATGTTAAGGATATAAAAAGACAACTCAAGGAAATAGAAGTTGGTATAAATGACTTCCAATTAGAGGTTAAGGTTAACTCAATAAAATGACAAATGTGAGTTCTATATTTGATTATACCTTTTTTTTTTACATTGTGTGTTTTCATTTTGTTATTATATTCGCCTTCGTGTTTCACTTGATTTTGTATAATTAATTTGTTTCTTTGATATGTTTTGATTTATTTCCTTTTATAAATGACTGATAACAGTACTTCGTGACTTTTTAAATTGGTATATTCAGTTTTCCACAATAACTGAAATCTCAAAATAAAATATGGAAGAAATACAACGTAAATTGTATACGCATTTTTCTTCTCTCTTAAAATGTCCTCAAGAAAATTTACAAAGCTTGTTGTGAACGTCTGCATTTGTTAATGATCAATGGGGTTTCTGTTGATATTCATTGGTTAATTGAAGTAGAGGTCCAATTTGCAGATGAGTTTTCTGATCTATTTATTTCTTACATGCTAGTTTTGGTAAAAGTACATTTGTTAGAACAAAAAAAAAAGAGAGAGTTAAACGACTTGGCTTAGAATGTTATAACTATGTAAGATTTGATTACAAATGGCCGCATTGTAAATCTTAAAAAATGACTTATTGATCATCGTAAACATAAAATTAAATTCGTTAAAGATGACATGAGTAAAGAATCATTAGATGATATCTTACGCTGTCTTGAGATGCATCAAAGCAATTATGTACAACATGCAATTAAATAGTTATGGATAATATTCCAAAAAAAAGTGCACAATTTATTCTTGGAAATCTGACTCAAAAAGACATTGTTTGGTAGTTTATAAGAAAATTAGATTAAAAGTCGATCATCAACCCATAAAAGACATTTAAACCGTTATTGGACGGAAAAGCAGAGGAAAATGTGAGTCATAATCACAACTACAAAAAAATATCCTTTTATTTTACTATTTTTTTATTATTTGCATTATTGCGTCAATGATGTGATTTGGTGTCTAATCATTATTTGTTTCCTTTTATTGTTTGTTTTCTAATCATTATTTACCTTTTCTTTTTACTGTTTGCTTTTGAATTATTAAGGCACGAGCTTTATGCGCCATATTAGTTTACTTTTTTTTTCAAACACTCACAACTTGCTTTTGAAGATTATTCCAACTGTAGCATATGCTAACATGAATATTTATTTAATATTGATATTGATGATAACAAACTTAATTAAAATTGCTTAATATTTTAAAAGCTCAAATTATTTTTTCATGTTTTTAATAAATCATTATCTTTGTAATATAAAAGTTTTATATTTAATGAAAAATGATTTTATGAAATTGGTTATTTTTTGAATTTATGGTCTAATTGAAAAAGTTTTGAAAACTTTGAAATCAACAAGTATTACTTGAAATTCTAGATATGGACTTATTTGAAAAGTTTCAAAGTGGTTTGGGCCATAATACAATTGCAAAAGGTTTTGGGATAAAACTATAATTATAGAAAATAGTTAACTATAGCAGTCACTGTATCAAACGGCTAATCGACATCTTGATAATGGCTAGCCGATATCAAGCAGATTATTGAGCATATAACTTTCATTGAGCTTTATTTTTTAATTCTTTTTTAAAATCAAATTGAGAAATCATAAGTGTTGGGATACATTTGGGTTAATAGATTGTAAATAATCTCTTGATGTAAAGGTTGATTGACACCTTTGAAGTCAATTGTAAGTGTTCTTGAAGCCTTAAAAGCTTGGCTAGTGGAATCCTCAAGCTCGGTATACTTGGAGGCGTGGATGTAGGTGAGGTTGTTCAAACCACGTAAAAATCTTTGTGTTTGAATCTCTCTCCCCTTATCTTTTTATATTTTGGTTGATTTACTTGTTGTTTTAAATTCGTTTCATATTTGAATTAAGTTTTGTTTAAGTTTTGTAAAATTTTTAGAAACTCAATTCACCCCCTCTTTTGGGTTGCTTAGATAGATAGTATTCCAGCATCTTTGAGTAGACAATTCAAAAATGTTTGTGTATTTATGGGTTTTACTATGAAAAATACAAAATGTTCATTTAAGCAGCTATAGATCTTGGTCCTGTCATAACAGAGAGGAAACTACATCTTTTATATGGAGGAGGTGACCGAGGGTTATCAAAACTTATCTCATAAATTGTTTTTGTTAAAGGCAGCCATGTGCCAGGCATCCTCGAGACATTAATTACATTTGCATTTTGAACCTATTTGAACATCCATAAAAAAATCTATTAGTTTGTTAAATGTTAATAACTTTTATGATGGCTTGCTTCATTTCTTAATTACGCAATTAAGAATCATTTCATTCCAATCTCTATGAAAAAAACTCTTTATTTGTGCTTCTACTACTAATTAGGGCTGGGCAAATAACCTGACCCGATTTTATCCGAAAAATATCGGATTCGGATCGGATCGGGTTATTAACCTAACCTGATCAAGTTCATTTTGGTCAACCCGATCTGATTCAAAAATCCGATCATATTTGACTTTAAGAAAAAATAAAGAAATAAAAAAACAATAGCACACACACTGGCACACAAAACTGCCTAACACTCTACACACACAAGACACACACACACACACCCCTCACACACACATGCACAACACACACACACGAAGCCTTCACTTAGTCCTCACATTTGACAACTTCACCCTCTTACTCTATTCTTTGTTTCTTCTCCGTCTTCACTCTTCAATCTTCACAACCTCACTCTCTTTCTCGTCTTCACTCTTTAGTCTTCATGGATAGGGTTTCATAGATTAGGTTTCAGCATAGCGAGCACCGATTATTTACAGACGTAGCCACCAGATCTGTTGCAACTAGATTTGCTGCTCTTGTCCTTCACAAAGTTCCTCAACTCCAACGCAGAAACCTGAATTCTCCAACCCAACAACCCGAGTTTTGTGTTTCGAAATTTTGATGGTATTTCTTCATATTGTGATTATTATCATATATAAAATTATAAAATTTTAATGTTCAGTAGCCAATGATAAAGAAAACTAAAGGTAAACAAAGCTATAATTTGATAAAATTTTACTCTTTTTTTATGTTTAGTTGTTTAAGACTACTTCTTCATATCATTGTGTGTGTGTGTGTGTGTGTGTGTGTGTGTGTGTGTGTGTGTGTGTGTGTGTGTGTGTGTGTGTGTGTTTGTGTATGTATATATATTTTTAATTTTTTTCCAAAGATCGCATAAAATTTTTATTTTCCAATCCGAACCCGATCTGAACCAAGTTTAACCCAATATTTTGACCCAATCTGAATATATTCAAATCAGATCGGATCAGGTTATAGGTTTAATTGAGTTCGGATGAATTTTTGGCCAACCCGAAACCTAATCGGGTTGATCCGAACCTGATTTTGCCCACCCCTACTACTAATGAGTTACTTAATCTTTTATAAGCTTACAAACCAGAGCCATATTATTGGACCTAGGTTTACTAATGATGGTAAACATAGCCTTAATAAGAAATGCAAATTAAATTTAACTCTTAATTTGTAATTATTTTCTTGAAACGGTCAGATAATGTTTTCTAAACTATATTTTTTTTAAGACATTAAGGACAATGCCCCATTGTAATTAAGGGAAAGGGACATTATTGTAAATATATGTTCTTTTTAAAAAAATAACAAAAAAACAATTTTTTTTTTGTGTAAGATGTATGTGTAAAAAGTCCCGACTTTGAGAAATCCTAACTATTTAGTGTGTATTATATTTTGATTTTGAAATATGTATTAAGTTGTTTTTGTTCTCTTTTTCTTTGAATCACTCAAATTTGTGAATTTTCCATTTGATTATTAAGTAATTTTTTTATTTACTCATTTAGCAGGTATTATTCAATCATTCTTCACACACATACTAGCGGGTTGTAATTTAAAAATTTTGCAACATTTAATTCTTTATATCTAAGGTAGTATAAAGTGTATATTGCCCAAAAAAGACAAAAAGAAAAAAAAAGAAAAAAAGTGAAAATGTAAAAAAAAAAAGAAAAAAATGAATATTCTTAATTTTGCTATATCTAAAACCCAAGTAATTAAGTTCGTTAGGGTGTTTTAACACCTGATTCCCTAAGATCAACTGGTTTGAGAGTCATTGGTCCAAAGCTTGCTACAGGGTTAGAGATATATTGTTTGCTTATTTATTAGAAATCCAAGTAATTAAGTCTGTCGGGGTGTTTCAATACTTAGTGCCCTAAGGTCAATTGGTTTAAGAGTCACTAGTTTAAAGCCCGCTATATAGGTTAAAAATGTAATATTTTAAAATATGTGTGAATAATCTACTGCGTAAAGATAAAATTTCTAATGAATTTTAGAATAAAAATATTATTTTCTTTTAATGAAGCTTCATAAGTATTGTGTTAATTACTTGAGTACAAAAGAATGTTTAGTGCTATCCGAGATAATGAGTGAACGACAAAGAACTAAAAAAATTTGGGAGAATTTATTTATTTGGTAGTTTAGAGGATTTGGTAGTTTAGAGTGCTAAGTATGAAAATATTATTTTCTTTTAATGAAGCTTCATAAGTATTGTGTTAATTACTTGAGTACAAAAGAAGGTTTAATGCTATCCTAAATAATGAGTGAACGACAAAGAACTAAAAATATTTGGGAGAGTTTATTTATTTGGTAGTTTAGAGGATTGATGAACAACTATTAACTTACATGTGAATTTTGTATTTCTTAATTTAATATAACATTTTAATTGCTTGGGGCTAGTAATAAGTTGGTTGGGAGTGTGATTTTGTTATTAAAAAATACATGTTTATTAAGGGGTAAAAATGTTATTTTATATTTATATTATAATTTGCATTTGTAATTATATAATATATTGTAAATTTCTAATTACATTTCTGAATATTTAATTTAATGTATTTTTGTGTGTTTATTAGATAAAAATAATAATTTTGCGCGGTTCGATGGTCCAAACAAACAAAAATAGTATATTTAAATTCTATTTTCATTTCTTAGATAAATGAAAATAAACATATTAAATGTTTTCTCTATGGATTGATTTCGAACTCACCGAACTACATTATAACTAAACATTCTTATATTTGAGAATAAATCAAACACTTTTAAGTCGTGTCGGACTTTGCCCACTCCTTTACCCTTTTTTAATATATATATATATATATAATCATTTAGTCTCTATATTGTTATGTTAGTAATCGTTTAGTTCTTGTATTTTTAAAAGTATCTCAATATATCATTACTGTTAAACTATTAACACCTCTATCATTATTTTTTATTACTTTTGATTTACTTTTATAATATTAACTTGTTACTAGTAATATCCTTTTTATTTTATTTTTAAGCTTAAATTGGTAATTTTTTTATTATTATTATCCAAACCGGGTTAGGCTCAAAAATTGCATAGACTATGGGTGCATGCAAACTGAGTAAGCATAGCATCATTGGACCTTGAAACGGTCAGATAATGTTTTCTAAACTATATTTTTTTTAAGACATTAAGGACAATGCCCCATTGTAATTAAGGGAAAGGGACATTATTGTAAATATATGTTCTTTTTAAAAAAATAACAAAAAAACAATTTTTTTTTTGTGTAAGATGTATGTGTAAAAAGTCCCGACTTTGAGAAATCCTAACTATTTAGTGTGTATTATATTTTGATTTTGAAATATGTATTAAGTTGTTTTTGTTCTCTTTTTCTTTGAATCACTCAAATTTGTGAATTTTCCATTTGATTATTAAGTAATTTTTTTATTTACTCATTTAGCAGGTATTATTCAATCATTCTTCACACACATACTAGCGGGTTGTAATTTAAAAATTTTGCAACATTTAATTCTTTATATCTAAGGTAGTATAAAGTGTATATTGCCCAAAAAAGACAAAAAGAAAAAAAAAGAAAAAAAGTGAAAATGTAAAAAAAAAAAGAAAAAAATGAATATTCTTAATTTTGCTATATCTAAAACCCAAGTAATTAAGTTCGTTAGGGTGTTTTAACACCTGATTCCCTAAGATCAACTGGTTTGAGAGTCATTGGTCCAAAGCTTGCTACAGGGTTAGAGATATATTGTTTGCTTATTTATTAGAAATCCAAGTAATTAAGTCTGTCGGGGTGTTTCAATACTTAGTGCCCTAAGGTCAATTGGTTTAAGAGTCACTAGTTTAAAGCCCGCTATATAGGTTAAAAATGTAATATTTTAAAATATGTGTGAATAATCTACTGCGTAAAGATAAAATTTCTAATGAATTTTAGAATAAAAATATTATTTTCTTTTAATGAAGCTTCATAAGTATTGTGTTAATTACTTGAGTACAAAAGAATGTTTAGTGCTATCCGAGATAATGAGTGAACGACAAAGAACTAAAAAAATTTGGGAGAATTTATTTATTTGGTAGTTTAGAGGATTTGGTAGTTTAGAGTGCTAAGTATGAAAATATTATTTTCTTTTAATGAAGCTTCATAAGTATTGTGTTAATTACTTGAGTACAAAAGAAGGTTTAATGCTATCCTAAATAATGAGTGAACGACAAAGAACTAAAAATATTTGGGAGAGTTTATTTATTTGGTAGTTTAGAGGATTGATGAACAACTATTAACTTACATGTGAATTTTGTATTTCTTAATTTAATATAACATTTTAATTGCTTGGGGCTAGTAATAAGTTGGTTGGGAGTGTGATTTTGTTATTAAAAAATACATGTTTATTAAGGGGTAAAAATGTTATTTTATATTTATATTATAATTTGCATTTGTAATTATATAATATATTGTAAATTTCTAATTACATTTCTGAATATTTAATTTAATGTATTTTTGTGTGTTTATTAGATAAAAATAATAATTTTGCGCGGTTCGATGGTCCAAACAAACAAAAATAGTATATTTAAATTCTATTTTCATTTCTTAGATAAATGAAAATAAACATATTAAATGTTTTCTCTATGGATTGATTTCGAACTCACCGAACTACATTATAACTAAACATTCTTATATTTGAGAATAAATCAAACACTTTTAAGTCGTGTCGGACTTTGCCCACTCCTTTACCCTTTTTTAATATATATATATATATATAATCATTTAGTCTCTATATTGTTATGTTAGTAATCGTTTAGTTCTTGTATTTTTAAAAGTATCTCAATATATCATTACTGTTAAACTATTAACACCTCTATCATTATTTTTTATTACTTTTGATTTACTTTTATAATATTAACTTGTTACTAGTAATATCCTTTTTATTTTATTTTTAAGCTTAAATTGGTAATTTTTTTATTATTATTATCCAAACCGGGTTAGGCTCAAAAATTGCATAGACTATGGGTGCATGCAAACTGAGTAAGCATAGCATCATTGGACCTGGAAAAGGTAATCTAGACCTACAAATTCGAAGTAGGGTCTGGCTTTTATGCACCAGGCTGGGCTCATGCTAGTTGGAGATAGACTATTTACAAAGCATCCATTTGCTTAGGCCTCCTACCAATGGGTCGTGTTTGAGCGGTTTTCATGTTGCAGTAAATTGCATATGCCCAAACCCATTCATTAATCCATTTGGATCAAAAAATACAAACTTAAACCCACCAATTCATTACCGTTATTGTGTTGCCCAACCCAACTCAAATGGTGAAATTCTATTAGTTGGCACATAAGTTGAGATAGAAATTAATTATCCTAATTAAGTAAGTATACTATTATTATTCTAGTTTAGACCCAAAATGCGGGCTTATTAAAAAAGCTTCGGCTTAGCCTAAGCCTGAACATTAAACACAAAATTTTATTCTTTTTTTAAATGTACTCATTATTACAGTATACACTTAAGTTTATAACTAAATCCAAAATGACCAATTTAAAAGGCAACTAAAAATATTTAAAAGCTTTTAATAATTTTTTTATTTTTTACCCATAAAAAATTTAAAACCGTTTAAAAAATAATTGGGGGTAAAAAAAATAGTTGCTCAAATATGCTATGCCTAAGCTAACTCAGTTCTAACCAGTCAGGTAGGGCTTAGCCAAGCCATACCTGAATGCGACTGTTTTGCCATCCGGCCATCCCTATTTTGATACAAACCTCATTGTCAAACCATGCAAGGATGATAAAAGAATGGTCATATTTACTTTTCAGCTTTTGTATCTTAAAATTAAACTGAATTTGTAACTTTGTTATCAATTTGATATGAAGTGTTACAAACATAATGTGCTTTGCCACGAAAAAAACATGATCTTATGCGTTAAATAAATATGTTGTTTTATGCTGAATTCATTGGATGGGCTGGCTTGGCCGAAAATTTTTTAATTCGTCTACAGTACGCATGCCCCCTTCGCCCAAATAAATGATTTATTTAAAAAAAAAATTCGTATATATTATTTTATAATTTATTTCTTTAAATCTCCTTTTCATCTTCTGAAATCATTGCCGGAATAACTATCGGCGCTGCAGCAGCAAGTCGTGTCTCTCGCACGGTGTCGGAAGCCGCTGATATAATTACTTAATTCATTTAATCTTTTAATATTAGAAAATCTAACCTTAAATATTATTTAATTATTTTTTTATGAATTTTTAATTAATCAATTAATTCATCTTTAACTTAAACCAAATAAAAAGATTAACTACGACCGTGGGTAAAATTGTACTTTTTTGAGTTCTAAAGAGGTAGTTTACGATTGATTTATATAAGATTGTGCAAAATTAACATAATATATACAATCATGTGTATACTGTAACAAGAACACTGCTCATATATGATAAGAAAAATCTAAGGCAATCTTAGATGAAGTATATTGTAACAATTTAGATTTTTATCTTTATTAATATTGAATGGATTATCCACAAAATAAATGTGAAAAAATGTCTACTTCCACTTAAATATAACTTAAAAAAATGATAAATTTTTTAAAAGGAGATTGAAACAGCTGCTCTCATTTTTAATGACACATTTGGACGAGTTGCTAACTTGTTATTGAATTTGAACTTTATATGTTTGTATGTGTGTCAATTCAAGATTTTAAATTTCCTGAAATTCGAAAAAGTTATTATGCTATATGATTTCATAATATAATAATATAATGCTATAACATGTATGATTTATTAGTTTATCAGATTTTAATAAAGTTGATGATCCTAAACCGAATTAATATATATAGATTGATAGATATACGGACATTATTTTTTTTTAAAAAAAATACCAGTTATGGAGACATGCCGAAAACATAATGTCACATCCATAATGTCATATCCAATTGGTGGAATTAAACCAGTAGCAACGAACGTAGCAATAAATAATAAAAACATGCGATGCTCGTTGAAGAGGTCATAATTATTTTGCACAGCAATAGCCAACAACATTTCATTCAAAAAAGTAGCATTGATTTCAAAAACAAGAGCACATGTGATATATAATTAGATTCACGATATTAAAATCCAATTGGTCACTTTTTTTTTCAGTCAAAAACAATAATTTTCATGAGACCAATCAGCAAGAAGCATAACAAGAAAAAGCTAGAATGATAACAAAAAGCATTCAAATGTATGGGATAAGGTTTTTGTTGAAACAAAGTTTATCCAACAAAATAAAATATATATTTATTTTTATGGGGTTAGATTTTCCTTTCACATGTATGTCGACTGAGTCCGAGTCTGGGTCGACCCATGATTGATAAATCTTCTCGTTTTGACCAAATTAGAAATTATAATTATGAATATTTTCTTCCACTCGTCCCAATCAATATTTCTTTTCACATTTTCAATTCAATTTCATGTCACAACTTTTTGTTCACTCTTAGCACCATTGAATAAAGTCACAAAGTTGCATGTCACTTTAAAAAATTTGAAAAGATCTTACTCTTCTATCATTTGAAAATAATTCGTGAGATCTTTTTTTCCCATTTAAAATCAAACGATTGGCCATTTTTTCTTTTTATATTGTTGGAGCAGGATTTCAATCGTCTACGTCTCGTGTTTAACTCGCTGAAAATGACTTTGTCGGGTGATAGGAACATGGCATTAGAGATGGCAATAGACACCGCCTACAGTAGATTTATTATTACTAAAATTAAATTCGTACAAAATTTAAATTATTAAACCCACTCACAACCCGCAACAGGTTTTAATTTTTTTAAGGAAACCCACTCGCAGCGGGTTTTAACAATTACCAAATCCGCAATGGTACCCGATGAATTTTTTGCGGGTTTCCGTATTTAAAATAAAAAATGTTTAATATATAAATTTATAATAATAACCTCAAATTCCATATAACATACTCAATTTTATATTTAAACAATGTAAATAAAAAATTAAAATTTCAATATCAATCCAACACAAATTCTCAAATTTAAATATAAATTACACAATTCCATTTAAAAAACACAAACTAATATCTAAAAATAATAATTACATTTCATATTATCATTTAAATAAGCTCCGAGAGATTTCATTCACCAACGTAAGCACCCATCCAACACAATACCTATAATAATAATAAAGATTAATATTTTCAAATACTAATTCGAAGGGAAATGCCTTTAGTTTTCTTTAGACTATGACTTTAGAATGGGAGATGAGCCATATACACACATACACAACTTTGAACCTTTGGTTATTTGGTAATTTGAATAATGACATTATTTTCTTTATATATTTTTAGATTAAAATTAAATTAAAAATATTATGGGTTTGGTGGATATCCATGCGGGTATTCACTGAATATAAGGTTAATACTAAACCCACCCGCATCCATGTGCGGGTTTTAGTTTATAATACTAAACCCACCTGCAACGGGTAAAAATTAACCGCAGCGGACGGGTTTTGGCTGGTGGGTTTGGACAGATTTGCGGGTACAATTGCCTTCCCTACATGCCATGAGGCTGCTGGAGGTTAATTACGACTTGCAAGAATTAAGTTCACAAGTTTTCTAAGATATTATTATGACCTGTTCATTTTTGTGTTATTAACTGATAGTCTCTAGCATATAATGACTTAATTGTTGAAAGTATTAAAAAAGAACGAGGAAATCTATATTATTATTATTATTATTATTATTATTATATAATAATAATAATAATAATAATAATAATAATAATAATAATAATAATAAATTAACAAAATTCTGATTCCTCCTATTTACTAAGGAATGGTGGCTCCCAAACACCTCTTCAAATAGCCACTATCAACTAATTAATTTTTACCTAGTTAATTAAGTAAGTTGAACTAACTCTTCAACGTTAATACATACCAGTTTATTATTTAAATTCGGAAGTATTTAAGTTAATTCAAATTTAAGTCATTATTTACTACCACGAAAGCCCAAAGCTTGGCTTGCTCAATTCGTGTGTGCAGGAGTTTACATGCTTGACTTCTTACGAACAATGAAGTCTTTCTCGTTTTAAACCACCTAAGAGGTTTATATATTTTCAATGTAAGATTTGGTATATATATTGAAATACCCATCACATAATGACAATATTTTGGAAATAAATTGTTCAAATAGATCATATAATAAGTTTAATTGTGAGTAACGATGAGGAAACAAAGCGTACCGAGTAAATAAATAAAAGACGACCAAAAAAAAAGAAGAGAGTTTAAGACCCTAAACCATATTCTCTCATCTCTCTTCTGGATGATAAGGGATCGTACAACATATGCGATATACAAATCTACCTAAATGAACATGGGATGATGTATATTATCATCCTCTTCGTTTTGTTTTTCTACAACATTTCAATGCAAGTACAGCAATTATGTGGCATGTGAATATAACCCAAATAAAACAGTACCATTGACCACTGTGTAGTCGGTCAAAGCCCATTCTGGATTGCATAATTTTTACCACCACTACAGAGAAATTGGGGAACTTCCAAATTGATTTCGATCACTAATTTTATTGGAGAATTTTGGCATATGTTGGAAAGATCTTGAATGTTGTATTGCATGCGCCTCTGTCACTATCGGGTCCATCCACGTTGGTTTATGTTCTTGTGATACTTATCTTGATAATTGTGATAGTTAACCGACTAATCACTAGCCATAATCATGATACTTATCTCCATTCATGTTTCCAACGCACCAACTATTCCTAAGCTTGAAGTCTGCGTGCCAATAAAATCTTGCCGAGTTAGAAACAAATAGGAAGGTTCGTATATATATGCTCTAAGTTGGGCATGTAGAATAATAACGCCGTAGGAAGATCATATATTGCTAAGGAAATAATCTCAAAATTGATTGAGAATAATTTTTTTATGCATGAAATAAGCTTGGGTTAATCTTTAATTTTTGAACTAATTTTTTAGTATGAGCTAACTCGTGAGAAGATAGATTTACACTAATTTTGCTCATAACAAAGATCACACAAAATACTTTAATATATGCATGATTACAAAAGATATTAATAAGTTAAATAATGCGTCAACTGAGATCTTGTTAAAGGAAAAGTCGTTGACCTTTGGACTAGTTTGAGCTTATATATAAAGTATAGGATCATGATTTTCTCTTAAAAATATTTTATCTAAGTAAGTACTCTTACATAATTAATTGTTAATAAATGAAAACGTAATAATTAAGTAAATCTTGATCATATATAAATAAAAATTTATGTATGTCAAAAGATCTTTCAAAAGTTAGTTATGATCAAATTGTGAGAGTATACTTATCTTAAATTGGAAAACATATTTCTAGCACGAGGGACTTTTATTCTAACATGTGAAATGACATTTATTATTTGTAGCACTTGGGTCAAGTTTAAAACTTGCGTCATGGCTTACATCACGGGGGCACTACGATTGATTGCTCAATTCTCGAGTACAAGACCATCCTTAATTCTTGAAGACGATCTTTTTTTAGCTAAGTTTATAAATTTGGTAAAATCCTAATTTTTTAATTATTTTTTAATTATAATTATTTTTTAATTATAATTAATTTTTAATTTAATAAGTCTATTGATTTTTACATGATATTAAAACTAACTCATGTACGAAGAAAACTCACATTATTTTATCACATAAAATATATTAAATAAAAAAATTGTCTTTCTTGTAAAGAGATAATTTCACATTAACAATAAAAAGACCAACCTTAAATGTGACGATGTTAAAAAAAATAATTCCGCATCAATCAACTCTTGAACTAACTTTTGAACTTACATGTGTGAGCATCGGAAATTAATTCCATATAAACTCGAAAACATATCCTTAACTCCATCGATTTTTTTCGTTCTTACAAATGACCTGCGATGAGTCACATCCAGGCCACTAGCAATGATGCTTGCAACACTTACAACTGTGGATGAGCTGTTTAATACCCCAAATTATTGAAATGGTACCATGGATCTTACATTTTCAGTGCATGCGACTATCAGAAATTTCAACACGAAAATGGTTAGATCCACCCTATTATTAATGTTTGTGTACTTGTAAATCATTCATTGTAGGGACCTCCTATGACAACGTATCGATTCACAAGATAATAATTAATGATCGATGTTTCATTTGGTGAACCACAAATATCAACTTTAGTTATTTATTTTCTCAAAAGAAGAAAGAAAAGAAAGCAATTGGCACAAAAGTAGTCAAAGATGGTAAAGAATCGTGTACTTCGAGTCATAGAAGTCGAAGGTACACATCATCTATATAATTCATGCAAAATTTCAGTAATTAACATTTCATGAGTAATATGCAAAATTTTCGAACTTTTTGTTTATTTATTATTACTAATATGTGTTTATATTGAGTTCTACTCAAATTTATAACAAGGGATTTTTTATTATTCCTGTACAGGAAAATTAATAATCTATCCTACTAATATTTAGGATATATATTAGCTTTATCCACATTTGTGGGAGAGATATATATTTTTCTTTTTTTCTTTTTTTTTTATAAATGAAAAGAAACATTGAGAAATTAAATAAAATGTTAAGCTGTGTCGTGACCACCAGAAGAGGGATTATTGTATACCAAATCCCATAAATCACCTATAACGACTGATTTTTTTCCACCCAGAAATCACTATCCATACCCAATTATATATATGTTGTTTGAGTTTGCTATCCAATTTCTCCGACTTATAAGCGTGGAATTTCCCTGTGAGGCAGGGGTAACTAACAAAATATCGCCCAAAGATTCCACAGAGTGTGAGTTTGTTTCTATTTATAGTCAAATAATAGGTTAAATCTAATTGTCGTTCCAAAGGAGCTGTGACTGCTTTATCCTTAATTTAATAAGGGAAAATGAAGCCCGTAGGTGGTGTTAGGACCTGAACCTGCGGCCTCAAATTTAAAAACACAAGTTCTTCCGACCCATTGAGATGCAAGACCCGGATGTTTGATTCTCAAACTTAACTTTTAGGAAAGATGAAGATTTTCTTCTTGATATGTATTTTTACTTGAGCAATTACAAGTTTATGTTATTGATTTGAAACTCCAGCTATATAGAAAAAAAATTAAAATTCTCTCTTGATGATATGAATTTTTACCAATATAAAAATTAAATTTATTATTACTTACTATAAATAAAGTGATTAATAAACATAGGCAGAGATAAGAGTCTAACTAAAAGTCAACCAAAAAATAAATTCAGTTTCCATACGAAGGGAGACAAACAAATTAACCATAAAACCCAAAAATTTAAGTTAATAGATATAAGCATGTGACCGTAGAATGAACTGCATAATTATATCAAACTTTAAGAGAAATTTATTTATTGCAACACCTTTAATCTTAGAAAGTTGAGGGAGAGGAATGTTAGGGTAACAATAATATCCCCTATTGCAATAGAATGGAAAACAGACATATGCAAATTGTCAATTGGGGAAAGAAATAGTTAGCAATTATATTTAATACCAACCATGGTCCACGCTGACGCATGTGATAGTGAATTGAATTCACATCAGTACCACATGAGTTTTTTAATTGCCCAAATTATTGAAATGGTACAATGGATCTTACATTTGCGTACGACTCTCTAAGCTTTCAACACAAATTGTTAGATCCCCCTCATTATTGATGTTTAGTGTTCGTAAATCTTACATTGTGGGGACCTCCTCTCACACAACATATCGATTCACAAGATAATGATTTGTGATGGATGTTTCGTTTGGTGAGCCACAAATATCAACTTTAATTATTTATTTTCTCACGAGAGGAAAAAGAAAGCACTGTGGCTGAAAGTGGTAAAAAGTGGCAAAGAATCTTGTACTTCTAGTTCTAGTAGAACTCAAGAGCATCCATCTACATTGATTCAGACAAAATTTCATTGACATCTCATGAGCTTTGAATATGTGTTTACACTCAGAGTTATACTCATATTTAATCTTTCACTATTTGATTATATCTACATCCTTAATATTGAGAAGAATATATCAACTCCACCTAAACTCACGATAAAGATATTTATCTTATTACCATTTAATAAGAAGAAAATAAAGTTTATTTTAATATTAAAATTTTAACTTTTATTTTAAATTTAAAGATTTATGTTCACCTACTGAACCAGAAGACTCAGTGGTCTAGATATTAACTTAATTTATAAGAACTCAATTTTTTTTTTTCTCTTGGTCTGTGAGTTTTCCCGAGTAAATTTAAGTTTATCCTCTTTGGTTTTCAAACTTGAACGTTACCCAAAAACAAAAAAGAACTAAGATTTTTTCTTAGTTAAGGCATGCCTAGAGTTGCCTTGACAACCCGCAACCTTTTGAAAATTTGCGAAATGCTAGGTAAAACTAAAAAGTTTCCAAGGCAACTCCTAATTTGTGATATATTTCTGTAAACTGCAAACTAAAATCATGATTCTGCCACCATTTTTACCAACATAACAACAAGTTTATTATTAGTTACTAGTTAATTAAAATCATAAATTCACAGATGAATAAAATATCAGTGGAGATAAGTTGTCTAGCTAAAAATGAACCAATAAATTAAATAGAGTTTTCTCATGAAGGGAGTTGAACAAAACGTAAAACACAAAAAATTAAGATAATTGACAAGAATCTAAGTATAGAATGAAAGAAAATACTCAACAGTAAATTTCATTAAAAACATAAACTATTAGAATAAACATTCGTTTAGTTCTTGTATTTTGACTTAAGTCATTATATTTTAAAAATATCTCAATATACCCCTAATATTAAATATATTAGATTCTACTCTTACTTTTTTTTTAAATATTTTCACAATAATACCCTAGCAATAATATTCTAGTCATTAATAATTTATCTATAAAAAAGTTAACTAACAAATTAACTGATAATTTTATTAGTAAATTAAGTAATAAAAATTAGTATAGAAAATATATAAAAAAAAACTAATATTTTCTATACCTTTACAACAATCTTGCTAATAATTATTTATAAATTAAATTAATATCAGCCAATTTAAATTAATGTTGAATATCTTTGCGACCATCTTAACAATAATTTAATATAAAAGTTTAATTTACCAAATTAATCTTAAAAGTAAAATAATATAATAAAGTTTAGATTAACTTTTATTTTGCTTTTAAGGCTAATTTGATGAATTAACATCTTTTTCTTTTCATTAATATCCCTAAGAATATTATTGCAAGGGTACAATTGTAAAAGGAAAGAAATAGTAAGGGTAAGAATGTAATATATTTAACAGTTGGGATGTCTTTGAGCTACTTTTAAAATATAGGGATTAAACAAACATAAGTTAAAATATAAATGCTAAACAAGCATTTACTCACCACAATTATATCAAACTTTAAGAGAGATTTATTTATTACAATACCATTAATTAATCTTAGAAAGATAAGGCACAATAAATGTTAATGTAACGATAATATCCTCATTTGCAATAGAATTAAAAAAAAAAGACATTAGCAATTATTGGGATCTGTTGTAGCACTATCGTCCGAAACGTAATTATGTAAAGAAATAGGAATTATATTTATACGGACTATGTCCACGGTGATGCATGTAATACTAAATTGGAATTCACATTAATAATTTGAAATTAGGGATATTATCATTTTCTCATCTAAGTTTTTCTGACACATCAAACCAGTACCAAGATTTAATAAAAACTACATTTTACCACTAAATGTTTACGTTGTTATCACTTTACCACCATTCTGTTAATGAAGTTAAAAATTTACTGGTGTCATAAAGGCATTTAAGAAATTTTATGTTCAACCCAAAACACATCATTCAATTATGGAAGAGATATTATCATTTGCCTACTGAAAATTTTATGCCGTATTAATTCAGTACTAATAAGTTGTTGCTTTACCATCAAAACATTAACATAGTAAAAAAAAAAAATTGATGTCATAAGAGCATTTAAGGAATTTCACATTGAACCTAAAACGTTAACACAATTTGTTGAATGATGAAGTGTTAAATTTAGAGTATTTTGGCTTGCCATTGTAGTGTTTGAAATGGCTTAGGGTTGCTAGTGTTGAATGATATTATCAAAATTGAAGTGTTTGGCTTGTATTACTTGGAGTTTTGATATTTGAATGCACAACATCATGTTTATATTATAAAAAAGTAGTTTTTTTTTAATATAACAACTACTTTTCTAAGGTAATTTCTCTCTTTTCAAATGAAAAAATTGTCTTTTACACTCTAGTTAAATATTTAGTTATTTTTAACATTTTGGTGGTAAAGTGATAACAGTTTACATATTAGGTGGTAAAATGTAATTTTTTTAAAAAATTTAGTACTTAATTGATATGTTAGAAAACTTTCAGTTGACAAAATATAGATTTATCTTTTGTAATTTCTTTCTTTTTAAAGGAAAAAATCGTCTTTCATGCTCAGGGAAAAAATTGACTTTCAACTCTATTCCATTAAATATTAATTTATTTTTAACTGAATGATGATAAAATGATAATAGCGTAAACATTTAGTGGTAAAATACAGTTTTCACCAAACCTTAGTACTACATTGGTGTGTTAGAAAAACTTAAAGTGAGAAAATAATAATATCCCTTGGAATTATATGGATATTTACATTACTATTCCACATTGGAGGAAAGTGAGTAATTATTTTGTGTTTGATTTGAAATTGGTTATGAGTTTGATTTAATTATAATTAGAGTTCATAAGTCAAATATGCAAGTGATTTGGATTATTTAGGTTGAATTCAATTATAAGATACATCGACCAACTTAAATTAAATAAGAAAAAGTGAGTAGCTAATTCAAATTAGGAAAAAGGCTAAAGAGTTCTCTATATAAGAGAGACATAAAAAGCCTTTAATGATGTCTACCACAACAATAAAAAGAAAAAAGAGTAATAATTGTTTTAATGCACATTCTTTACTTTTGTTGCATATTTTTCTTCATTAATGTTTTTTTTGCTGTTCAAAACTATCATATTTAGAGTATATATTTACGGTTATTATCGTCGTATCTTGGAGATTAAACCACTTTATTTGTCTTTCTTGCATCGAAAGACCTTACTTTAAGACACAAAATTTGCCTTTAAGACAAGTGCTCTTGCATGCCTTGACGAATACTCTATTTGTTGGTGGGATATAACTTCTGTATTTAAGGATGCAACTTTGTGGTTCACTATGCAAGTCGTTTTATTTTGAATGCAACTTGGAGGTTAACATGTTTTTATTCTCAAACTATTGTTCGTTGTTGTTGGATTTAATGATTAGTGTTGTTATTTCGGCTTATTTTGGGGTTAAAAAAAGTAATATTGACTTATATTTCCAACAAGTACCGCATGAAATTTTGTTTAATTTTATGTCATTTTTAATATTACACATTACAATTTTATAAAAACCTATTTGACTGTATTTCATCTAAAATTTATCTTGAAAATTTCCACCAAGAAAGTAGAGATCTGCTTCTAAATTTAGACTAGTTAATCTTAATCTCACAAATTTAGAATATACATGATAGACTTAATCCTCGAATTTTAAGATTGAAATAAGGAAGTAACATTTACTAGACCAATAAAAATTGACTTGGCTTACGCTAGGCAGGTTTGAATTTAGTTATAATTAATGAAATCAAAGAACCCCATTTTTATAAGTTTTGAGACAACTTTTTTTTTTCAATTAATTGGACCGACCATTTGGTCCAATGTTCCCTACGAAACCACCATATTTATTAATACACATCAATCATAAAGCTTTAAATACAGGAAAATATATATTGTACTATTAAAAATAGGTTGTGACTATAATATTTTTAATTAATGAACGTATCATTTTTCGGACACTTTTAGATATTCAGATTTCATAAATTTTATTTAATTTTTTGACATCTAATAGTATTCAAATAATAAGTGTTGGACTCATAAAATTAAAGTTCTATTTACTATTGAGGTTTAGTAGTTTTAATTCAAAAATTACAGCATAAAGTGTTTGCTATAGTCTAACAACTAACTTGATTTGATTCACAGCTTATATTTATTAGATACTATTAATTTTTATTTTATGAGTATAATTTTTTATAATAATTATAACTTAAAACTACAATACCCTAAAACCAAATAGTGCTTAAATATAAAGTAGACTTAACTTATTATTTTATTACTATAAAAGAAATTCAAACAATATGGGGACATTGCCCATTGCCCAAGCCCGACGGCCAAACCAGACATGTACATAAAAATATTTATGAAAAATAAAAAAAATAATAATATAGCCGACAGTGAAAGCTACGAATGAGATGAGGCCACGTATCCTGATAAATCAACGAGGAGTCTCAGCTGGTCCACGTACATATATTTTTGCTTCTTTGATGATGTTCAAGGGGAGGCTGTCACTTTAACACGTGTATTTTCCTTTTTTGAAAAGTGTCACTTTTTTTTTATGTCTTCTGAAGTACGAAAGAATCTTCCAACACTTGCATCAAATTTGTATTAACAAAATTTATAATATTCAAAATATATTAAGGAATGTCAATTCTTGTCTGAAGTCTTATTTGGTGGGTTGGCTCCGTTAAAGTAATCTAGTTGTCGACTTAAGTTTCGATAAGGGAACAGAGTTTGAAGATTTAAAATGATAGGCCTTTTTAGTCAATCATGCAGAAAATTTGTCATAATATTTATTGGTGGAACTAAATATGAAGGTGGTGAATTTTTTGCAAGAACTGGGAATGTATATCCATCAAATCTCTAACTTATTGTGTGTATATTGAGTCAAAATATCTTTTATATATATATATATATATCTTAATATTTTAATTTTTCTCATCTCATTGATAATTTTTATTAGTTTGTCCAATTCTCTCTCTCTCTCTCTATATATAGGATCTCCTTGAGTTATGATTTGCGTAATTTACAACCCATGAAATTAATTAATTCAATTGGTTACTATTTTCTCATAAATTTAATGTCATTCGTCGTATTGAACAATTATAAGTTATGTGAAACGCAATTAAATAATTATCCCCTCTCTCTCTTTATATATATATATTAAAAAGTATGAAACTTTAATAGTTCATTAAATAAAACTTATTATTTAGGAAAAAAATTGAATTTGTTTAGGATTTTTATTTTTGTAACTTAATATGTTGTCAAACAAAAAGAAGGAAAAAAGGTTTCCTCTTTAGAAGGGTGCCGCCCATTACTCTCATTCTTGGTGGAAGCAAAACTTACTTTTTTTTTTTTTTTGAGGGTGACATCGTGTTCCCTATGCTGTCACCTTCTACCATCTTGTAGAGATTTTTACAAATTATTATTCATCTTAAATTAAATAATATATTTTATCAGTCTGATCCGAGGCTAGTGACGTCAGAAATTAACATATATTTTTTGGTCCCAAAAATATTAATTTATCAAAATTTCTAACATCAAATTTGAGTGCTGCTTTTCCGAAATTTATTTCATGTTTTAGGTCGCCTTCAATAGAATAATTGAATTGACAAGATCTCTTGCCAATAAATTGAAATCTTTCATACATTTTGTGCTTATAACGTCATTTATTAACGTACATGCTGTAAATTTAATGATCGAATCAATAAATACAAACATATTTGTAGTTTTGCAATTTACGTATTGTCCTTTTTCTGACCTAAAGAGCTTCTACTAATATCTAGAGCATGAAAGATTTATAGACAAAATTTAAAATTTTTAAGATATTGTGGCCGTTGAAATATAGCCACGCCTCTTTTTTCTTAGCACGAAGGTAAAAAATTTATCAATTAGATTTAAGTTTGTCCAATAATTATTAAGCAATTTTTATTTAACTAATCACTTAAATTTAAATTCAGAAAGATAGAATTAAGAAATTTGATTTGAAATTTATCTATCCACACCTTATCAAAAGAAAATTAAAAAGAAAAAAAGGTTGTATTGTGTATGAATTTTTAAGAAAGTAAATGGGACAATTAGTAAATGGGACAATTCCAATGACAACTAAACCATGCGTTATGGTTATACAATCATTTTTCTCTCAGCTTATGAATTATCATGTAATTCTAAAGTCCATTGATAAATGATAGTTATCCGTAACGTCTTGTCGATTTGATCCATTTTTTTTTATGATGTTTTTATGATAAAAGAAATTAATATTAGCTCTTTTTTAATCCTATGAAGAGTTATTATTGCCTGTTTTTATCTTTTTTTTTTTAGAAACTCCTATAGGACAGTAATGCCTGTTGACTAGACTTCACTTAAAAAAGATTCTAATGGCCATACCAATAAAAAATTGTGGTAAAGTAAACAAAAATAAATAAAAATAATGTTGCAATATCAAAATTCAATTTGTGCTCTCTCTCCTTCCCATATAAATAGCGAAAGCTGAACCCCAAAGCCATTCACTCGTAAACTCATAAGCTTTCACTTTCCAGAAGCTAAAAAATTATTCCAACAATGGTGGCCTTATCAACAAAACCAGCAATCGAACAGTTCCGGTATATCGAAACTTGTTGCACAACTTCCGCATTATTCACTTCGACTTCAAATTCAATCCCTCTTATTGACCTCTCGAATCCCGACTCAAAAAACCTTCTTGTCAAAGCCTGTGAGGAATTCGGATTCCTCAAGGTAATCAATCATGGGGTCCCCCTGGAATCCATTTCCAGGCTTGAATCTGAAGCCATCAGGTTTTTCTCATTGCCATTTTCAGAGAAAGAAAAATCTGGCCCTCCAAGTCCTTTTGGCTATGGCAACAAATGCATTGGACGGAATGGTGATGTGGGTTGGGTTGAGTATCTTCTCTTAAACACCAATCAAGATTCAAATTCATCTCTGGGCAACAACCCAGATCAGTTTCGGTATAAATACTCAACCGAATGAATCAAAATTCAGTCCTTTCATTCATAAATTTCTGTTTCTGAATTCTCAGTTTCTTTCGTTTGCCGTTTCTGGTTTTGTTGCAGCTTTGCTTTGAGTGAATATATATCAGCAGTGAAGAGGATGGCATGTGAGATTCTCGAGTTGATGGCCGATGGGTTGAAGATTCAACCTAGGAATGTTTTGAGCAAGCTGTTGATGGATGAGCAGAGTGACTCTGTTTTCAGGCTGAATCACTACCCACCACGCCCAGATCGTATTAGCAATTTGATTGGATTTGGAGAACACACAGACCCACAAATCATTTCTGTTTTAAGATCCAACAACACTTCAGGATTGCAAATTTCTCTCAGAGAAGGTAGTTGGATTTCAGTACCTCCTGATGAAGACTCATTTTTCATCAACGTTGGTGACTCTTTACAGGTAATAAGCTATTATTTTGTTCCTTATCTTTTTATTGTTATTGAAGTTTGGTGTAGGGAGATTTCTAATGATTTTGTTGGGTTGGCATTGGCGAATGCAAAATGCAGGTACTGACAAATGGGAGGTTCAAAAGTGTGAAGCATAGGGTTTTGGCCAACAGCTTGAAATCAAGAGTTTCAATGATTTATTTTGGTGGACCACCTTTGAGTGAGAGAATTGCTCCATTGCCTTCACTCATGAAAAATCCCGAACAAAGCTTGTACAAAGAGTTTACGTGGTTTGAATACAAAAGATCTGCTTACAATTCAAGATTGGCTGAAAACAGGCTTATGCATTTTGAGAGAATAGCTGCCTCATGAGAATTAATCTGTGTTGTACACTTGTACTTTGTGTTATCATGTCATCACTTTCCTTTCTTGTCAACAAGTTCTCAATAGTTAATCCCATCATATATTACCTTTGTAAAATATAGAACATTTTGATGATTTATTGTGTGTGGTTGCAGTTAGCTCGATAAAATATCAAAGTAGAACAAGAGGTCTAGGTTCCAACTTCCAATCTTGCTCACATAGTAAACTACTTATTCGTAATTGTCATTGTCGTGTTATAATCTCCTGTACACTTGTACTTTGTATTATCATCTTCTGATTACTTTCCTTTCTCGTTAATAATACAAGTTGGTTGTCATAATTAATCTCATCAGCTGCCTTCATCGAATATAGAAACATTTTGGTGATTTATTGTAGTGGGTGTCAATTAGCTCAGTAAAAACTGTTAGGTAGTACCAAAAGGGGAATGGTTCGAACCCCACTCATGTGTATGCGCTATCTAGTGACGTATATGTAACTGTCACTAGCATTTTTCTGACATGTATGATGTAGAGATCGAAGGATTTGCACATTGTAAAGCGATAGAATCTTGTGGGCTACTTTTGAAAGGGATTAGGGACCACAAAATGATAAAAAGAACAGGCACATTGATTGGTACCGCGGCTTCAGCTCAGGCCAAGAAGAAACCGCGTCTAAGGGAATTGATTTTGAGCTCCTATCTTTTTACTCACGGCTAGAAATAAGACACTTAGTACTAGTGAAAACTTTACATTTTCAATCGTTATTTTCGTAAATTTATGCAATTCTTCAACTTCTCAGACTGCCGGTTGAATGTTAACAATGGTTGGTACCTTGGTGGTGAAGGCCACTTCTGGCCATGTGTATGTCAGAAAGCCAGAAAGGAAATCTACGGATGCATGAAATATCAAAATCAGTCAGTGTTGGACCATTACTGGGAAACCCCACAAATATCAAAATCACATGTCAAAACTTCAGCACATATTGTTTTGCCGGTAGAATCTGTAGAATCTGTGAAATTTTCTATTTATGGAGATGTAAGAAAACATCATGAAGGAAAATGGAAAGAAGGATGGATATTTACTGAATATTTAACATCTTGTGACCCGTATCCTATTGCAGAATATACTCCCTCAAAAGAGAGAACAATTAATCAAGTAATTTCGAATATTTAGAGGTACATGCTAAAATCCTCTGCAACTCAAGATGCTTGAAGATATAAAATATCTTGAGCATTATGACATTCTCGAAGAATTGAAATGAAGTTTTCAGACACTATTTCAGGAGTAATGCCAATCAGAATACAATAACAATAAAATCTACAGCAAAATATCAGAGAATCCTTGTTTAGTCTGTCTATATAAATAATGAAATTTTGTAGCCTAAGCTAACAATATTCTTCAAAACTTCAATGCTAAAAAATTTTCCACATGTATACACACACACACACAAAAATAGCTGAAAAGGTATCTTTACAGCTGGTTTCTCTGAAGCATTTCAGACGAGAGCTCATGTTGTTGAACAGATATCATAAAATCCAGTCAAAAATTAAATGATAGTGACTAGGAATACAAACAAATGGAGCTTGAAGAATAGAAAAATTTGGGGATTTATTAGCAGGTTAATTTCAAGATACTTACAAAAGGCCAAAATATCAAGACTGCTGTAACATGAAAATTTTATGCTTTTAGGTTTATTTAGCATGTTTAACAGCATAAATGAAAACATATATGACACGAAGGAACAACCAAAACCAATGAGGGTATATAGACATCCTTGATTCTTCTTATTAAAGATGATCTTTAAAGTGAAATCCAAAAGCCAAATATAGAACTTCAGCAATTAGAAGATGATTGTACCATTTGGCCAAGAAATACTACTTCGTTCACTAATTTAATAACCAGTGACCCCCAATAACCAATTCTCGCATGAATTCCTAAGGATCCAATAAGTCCAACATTGATTCCTTTGAACATATCAATTGGACAAATGCAGCCATAGTGAGTAGGATGGATATCTCGTACCCCGAATCTAGCAATTCACCCTGTCAATCCTCCAGTGCCCAAATAAATCAATTTTCTCCCATGAACTATGTGTCAATGGATTAGTTCGATCCGAAACTTGAGATAATGGATGTAATTCGAAACAAGAATCATAAGCGATTGTTAAGAGAGTTGAAGTTAACAAATTTGAAGAGTTGGCATCAATTTATGCCTAATTGCTACCTATCACTCTGTAATACCTTGTGTATCACTTCAGTTACTACAGAGATCCACAAATGAAATAGAGCACTTAAAAACACCTGCCTTAGTCTGCAGAACATTGAACTGCTAATTAAAGCTTAAAACAAGAACTGACTTCTAATATTTGTTTTACAAACGATGCCAATGTCCAACTGTAGAATTATGTGAGCAACATAATAAATATATGTTAATTTAGGCTTTAGATGGCAGTAGCAAACTCCACAGATTTGAATGGAATAGATAATAAAATCCATAAATAATATGATACTCCATTTCAAGGGACACCATTCTACAATTTTAGAGATTGCTGAGACTTCAAGACCTGAAGAGTTACAGCAACAAAAGCAAACATGGTCCAGTTTTCACCGGAACATCAATCATATGAAAATTTAATAAGGAATTGACCATTAATTATTCATTGGTAAAAAAACCTACATTAACATAAAACAGGAAAAGGAAAAAAAAAGCAATTTCATTTCAAAAACTATGAAATTTAGAAAACAAGTTGCACAAACTATGCACAGATAATCTTTGGCAATATCCTAAGGATAATCAACTGTAATATGAAGAACGTCTAGATGATTCATTCGGATCAAGATGAAAATCTCTTGATTATATCTCAAGGACCTTCCTCGTTATTTGATTTTTCTTGTTTCTGATGAGCCACATCGTAAGTTGCATGAAGGCCAACTAACAAGTAGTAAACAAGCATTACTGCACTGCAAATGATGAACCTCAAAAATGCCAAATAACCCAATGAGCCTATGAGAAATAAATTCATTGCAATTGACAATGATGGCAACCATGGAACCAGAGGAACTCCCCAGAGTTTTGGAACACGTTGTTTCGGGAGCAATGCCATTCCTAAAGTCCCTAAAAACCAAGGTGCAACGGTTACCACATAACCAATCCATCCTCTTCCATTTGAATTCCAGAATGCTGTTATGCCTATCGAAGAAGCAACAACAACAGTTAAACACACTAGAAACTTAACCAAATTATTCTTTGGAGTAACATCCTTCTCATAATATCGCCTTACAAGCAATGCAACAGCCATGAGCATAAAAATTGAGAGTGTACTGAAAGAAAAAACACTTGACAAAATATTTAAGCTAGAAAACAATGCGATTATAGCGCTAAGAGTGGTCACCAATAGGGTAGCATTAATGGGTGTTTGAGTTTTAGGATGAACCAGGGCAAACCAGGGTGGAATCATATGAGCTCTAGCAATCTGAGTTGTGTATCGAGCTTGACCAAGTGATCCCACCAGCAAACTAGTAGTCATTCCTTTAAGTGCACATACGCTCACCAAATACTTCGCCCAATTCATCCCAATTTGTCTGAAAGCAATTGAGTAAGCAGCGTTCATATCAATTTCGGTATACTTTACCATCATGGTCAATGCCAAAGCCATCAAACAATAAACCGCAGTAATCATACACATCGAACCAACCAAACCAATCGGTATATCCTTCGAAGGTTTCTTAGTCTCTTCAGCCATAGTTGCCACCATATCAAAACCAGTATAAGACCAATAAACCACAGCTGCAGCTTCAAAAACACCCTCAGTCCCGTACGGCAAAAATGGATCCAAATTTGTAGTCTTCCCATGAACAAACCCAACAATTATAACAAATACGATCACACATGAACTCACAATAGAGCTAATCCAATTCAACCAAGAACTCCTCCTAGTACCACTCATTGCTATCCCATTACAAACCAAAAGAATCAAAACCGCAACTGGGTCCAACAAATTAAACCCATCAGCAAAACAATCAACTTTAAAGCGCAACAAATCAGAATTGTTGCTATCAATCATGCTAGCCAAATACGAAGACCAAGACCTAGCTAAACCTGCAGCACCGACAACAGCTTCTAAAAGGATATTCCCAGCAGCAATATAAGCAACAAAATCACCTAACTCAACACGCAAGAAAGAAAATGAACCCCCAGCAACTGGGATTTCAACGGCAAATTCAGTGTAACAAAAGGCCGATAACAGAGCAGAAAGACCTGAAGCTAAGTACGACAAGACAATGGCGGGTCCGGCATGTTTTTTGGCTTCTTGGCCGGTGATGACGAAGATGCCAGAGCCGACGACGGAGCCGAAGCAGAGCCAGGTGAGGTCCCACCAAGTGAGGCATTTCTGCAAGGGCTGTTTGCTTTCTTGTTGGAGGGTAATGAGCTCGGTGGCGTCCGTTGAGCGGGAAAACAGGCGGTTCTTGAGACGTGGGTAGGTTTGTTTGAGTGCTGATTTGTAGGAGGTTGTGTTTTCGAAAGAGCGTTCTGGGAAAAAGGCTTGCTTGTTCCATTGATGCCAGCAACTTGTTCCTCTCAGTGGGGTCTCTAATTCTGTCTCTGTTTCTACAGCCATTGTTGTTGTTATTGTTGAGACAGACGGTTTTTGGGATGATGATGAAGATGAACTCGTGAACAGAAAAATAGAAGATAGTTGCCTAATCATTTACTATGTCTATGTGTATGATTGGTATTAGGTAGTTGAGCTGAACATAGAGGGAATTTTGGGCTTTGTGAATGCCAATGAAATTGAAAAACTGAAATGAAATGAAATAAATCACCTTGCGAAAAAACAGTTAAATGACTGTTTTAAACGGACACGTGTTGCAATGGCAGGGAGCCAGCAGTATATATTTTCAACTTGTTTTAATTTTACCATTACGAGGTGAGCAGTTCTCGGTAAAATTTAGGAAGCGTTGGATCATTAGAAAATCAGTTTTGTGTATGATTTGTGTATCACTTTTGTTGATGGTGAAATTTAGTTGACTTTTGTCCGATTAGATCATACTACCAATGTTTGTGTTGATAATGAAGAAGAGGTTACACTCCACTAACTTTAGCAGTTACTCAAGCTCATGAGATCTAAATTATTCTTTCTCTTCTTTCCAAGCCTGCATTCATAAAAATAAATCAAAGACGTTATCAATTTTTTGGGCGTAAACCTTCAGATACTTAAGTCAATATAAAATATTTACGAGAAAATTAAATGATTCAAGTTGTGCAGATTCACTGCAATATTCTTAAAACAAAATGTATCAATGATTCCAATATAAAAATATATGATATTAATTTGACAGAGTTTTTTCTTTTTTCTCAATTTTTGTCTCCTTTTTTCATCAATTTCTCAGCCTTTTATAGGCTGTCATCCCACTCTCTCAGAGCATTTTTCATGCCCGTCAAATTCGGGTGATCAAGGACCTTGACGAGTCTTCCACAACCGAACGTGGGTAAACGTGGGGCATCATGTTCTCCCTAACAGTTTGAAGCATGGCGAAACTGTCATGCGTTCGTGAGATTGTGTCCTCTCTCTAAGTGACAGGTATCTAGTTGGTATGGACTTCTGGTCGGTGTCTGTTTCTTGTTGGCTCGTGTTCTATAACAGATGTGCTACTAGGAACCGGCTTGTAACATTCAGCCGGTGAGATTCGTTCCCTGGTACAGAATGGGGAAATGCCTGCATTGTATGCAACCGAGCAATAAACCAATTAGGTCGATCCCCCACTGGGCAAAGACAATGGGAATGACATAGCGGTCAGTTTTTCTAGGGGTTGAGCAGGGACATTTGAGAAGTTTTGGCAGACCTTGCAACTTCTAGTCATCTCCTTCGCAACATGGTGCATAGTTGGCCAAACATGTCCTTATCGTAGTACCTTAAACACTAGAGTTCTTGCTCCCAAGTGGTTGCCACATATTCTTTCATGTATTTCCGCAGCACATAATTTGTTTTCTCATCATCCAAGCATCTCAAGAGGGGTAAATTGAACCCGCGGCGGTAAAGTACCCCATTAAGTAATGTATACCTTACTGCTTGATATTTCAACCTCCTTGCTTGCTTTCAATCCATTGGTAAAATACTATCACAAATATATGAGAGAATGAGGTCCATCTAAGACCTTTCGATATCCTCCCCCTTATTTCTATTTCTTTCCCAATACTTGGCGAAGTTCTTACTTCCAATGGGACTGACTTGGGCAATTTCGGATTTGCAGTCGCAGCCATTCTAGCCAGCATGTCTACTCGGTAATTCTCTGTTTTGGCTATCTGCTTTATTTTTATCTCTCGGAAGAGCCCAATCATCTACTTTGCCTTCTTCAAATAAAGCTCCATCTTCTTTCCTCATGCCTGAAAATGCTCATTGAGCTGATTTTAGACCAGTTGGGAATCTGCTTAGATCTCTACCCTTTCTGCTCGTATTGTGTGTGCCAGCTTCAGCCCAGTAATAAAGGCTTCGTACTCTGCCTGGTCATTCGTGAGCTAAAACTCAAACTTCACTGCATAAAATACCTCGACCCCCTCTGCGCTCCATATCACCACCCTTGCTTCCAATCATTGTTCACTACATGATCCATCCACCATTATTAACCACACCCCCTCTGGTTTTTCTTGTTCAACATGTTGCTCCTTATGAACCTCTTCACCTGGCTCCGTACAATTTAATACAAAATTGGCCAAGGCTTGAGCTAAGACTGCTCCTCGGGATCGGTAAGTTAAGTTAAACTCGCTCAGCTGCACAGACAATTTCACTAACCGACTAGATGCATATGATTTTAGGAGCATTTTCCAAAGAGGTTGATCAGTCATCACAACTATTGGGTGCAATTGGAAGTATGGTATGAGCTTACGTGCTGTTGTTACTAAAGTATCACCCATTTCTCCAACACGGGATATCTGGTTTCCGCGTCCACTAAAGCCTTGCTAGCGTAGTACACCGGGTGTTGTTGTCCCTCATCTTTTCTGACTAACACCAAACTGTTAGCCCACTTAGAGACAACCAGGCACAAGTACAACTCATTACCCTCTCTCGAAGTTGATAACAATGAGGCATTGGCAAGATACTCCTTCAGCTGCCCAAACGCCTCATCGCATTTTGCTGTCCACTCATTTTCCTTCCATTCTTCATAATTTGGAAGAAAGGGTGACATTTATCCGTGGCCCTCGAAATGAACCTGTTTAATGCTGCCAATTTCCATGTAAGGCTCTGTACTTCCTTGATTGTATGGGGGGACTTCATTTTTATCGCTGTTAGTATTTCTTTGGGTTGGCCTTTATTCCTCGGTGGCTCACCAGGAACCCTAGAATTTACCCGAGCTAATACCAAATACACGTTTCTCGGGATTCAATTTCATTCGGTATTTCCTCAGTAAGTCAAAGGTTTCTTCCAAATGCCATACATAATCTGCTGAGTTCTTAGACTTCGTAATCATATCATCCACATACACCTCCACGGTGTGTCCAATTAATGGTTTGAAAATCTTATTCACCAACCTCTGATAGGTTGCCCCTGCGTTTTTTAAGCCAAATGGCATTACCCTGTAACAAAACAAACCTATGTTAGTTATAAACGAAGTGCTCTCCTTATCTTGTTTATCCATGGGTATCTAGTTGTATCTAGAAAAAGCATCCATAAAGTTAAGCAGGCTGTGGCCCGCGAATTGAGTCAACCAACTGATCTATTTTAGGTAGGGGGAAGCCGTCCTTTGGGCATGGTTTGTTGAGATCTGTGAAGTCTACACACATTTTCCACTTTCCATTTACTTTCTTTACCAGCACTACGTTGGAAATCCATTTTGGATATCTGGCTTTCCTTATGGATCATGCTCGTAACAATTTTTCCACTTCTGCATTTATGGCCTCGTACCTCTCTTGGTTAAAGCACCTTCTTTTCTGCCTCATCGACCTTGCACTTTGTTTTATTACCAACTTATGACAGGCAACCCAGGATCAATTCCTAGCATGTCTTCATGCGATCAGACAAATATGTCTGCATGAGACTATAAGCATTTCACTCGTTCGCCTCACCCAAGTTGGACCTGACTTTTACTGTTCTGCTCGGATAATCTTAGTTTACCATTACCTCTTCCAAAGTCTAAGCTGGCCCCTATTGACCCTTTATAGAATCTCCTCGGCTATCAAGCGTGGTAATTTATAATATTTCCTTGGCGGCTGTAGCATAACAACTCCTCGCTATCTTTTAGTCACCTTTCACTAAGCCTACAACCCCGTTCACTCTATACTTCAACGTCAGGTAATGCATGGATATGACACATTGGCTTACCCTTATAAAAGGTCGCCTAAATATTATTTAGTAAGGGATTTTTTCTTCCACCACTACAAAATCTAGCATCATTATTTTTTCAAATGGTTTTGAGCATACAGTAACTGGCAGCTCAACAATTCCTCAGGGGTCAACCGTCCTCCTCTGAATCCTTTCAAAGATGTGTTCGTGCGTTCCAACTTCAAATATGCAATTCCCATTTCATCTAAGGTTGATTTAAAGAGTGTATCAACCGAACTGCCTGTGTATACCAGTATCCTCTAGAATCCTTTACCGGCCACAGTTGCCTTGATAACCAATTCATCCTCGTGAGGGTATAAGACACATTCATCATCATCATCTGTCCACATAATGAGAACTTGTCTCACCTTTACCCTCTTGGTTGCTGGCAAATTGAAAAACACCTCTCTGCTGGTCAGAGCATATCTCCCATAATTTTTTCTTGCCTTATTCGAATCACCTACCAATATTGGCCTTCCTGCTATCACTCGGATGGTTGGTTGTTCATGCTCTAGATTCCTTTCAGTTCCTTCCCTAACGTAGACTGTGACTTATTTTAGTTTCTACATACTCATCCAGATATCGGTTTCTCACCAGATCCTCCACTTGATTTTTCAAATTGCAGCATTGGTTGATAGTGTGCCAATGGGTATCGTGAAACTTGCAAGACATACCCTTATCCCGTTTGTGAGTAGGTTTGGTTACAGGGGTAGGGGTACAAGAGACCTCGCCCATCAATCCTTTCATATAACTCCTCCATGGAAATCTTCAATGGAGTGTACTATTTGTATGCGAGGTCAATCAATTGGACTGCTTGGCTGTCGTGAAATTCTTCTCGGTTGGCATCGGGGGTGGTTGGTTTGGTCGGCTCAATCTTGGGTTAACTACATTCAACGCCCTGGGAGTGTTGTGATAAGGATGGGCAGTCATTTGTCGAAATTCCCATTGTCGCTCAGGGAATTGGGAGCGTTGATGCTGAGCTCGGCTATGTTGGAACTGCTTTTGAACTATTAGGTAAGGGTGAGACCGAGCTGATGCTCTTTTCATTACTAACGATTCCCTAACACGTTTTCCCGACCCATTCGGTGCTCTCTTCTTCTTTCGCCTCAACTCTTCAACTGCTCACTTTTTATCCTTGCTAATTTCTTCTCTTTAATATCTATATCCCTTTTCGCCTGTTCATATCCCGCTGAATCTCTGAATTATGGGATTTCTCAAGTTGTACTACAATCGACATATCATCATCTATTCTTTCAACCCTTTCAATGCTTGAGGATGGTTGAAGGTCCCCAGATCAAGTACGGCCTAATAATACCTCTTCACAAAATCTCGAAGAGATTCATGCTCCTCTTGTTTCATCCCTATCAACTCCATCATATCATCCTCTAGGGCTATTGCTTCGCAAAATTGCTCGGCCAACTCCTGGTACATCTGCTCGTAGCCCTTTATACTTTCACATGGCAACTTATGGTACCATTCTCGAGCTCGTCCTTCCAATGTCAATGGGAACACCCTACACTTATGAGCTGGTGCTAACCCTTACACACCCATCATGTCATTGAAACATTCGATATGTACTAGCGGATCACTTCTCTTGGAATATTTTAGGTCGAGAAAGTGGAAATCTCTTAGGATCACTAATCCCATGATTTTGGCTAATAGCTAGGACTTATCATGCAACATTATCCTTTAGCACGATGGATTTCTCTTGCCTTGCATCTCATCCATCACCTACGGCAACCGTCGCACCCCTCCCTTCAATTTTAAAGCCTGATCAGGATCGAGTGCAGCTACTTGGTCACGCTCTTGCTCAATATTATGCAGCCGCTGTCTGAGCTTGCTTTCCTCAACATTTGCTCATCGACTGTCAATTCCCAAGACCCGCCCAGAGCGAAATTGGTCTCTCCTTTTATCCATATGCTCTCCTGGATCCGAACTGCACTCCTGTGAAGATATACGCCATAGGGTCGCTCCCCCAACAAAGGAATTTCCTCGTTTCTATGCCTCTGATGGCTGGGCTCTGCAATAGCTTCATCTCTCACCGCAATGGTCTTATAATCCTTTCTCCGCTCATCATTCAGCTCTGCAATTGCTTCTCCATTCGCTCTTGGATAATTCTCTCTCTAGCCTTATTCGCTATCTCTCGGAGAGTGATTGTCTCACCGGCAGAGAGTGATTGTCTCAACGGTTTCATTGTCGCCCCCTAGGGCATCCTTCCTTGTCACATCTATCACTTATCATTCACTGCTCCTCTAATTATTACTATCTTGGTGGTATCTTTTTATCCAACTCTCCACAGATGGTGTCAAAATGTTGATGTTGAAATCCGGTCGCCTTTTGCCCGACCAGATTGTAACACCAACGTTTATGTTGACAATGAAGAAGATGTTGCACTCCACTAGCTTTAGCAGTTGCCCGAGCTCCTGGGATCCAAATCATTCTTCCTCTTCTTTCCAAGCCTGCGTTCATAGAAACAAATTAGAGACGCCGATGGTTTTTCCAGCATAAACCCTCCGATGCTTAAGTCAGTATAAGGTGTTTACTAGAAAACTGTATGATTCAAGTTGTGTAGATTCACTGCAATATTCTTAAAACAAAATGTATCAAGGATTCGTATGTAAAAATGTCTGGTATTAATTTGGCAGAGTTTCTATTTTTTTTCTCAATTTTTGTCTCCATTTTTTCATCGATTTCTTAGCCTTTTATAGGCTATCATCCCACTCTCTCGGAGCATTTTTCATGCCCTTCAAATTCGGGGGATCAAGGACCTTGATGGGTCTTCCACAACCAAACGTGGGTAAAAGTAGGGCATCGTGTTCTCCCCAACGATTTGAAGCATGGCGAAATTGTCGTGCATTCGTGAGATTGTGTCCTTTCTCTGAGTGAAAGGTATCTGGTCAGTGTCTGTTTCTGGTCGGCTCGTGTTCTATAACAGATGTGCTACCAGGAACCAGCTCGTAACTTTCGGCCGGGGAGATTCGTTCCCTGGTACGGAATGGGGAAATGCTTGCCTTGTATTTTTATTACTCAATAACTTTTATACTTATATACAATGCTATGTATATTGTTATTTATATTATAAAAATTTGAAATTATCTTTATTAATCGGGAAATAAAATTATTAAGTTTAAAGAGATTATTATTAACTTGAGATAACAAAATAAAGAATAAAATTAATTATATAAAATGTTGTTGTTAATTATGAGTTATTATATACAAACAATAAAAAAATTTATATATACATATTTATAAATATGTAATTTTATTTAACATTATGTTTAATTAAGTCATTTATATTTTTATAGCAGTTTAATAATAAGATCTACCAAACTCATATTATTGCTTTGAAAACTCACAACACTTTTAAAAATAAAATTTAAAAATTAACAACAATTATTTTAAAAATTACAGAATTATCATACTTGCTCTTGGAATAATTGAAATACAAGTGTGCAACCCAAGAGGGGGGTGAATTGGAATTTTAAAACTTATCCTAGCAAATCCACACAACAAGCAATCTAATGTCTTAATAAAATCGAAAAGAATAAGTTCAATAAAAGCACAATAATTAAAAGAGAAAGGGAAGAGAAAAACGAACACAATGATTTTTACGTGGTTCGGCTATCCCCGCCTACGTCCACGCCTCCAAGCTCACCCGCTTGAGGATTTCACTATCCAAGCATTTCCAAGGCTTCAAGCTTTTACAATTGACTTCAAGGTGTCAATGAACCTTTACACCAAGAGATTATATCCCCAATCTCTTTAACCCAAGTGTTTCCCACACTTGTAATCTCACAATTTGAGAAATGAAAAATACAACACTTAATCTCTCTTTAAGAGTGGATATACAAATTGAAGAACAATGATGATACAACAAATGATTTATGAAATGGAAGCTCAATATATGTTGTGTGATCTTGTTTTTCCTTGCTTGGATTCCCAAAAATGAATTGGCTTTGAGTTTATATAGTTTGAGCTCAAAAACTAGCCGTTATGCATTTGTCTGCCCGAAAACGGTTAGAGGTTAACTGTAAACGGTTAACCGTTTCGCTGGTCAAAAGTTACCGTTGGGCCAAATTTCAAGTTACCCTTTCACCGTTAGGCTTACCCTTTCACCGTTTACGCTTACCTTTTCGCCGTTTACGCTTACCCTTTCACCGTTAACCTCCAAAAACTTGCAAGATGAACATTGGACTAAATTTCAAATAAATGGTTAACCGTTTTCAGTAAACGGTTCACCGTTAGTGTCCAGTAACCTGCAAAACAAATTTAGCTTAACATTTCTCACTAAACGGTTCAAGGTTAAAATAAACGGTTAACCGTTTTCAGTAAACGGTTCACCGTTTTGCTCTAGAATCATCATTTTAACAAAACTGGACAAAACAAGCTTTCTGGACGTTATCGGTTAGTCGTTTCAAAATAAACGGTTAACCGTTTGCTACAGTGCTTGCTACAGTGATTGCTACAGTGAAATAAGTTTTCAAAAATTCAGTTTGACCCCAAAATTTTATAAAACTGTAGTATGACCCAAAACGTTATGAAATGTTACAAATAGGTCTAATTTCAGAATTTCTAAATATTACTTTACTTATCAAAAACTTTCTAAAATTATGATATGACCCCAAGGAGTTTACTGTTTCGCACAAAGGTCCTTTTCAACATAATACCCATATTTTCAAAGTTCTCAAAACCTTTCACTTTAGCCCAAAAAATTCATAAATTATAGGATGGCCCAAAACATGTAAATAGTTTCAAATAGGTCCAAATCCGAAATTGAGAAACAATATCAAAGGATTTAAAACACATTTATTTTAATCCAAAACACTTTGATTTTATAGCCTCATTTTCTTATAATAAAAACACAATTCATAAATCTTTGTTTAATCAATACATGTGATTTGTTATCATCAAAATCAATATATATAGCTAAATAAGCTAACAATAATGTCTTATGGTAGTTATTAAATTGGACTTTATCATATTTAAAAATAAAGCTAATTATTTTTCATGTTTTATTTACATGTGTTTATTGTATATGTTGTAATTATATGAAAATTAATTATATATAAAATATACATACAATAATCATAAAAAAATAAAGATATCTTTATGATGCTTTATGCGGTTTTACAACATTAATGGTGGGATTAGTATGTCTAAATCTCAATCGTTTATTTAAAATAATAGATAATTAAATAATTAATTACAAGATAGCAGGTAACTTACAGATTGCTGGTAAATATTTATTTTTTAATTTTAAATTAACATAAATTTGGAAAAAAAAAGTCACCCACACTCCACCCTTAGTTTCATAAATAATAACACATACCCCTTATTTTCATAAATGACTATTATGCATTTTGGTTCAAAACAACCTAAATAAATATAAATATACTAATAGGATAAAAATAATAAATAAATATCATATGATACAAATAAAATATTACAATAAGTATAATTAATAAAATGACGTGTATAACAAAGTTTTTTTAATATTAAGTTATTATTAGTCTATCTTGGCGGATGTACTAAAATCTATTAATGTAAAAATTGACTTTAAGATTGATATTAATATAGACATAATTAGAAAAGATATTGTAAATAAAACAATATAGACTTTATAAATTATTGTGTTATTTCAATATTCTATATCATACATTGCACTTAAGATGTTAATTTTGTTGAAGTGTTATGTTATTAAAAATAAAACTTTGCATTTATAATGTACTACAACTTTAATATAAAGACATTTTTGAGTAGTCAATTGTAGTAAATACTATTTAGAAAGATAGTTGGTGACATGTAACAAAATGGTATGGAAATAGTTAGTAGAGATGTGTTTTCTTGTACTTACTAAAACATATGAACTAACATATACACACACACACATATAGATTGAGTCCTCCTATCTACCCCTATTTATAAACAGAACATAAATTAAAGTCGTTATTACCGCAATATATTATGAATTTATATATCAAATATAAATATTAGCAAAAATTATAATTTGTAGACTAGTGAAGTAAACTATATTTTATGGGCATTTCATACATTAATCTAAGGTCAAATGAGATATATCACATGCTACTTCATGTAGTAGTACAATTTTTACACTTCCATAAAGTTTTGTAAGCTAGTAAGCTAATGAAATGTTGGGTTTATGTGCTTTTTAAAGCATGTATGTATTTACTAATGTAGTTTGACTATATTGAACTTGATCACATATAAGATTTAATTAACTTTGAAATGATTGTCAAACTTATTAAATCTGATAGGTATTGATTTTATTACAATCTTAATCTTCAGTTAATTATAGTTTCATGTTTGTGATTGTCATTTTATTTGAGTTACCAATAGGCACGACATACATTTATAGTCATGATTACCCGGTATCTTGGTAGAAACAATTATGAGCAATGAGATTATAAATTAACAATATAGAATTTATATAACATATTTTTTGGCGGGTTTTTGGTACTTGATCATAGAATTCTCTAGTCAGAGTTTATCAACATAATCAGTATATTGAAAATGATCATCAGAGAAACCAGTAAATGTCAAGGAACAATATATACTTAAATTGATTAGACAATTAAGATATCAATTTAAATAATGATGTGGTATAAATGATTGTTCAGTAAAGAAATCAATGTGGTATCAGTCGAATTATTATTCGAGAACACGGTCCAAGATGGCAAACAACTATGGAGTTAGTTCCAATCTTTTAGTGGAGTATATTTGAAATTAAATAATTGTGCTAGTTTAATTACATGACTAATTATTGTAACCACTATTGTATGTATCCATATGATCCTTAGGTTAGTTCATTTAATTGATTACATAACTACTAGATTGATAAGTAAGATAACTAGCAATTTGGGTAAAACCTTAAATATATTATTTGGTGAGAGGCTCCATTTAATATAATTGTGTATAAGGAGTCTTGTATTATTTTACTAGACCGTCTCCTATAACAAGAAGAACTCTACTTTGGCTTTAATATTATATTTTAATTTAAATCAAAATTTTTTATTTCATAAAATTAAAAAGAGATAAATAAGTAGTCTAGGGTTTTCATCAATAGATATAAAGAGGGCTTGTTCTTTTACCCGAAAAAGAAGATGAGCCACATACAGAATGTAGAAAGAAATTTTTTCTCTCTAGCTTCGAGAAAAAAAGTTTTCTATTATTAGTTGCTTATAGTAGTGATAAAGACAACTACACATCAAGTGCAAATAAAACTTGAGTCATAATTTGAAAGATCATTGATGATAAATTGTGATGCAATATAATTGTTGGTGACATATCATGATCCAATAAGATTGGTGGTGACGGATTGTGACTTGGACCCTAAATTACTTCTATGAAAAAGAAAATATACAATTTCTAGATTATAGTAATTCTATATGTTGTATGAGAATTGCGATCCAAATATTTTCTCTGTAAAAAAAATTAACTAACAATTGGTATTAAAGTGATCTTATATTAATATATAGAGTTACTGTATGAAATCAATCTTTTATGTTATGCGTATAAGATCAGTGGCACTAATTTTAAATATTATTTCATTATGTGAATGAATATTTGTCAAGCATGTTAATGGTTGTCTTAAGTCATGGTTATAAATTTCCTTATATTAATTTTATGGATTTGTAACAAGAGTGGTGGTTATTTTAACGGTAAGAAATTTCGTGGTTAGAAATTTCCTTGATTCCTTATGTTCCATTTATTTTAATGGGAAGAATATGCAATAACTCGCTAATGAAGATGTAATATGAATTCAATTTATGACACTTACAGATGTTGAGAATTTTTATAGTAAATACTCGAAAGTTATGGGCTTTAACATTCGTAAGAATGATATACAATATGGTAATGATGGTGAAACCTATGTAAGACTTTGGGTTTGTAAAAGGGAAGGTGAGCGTGCTAAAAAGTATATTAAAAGGAAAGATAGAATTCGCGAATTGAGGGTTACTATGAGAGTCAAGTATCTAGTTGCTTTCAGAGTGAGGATGAATAAGAAGCTTGGTACTTGGTTTGTTATTCTTGAACACTTATATGAGTTGGAAAAGGATTAAGAGGTTACGTTCCTTCAATCCCATCAATTAGTTAAAGATTGTGACATGGCTTAAGCTACTTCAATGAAAACTGTTACTGTTAAAACTAGTCAAATTATGCACTTTTTAGTCAATCATACGAGGGGCTATGACAATATGGGTCTTACATTAAAGGATTTGTATAACTTATTAGATATTGAAAGTTGATCTATAATACTTGAAATAAATTTAGAATTTGCACTTGCATACTTTACATTAGAGGATTTATATAACTTATTAGATGTTGAAAGTCGATTTATAATACTGGAAACAGATTCAGAATTTGCACTTGCATACTTAAAAGGAAAAGTTGATAATTTCTTCTATAAATACACTGGAGACAAGGAAAATAGATTTGCAAATTTATTATAGGCTAATTCTATTGCTCGTTTAAATTATCGACATTTCAGGGACGTGTTAGCTTTCAATAATACGCACATGACAAATGAGTACCTTAAGCCATTAGTCATGTTAGTAAGAGTTAATAATCATTATACATATTTTTTTAGATGTGCATCACTTGTAGATGAGACAATTTATACATATACATGGGTATTGGAAACCTTGTTGTATGCTATGCTAATAAAAAGCCTATTTTTGTGGTGATTAATGGAGATTAAGCAATGAGGAAGGCGATTAAAAAGATCATTCTTGAAGCTTTACATCATTTGTGTGTTTTCCATCTACAAAGGAATGCACAATCGAATGTATGTGATAAACCTAATTTCACAAAAGTATTTATGAAGTTTATGTTTTGAATTTCTTACACCTACAGAGTTTGATAAATAATGGTAGAATATAGAGGAGGTAGAAGGTTTCCAAAATAATGATTGGGTTAACAAAATTCATGTAAAACAAGATAGATGGGTGGAAACATTCTTAAAGGTTCATTTTTTTGCCAACATGCGTAATACACAATGGTGTGAGGGAATGAATGCATATATGAATAGATTTCTTCAATAGAAGTTAAAGTTGTGAGAATTTGTTTCATAAATTGAGTTGATCGAGCCTTGTCACACACAAAATACAAAGAATTGCAGCATGCATTTAAAATAAAGCACTTATTTCTTTGATCAATATCCATATTGAAAGCTTTAAGAAGCATGCCGAGAGCATTTGCACTCAGAATTTATTTTTCATGGTTCATGAAGAGATTCACAAGGAAACTTATTTCATGGTATCAACTTGTATGCCAATTGACTAAATTCGAACAAGTAGATAAGAGATGGATAATGGTGTACCACCCAAAGGATCAAAATCTTGAGTGTAAATGCATGGAGTTTCAATCATACGATATTCTATGTTGTCGTTTATTTTGTGTGATGAAATCTTTACATCTTTATGAGATACCTGATTCATTGTTAATAGAAAATGGAGTCAAAATGCAAAAGTAGTTGAATGTCCATCGAAGTCCTTGGATGATCAATCTAAGGATATTCTTAAAATGATTAGATAAAAGTCACTGAGTATTGAGTTCAATCAGATTTATTGTTATGCCTCGACGACAGATGTTGGATACTTGAAATTAAAGGGTTATATCACTCAATTCAAGTCTGAGATGATAGAGTTAAGTGGAACTTTTGAAGAGAAAAGAGGTAGATGGTTCACTAAAAAGAGAAATGCAATTATCATAAAATATCCATTAACTATGAGACCAAAGGTGCTCCTAGTGCAAAGGTTAATAAAGGTATGAACTTGCAAAAATGTGGATGCTGCAAATTACATGGTCACAGTAGATGCAAATGTCCAATACTGAATAAAGTACTTTTATATTAGCATAATTCTTAAAAATGTTGAATATTTTAGTTGTTATTGGAACAATATTAAGTAGCGAGTAACAAAATGTCGCTTAGTCATCATAATACTTTCTCTATATCAATTATAAAACAAATAAGAACATTAAAATACAAACATACCAAATACGATCATATTTAAATAATTACACTCCTTTAATCTAGTTGTTCATGAAAAATAAATTGTAAAATATACCATTCTTCATCTGAATAAAAAAGTTCTTTGTTTGAATAAACCAAACTCTTTGTCGCAACGGCTTCTCTTTTTGGTAAAACTTTTGTAAGGAGATTTTTTGTAACGACTGGGCTTTTGGGGATGCATCTTTTTACTCTCAATTGTATTTAGTTTGATGTATTTAATTCGATCAATGATGCCAAATACAAAAATCAACCCCATCCATGGCTTTATCTTAAATATATAACAATATGAATTTTATTATTATTTTTTGTTTAATGAATGTACTAGTATCTATAATGTTTGAAGAAAAAAATGTAGAATAATAGTTTATTATCATACCTTTTCAACAACATTATGGAAGATTTGGTTCTATTTTAGTTTTTTACACGTGAAAAAGTTTTTCAATGACAAATTTCATCATATACATCTTTAACCTTTTCTTTAAACTATCTTCACTGCAAACTCATCTCTCTTTTCTATTAAATTTTGATCGTTTGATTCAATCTTACTAATTTGAACATCTTTATTACAAGAGGTCATCTTGTCCTTCCATTATGTTCAAGTATTTTAACTACAATATATATAAGGAAAAGGTATTGGCTACAAAAGTGATAGGTATAAAAATTGAGAAAATTAGCTCATGAAAGTATATCAAGTAGCTTAGCTCAAGTATAAGGTGCTAAAAAGAGGAAAGTCTAAGGTTATTGCTCGTTGAGTCTATGGAAAAGAAAAGAATGGACCTTAATTAAAAAACTATATTTTAAAGACACTTAAATTAAAACAAATAAAATTATCATTTGACAACTGCAATAGAGCTTTACCATGTTTAGATGAATAGTGTTTACACGTTGGTGAGATATCCGTAGATAAAATTCTGATTTCATGTAGATTATTCATCATTTTCTTCGTTACTATTAATTACTATTTAACCTTAACACCAAGGAGAGAGTGTTTCAATTAAAAGACACCAAAAATCCATAATATAGCATGTAAAAATTTATCATCTTAAGCCAGGTTTATTTGTTGATGGATTCAATTTGTCTTCTAATGTGAGCAATGCATTTAGTTGTTGGTCTGTAATACTTGTCGGTACAATTTACCTCTTTGGTTATTTATGAGAAGACAAAATATAATGCTGACTTCACTAATTCCGAGGCCTAATTAGTTGAGTAATGACATTGAGTGTATTTACAACCCTTAATAGATGACCTTAAAGAATTATGGGAAACTGGAGTGAATGTTTTCATGCATTTGCTAAGAGTCTTTTAATTTGCAAGCAATTTTGATGTAGGTGATAAATGATTTTCTAGCTTTTGAAAATCCTTCTGGATGTAAAACTTAGGGCAAACAAGCATGTCTAATATATGCAGTGACCTTCTTCAAAATGGTTGGCATTTAGTAGAAAATTTGCATATAAAGGCCAAATATGTTTTCCATCACATTTTATTCTTTCCACAATAAAAACAAAACATGGTTTGAAGGAAAAGAGGAGCATGGAACACGTCTGAGGATTAAGGTTGCAAGAAAATTTTCAAAGATTTGAAGGATTTTGAAAATGATTAGGGAAAGTGAGCAAAAAACGAAAGAAGTGTGATGAAAATTCTAAAATTTCTGGAATTTAGAACAAATGATGATTGATATACCATATTGGAAGGTACAAAGTACTGAATATATATATATACACACGTGTTCCATGCTCCTCTTTTCCTTCAAACCATGTTTTGTTTTTATTGTGGAAAGAATAAAATGTGATGGAAAACATATATTGATTTTATCTAAATGATTTTTCTAATTTGATTTCAATCAATGTGGCCGAAATTGCCATTACAACAGAGTCTAGATGTGATGCATATTGACAAAAATATTTGTGAGAGTATTATTGGTACACTATTAAACATTAATGGAAAACCAAAGGGTGGTTTGAATGCTCGCAAAAATTTAGAAGCCATGGAAGTTTGAGAAGAAATTCAACCAAAATTTGATAAAGGTGCTAGATTGTGCTTGCCTGCATTTTTTTTTACATTAACCAAAGATGATAAAAGAATATTTTTAAAAGATTATTTGACTTAAAATTACCTTAAGAGTATAGCTCAAACATTAGAAATTGTGTCAATTGATGAATGTAATATTACGAGCCTCAAATCACATAGTTGTCACATTTTGATGCAATAATTTATGCTTGTAATATTGAAAGCACTGTTAACTAAAGGACCTATGAAGGCCATATTTTGGTTATGTTCATTTTTCAATAAGTTATGCCAAAAGATTATTGACAGAGAAGACATGTTAAACCTTGAAGATGAAATCAATGAAACCTTATGTATGCTTGAAAAATTTTACTTTTCCAACATTCTTTGATATAATGATCAATTTGTCAATTCATTTATGACATGAAGCATGACTTGGAGGACCTGTGCAATATCAATGGATGTTTCATTTTAAAAGGTAAAAACCTCTGTTTAGAATAAGCTTCATTGTAACATCATATAACTGTATTAAGAACGTGAAGATCTATAACGGATATGTTAGGAATCATACACAGCTGAAGGTTATATTGCACAATGCTACATTGTAGAGGAATGCATGACTTTTTATAGTGAATTTTTGAATTAGAATGTTGAATTAAGCTATTGTGAACGTCAAAATGAAGATTTTTCTATTGATGTGGTTCTTAAAGGTCGTCCAATCTTAGGGGAACATCAAATACTTTAAGTAATAAAGTGTTAGGAAATGAACATTGTCATGTATTATTCAATATAGCTGTAATATATAGACTATGTTTAGAGTAAGTACTTAAAACAATCCATTATTTATTTTTTTGTTAAAATTATAATTTTACTCAATTTTTCTTTATTTTTTTAATTGTTAATTAGGATGCATCTATAAGACTTAAATCAATCAAGCAAGATTTTTAGAAAAATAAATAAAAGTTTACTTTGGAAAAGACATGCTGATAATTTCTCTAAATGGTTAAAAGAAAAGGTAACATGCTACTTAATTTTTGTTTGTGCATTTAGAAGCTTTGTTATAAATTTCTGGTTAATTAATTTTGCACGTACATATCTCTTCTCCAATGATGCAAATAATGATATAGATGAATTTAAATGGCTTTCATTTGGTCCAGAAAATAGGCCATGAGTTATAAGGGACATATTATTAATCAATAATGATTCTATACAAGAGAAGTTGAAATGTCAACACAAAACAATGGAGTTTCAACTGAAGCAACAACTATATGTACGCCAAGTGTGAAAGACATTGCACAAGTTATTGATGTTGTTTCTTATTATGGGGCCATAAGAGAGATAATTTAGCTTGATTGCCATAAGTTTCACATTCCAATATTCAACTACTATTGGACAAATAAAGGGCACGTTATAAGGATTGAAGATGGTTTTATAGTTGTTAATATACACCAAGGTCAAAATTAGCATGAAAGAGAGCCTATTAATCTAGTATCACAAGCAAAACAAGTATTTTATTCGAGAGAAAATGATACATCAAATTGATATGTCTTAATAAAGGCAACACGAAGGGGATATGTTGGTACGAACATGTATGATGAGAATGTCGATACAACTTTCGAGCTAAAAGATATATCAACTCTGGACATAAACAATGATAATGAAAATGAAAAAGTTACTGATATTAAAGGTTATTGGTGTACCCTGTTTATTTTTGTTTTTGATATCTTTTGGTGTTTCATTGCTCTTTTTAATTTCTTGTTATCTTTCAACAATTTGATGTTGTACTTTAAGTTTGTTAATATCTTTGCTAAATTTCTATATGGTGCATATATTCTAATAGAATATGAAAATGGTTACAATGCATTGGCTACAGGTAAGATTTTATGCTTCCAACATTTAGTTTATTTAATTTCTTAGCTAAAATAAGTTTTCTTTTATTAATTTTTATTTGATGTATTTAATGCTAACTTTTTTTTTATTTTTAGGCTACTTCTGCGGTGATTAATTAACACGAGTTCAAGAACAAAAGCATTACATCCTAAATCAGCTACTAAAAAAAGATGTTTGCAAACACTATCTAATATCTAGCTAGAAAATTCCAAGGATTTAACTACGGCTCATTTGGAGAAGTCCAAAGTATCAGAAAGAAAGAGAGGTCCTACTAAAACAAAGAACATTGTTATCAATGGTGATGATAGGATTGAAATCAAATTTAATAAAAAAGGCTAACTAATAGAAGAAAGATATATTATATTATCTTCATTTTTAAGAAGTTTTTGTTCAAGAGATTGTACCATATACAATTTTAGACTGGAGATAAGTGCCTTTGAAAATTAAAATTAGCTATGCATTTTTATATTATAGCTGAGGTACAAGTTGGATAATGAATGGCAAAAAACTTACATACTTAAGGAGATAGTAGGTCTTTAGAGGACTTCAAAATCAAGGCTTGTGCAAAAACGATTGATGGCAAAAAATTTAGCAGAAAGGATGTAGCTCAGACCTGATAGCATCAAGTCAAATCATGAGTAAAAGGACTTTGTTAAAGAAAAAAGTAGTGATCAATTTAAAGTATGTGTTTTATATTACTTGTATATTATTTTATGCCATTAGTTTGTTAAATTGATTGTATAAAATTATTTTTTAAATATAGGGTAAAAGCGACAAGTTCAAAAAAAATAAGGAAAAAGCAAATTCCACGTGTAAGGAAATTGCTCAGACAGCTCATGATATGGTAATGTCTGTGTAAATTTAGATTTTTCTATTTGAATCTTATTATAATACAATAAGAAATAATAGATATTTATATACATTAAACCTTAAGGAAAAAAAGGTATAAAATAGCTAGGATATTTCTAATAATCCCTAAGAAGTAAGAACTAAATCTCTTATACTCTGGTTACTAATAACTAGTATTTACAAAAAATAGTCAACCCATAGCTATAAAAAAAGCTAATATCTACAACATTTCGCTTCAAGCTAGAGCATAGATGTTCTTCACGCTAGCTTGCCTACAAACTTGTGTCCAAGTACTCATTTTGTCAATATATCTGCAATTTGTTGTCCTGTAAGAATTACACTAAACAAACAACTCTAGTTTCCACTTTCTCTTTAACGAAATGATGATTTATCTCCATATGTTTTGTCTTGTCATGATGGAAAAGATTATGAGCAATAGTAATTGATGTCTTATTGTCACAATAAAGTTGCATAGGATTATCTTTGATTAACTGTAGTTCTTTGAAAAAATGTTTTATCCATATAAGCTCATATACTGCATGTGCTAGTGCTCAAAATTCTGCTTTTGCACTGCTTTGTGCCACTATAATTTGATTTTTACTTTTCCAAGTCATAAGGTTACCCTACACCTTAGTACAATAATGCATTGTAGACTTCTTATCCATGATATTTTTAGCCCAATCAGCATTAACAAACTTTCTTCTTTTTTTTTGCCTTCTCAAAATAAAGTCTATTTCTTTGTGCCAACTTTAAAGTATTGAAGCATCAATTTTACTGTCGCTAAGCAAGCTTTTCTTAGAGAGTGCATGAACTAGCTCACTCAACTAATTGCAAAAGCAATATCAAGTGCAGTGTGGGAAAAGCAAATTAATCTTCTTACTAGTCTTTGATATCTCCCCCTCCCTGAGGTGCACTAATTTTGTTCAAGACCTAACTTGTTGATCGGTTCAACTAGTGTGGCAGCAAGTTTATAGTTAATCATGCTAGTTTTCTTTAGCAAATCTAAGGTGTATTTCTGCTATGTAACTAGAATAACTTTAGCTGTTCTAGCCACCTCAATTCCTAGAAAATTACAGTAAAGTAAAAGGATAAAGACAATAATGCACTGATAAAGCAACAGTGAAATAAAATAAAATAACAGTAAAGTAAAAGGATATTGACAGGTAGTTGCGACTGTGGCTCACATCTTCCTCTGGTTTGACGTCCAGAAACGGCTTGAACACCCTCTATGGGTCGAGGATAGGCTTCCCATCCAATTTTCTTATAAACTGGCAAATAGGGTCTTTTATAGTCAGATTCCCGAGACTATATCGTGCATGTTCTTTCTGGAATAATGGCCATAACTGGAGAATCGCTCCTTGCACATATCCACTGGGATGCGTTTCAAGAGACAAAAAGATATCATCCAATGACTCCTTATTCAAGCCATCCCTAATGAATTGAATTTTATCTTCCCTGTTATCAGATACCATTCCTAAAGAACATCGGTTTTTATTGCAATTCATTCTGGCACACTTATGACAAGCAACAGAAATTCTTCGAGCTCGTCGTTTTCTTGCATAGTTTCCTTTCCCACAACCAGGCATGTATGCAATAAATTTTGGAGGTAACTCACCTGCCAATCGTACTTTTGCTTCAATTAACCAACGGATGTCAGCAGGTATGTTATTCCTCATGAGCAGTCGCATGCGTTCGGACCGAGTTTTGTAGATCGTAAGGAGGGCATTCTGAGGGAGTGAAGGGAATCGCTTGTGAAGCTTCGCTAGAATCTCGGTTCTGTCCATTCTTTAACCTCAGAATATCAGTTATTATGGGAAACTGAAGTAACCAACTTGATTGTCACGGAGTACCGTTATCCGCCACTTCACCGGGGTAACAAACTAAAGCACACAAACAGAAAAACAAATTGAAACACACAAAGAAAATTAAAATCGTCCTCTTATTGAATTTACCTCAAGCTCCAACTGGATGTCAAAAACACTTTTCTCAATATCTCTGAGTTGGCGTTCTAAACCCTCAACATAGGCTACCAACTCTGGTGGTTGTAGAGCCCAAATGCGATGTGTTTTACAAGAGTGAATCTGTCTTTTGAGATGAGTTTTGACACGTTAAAGTGGTTTAAGAATGTTCAGGAGGAACGGTCTAAGTAAGAGACTCATGATTAACAATGATAAGAGAAAACTTAATGATAAACACACTTATGCAAAAATAAATTCAAGTAGCAAAAGAATAAAAATAAATAAAGAAAGAAAAGTCAAACCACCGAAAAAAAAATCAATTCAAATCTGGTGGGTCACTCAAATTTATTTCGGTGTCTTCTCCATGTGGTTGGACTACGCAATGAATTGAGAGCGGGTTTCAACTCACAAGCTCAATCAATTTCAAGCCTTGAGAAGATGGTGGGACAACTTGCTTCTTCAGTTCAGACTTTGGCAATGACCGTTGAGAAAGGTAAGTTTCCAAGTCAACCAGTGCCTAACCCTAAAGGAGTGCATGAAGCAAGTACCAGTTCACCACAGCAGCATGGAGAGGTCAAAGCTGTCATGACCTTGCGGAAAGGAAAAGAAGTCGACAACAAAGTGGAAATGCCAGTGACGAAAGACAATCAAATTGTACCTGTGAACGTTGAGGACTCATCACCGGAGGAAAACGAAGACACCAACCCACGAGAATATGTTCCAAAAGCTCCATTTCCTCAGAGGTTAGCGAAAGGAAAGAAAGGAAAATCTACAGGTGAGATTCTCGAAATTTTCAAACAGGTAAGTGTTAACATCCCATTACTTGATGCTATAAAGCAAGTTCCATCTTATGCCAAGTTTCTTAAAGATCTGTGTACTAAAAAGAGAAATATGCATGTTCAAAAGAAGGCATTTTTAACAGAAAACGTTAGTTCTATACTCCAACATAAAATTCCTTTAAAATGCAAAGATCCAGGTTCCCCCACTATCTCATGTAGTATAGGGAACCACACAATTGAGAATGCTTTGTTGGATTTAGGAGCTAGTGTAAATTTGTTGCCTTATTCAGTTTTTGTGAAACTTGGACTGGGAGAATTACACCCTACTCCAGTGGTGTTACAACTTGCAGATCGGTCCACGAAAATACCTCGTGGTATTATGGAGGACGTGCTTATCCAGGTAGACAAGTTTTATTTTCCTGTTGATTTCATTGTAATTGACACTCAACCAATACAGGATTCAAGAAAGCACATCCCCATTATCCTAGGCCGACCTTTCTTGGCAACTGCGGATGCTCATATTCAATGCAGAACTGGAAATATGCAGTTGTCTTTCGGCAACATGACTATGGAGCTGAACATCTTCAATATTGCCAAACAACCTCACAACACAGATGATGGAATTGTTGATGTGGACTTAATTGAAGCATTAGTTGATAACTCTTTTGTTTCAAACCTTAGTGATGATCCTTTACAAACATGTTTAACACACTTTGGTTTGGATTTTGATATTGATAGATCGGTCGATGAGGTCAACGCCCTACTTGACTCAGCACCATCTATGGACACTAATAAATGGAAGCCACGAGTTGAACAACTAGCGCCATCAGAGAAGAAACTCATTCCATCATCAGAATCACCACCGAAACTCGAGCTCAAACCATTGCCCAACACTTTGGAATATGCATTTTTGGGGGACGAAAGTACTTTACCGGTAATCATCTCATCATCCCTCAATGACGAACAAAAAGGTAAGTTGTTGGATGTTTTAAAAGAACACAAAGGAGCATTAGGATGGACCATAGCGGATATAAAAGGTATAAATCCAGTAGACTGCATGCATTACATTCACCTTGATGAAAATGCTAAATCTACTAGGGAAATGCAACGTCGGTTAAATCCTAATATGAAAGAAGTTGTTAGAACAGAAGTCCTTAAGCTATTAGACGCAGGTATCATTTACCCAATTTCTGATAGTTCATGGGTCAGTCCTATACAAGTTGTCCCCAAAAAGTCAGGAGTCACTGTAGTTACGAATGCCGATAATGAATTGATACCAACTAGAGTAACTACAGGATGGCGTGTATGCATTGATTATAGAAAGTTGAATTCTGTCACACGTAAAGACCATTTTCCTTTACCATTCATCGATCAAATGCTTGATAGGTTAGCAGGTCACGAATTTTATTGCTTTCTAGATGGCTACTCAGGATATAATCAGATTCCCATAGCACCAAAAGATCAAGAGAAGACCACTTTCACTTGCCCTTTTGGCACTTTTGCATATAGGAGAATGCCATTTGGATTATGTAATGCACCTGCTACATTTCAACGATGCATGTTAAGCATTTTTTCTGATATGGTTGAACGATTCCTTGAGGTCTTTATGGATGACTTTTCTGTCTTTGGTGATTCATTTGATCAATATTTACGTCATCTAACACTAGTTCTGCAGAGATGTATCGAAAAGAACTTGGTCTTAAATTGGGAGAAGTGCCATTTTATGGTAACACAAGGTATTGTTCTCGGTCACATCATTTCGAGCAAAGGTATTGAGGTTGACAAAGCCAAGGTGGATCTCATTTCCAATCTTCCTCCACCCAAAACAGTCAGAGAAGTAAGATCTTTCCTTGGGCATGCTGGTTTTTACAGACGTTTCATTAAAGATTTTAGCAAAGTTTCTAGACCCTTATGCAATTTACTTGCTAAGGATGCACCTTTTATCTTTAATGATTCATGTCTTGTGGCTTTTGAAAAATTAAAGCAATTGTTGACAACATCACCCATCATTCAGCCCCCAAACTGGAGCTTACCATTTGAACTCATGTGTGATGCATCTGATTATGCAGTAGGAGCAGTGTTAGGACAAAGAGTTGATCGAATTCCCCATGTTATTTATTATGCTAGTATGACATTGAATGATGCACAGTTGAACTATTCAACTACTGAAAAAGAAATGCTAGCAGTAGTGTTTGCATTGGAAAAATTTCGATCTTATCTCATTGGTTGTAAAATAATTGTGTTCACAGATCATGCTGCTCTGAAATATCTTCTCACGAAGAAAGATGCAAAAGCTAGACTAATTCGTTGGGTGTTACTTTTGCAGGAATTTGACTTGGAATTCAAAGATAAGAAAGGCACAGAAAATGTTGTAGCGGACCATCTCTCTCGTCTTCATTTTGACACAATTACAGAGCCACTAACATTGAATGAGTCCTTTCCAGATGAACAATTAATGAGTGTGGAAGTTTTACCTTGGTATGCTGATATAGTTAATTATCTTGTTACAGGCAAACTTTCAGAGCATTGGACTAAGCAAGACAAGGCCAAATTCTTTGCAGAAATAAAGAATTTCTTTTGGGATGACCCATATTTGTTCAAATATTGTGCAGACCAAATTGTCAGACGATGTGTCCCAGAAAATGAAATTCAGAATATCCTTTCATTCTGCCATGAACAAGCTTGTGGAGGCCATTTCAGTGCTAAGAAAACAGCGACTAAAGTTTTACAATGTGGTTTCTATTGGCCAACTATATTTCGAGACGCTTATACTTTTTGTTCTTCATGTGATAGGTGTCAACGAATGGGGAGCATTACACGAAGGAACATGATGCCACTAAATCCAATTTTAGTGGTTGAGATTTTTGACGTATGGGGTATCGACTTCATGGGACCCTTTCCCCCTTCTTTTGGCCATCAATACATCTTGGTAGCTGTTGATTACGTATCGAAATGGGTAGAAGGGATTCCATGCAGAACTAATGATCACAAAGTGGTGATAGGGTTTTTGAAAAGTAACATTGTTTCACGCTTTGGATTCCCTCGAGCGATAATCAGTGATGGTGGTGCCCACTTTTGCAATAAAGCATTCAAAGCTCTTTTGACAAAGTATTCAATCACTCATAAAGTGGCGACCCCGTATCATCCGCAAACCAGTGGCCAAGTGGAGATCTCCAATCGAGAACTAAAGCACATATTAGAAAAGACGGTGAGGCCGGACAGAAAAGATTGGTCATTAAGACTTGATGACGCATTATGGGCATATAGAACGGCTTTCAAGACCCCGATTGGGATGTCACCCTATAGGCTAGTGTATGGAAAAGCTTGCCACCTACCTGTGGAACTCGAGCATCGTGCATATTGGGCTATCAAGAAATTCAATTTTGACATGCATCAAGCCAGCTCAGAAAGAAGATTACAATTGGCAGAACTTGAAGAAATTCGTAATGACGCGTATGAAAATGCCAAAATTTACAAGCAACGAATGAAAGTCTTCCATGATAAGCATATTATGAGAAAATCTTTCACTCCAGGTCAGAAAGTGCTTTTATTCAACTCTCGCTTGCACCTATTCCCACGTAAGTTACGCTCTCGTTGGTCTGGTCCATTTATTGTTCATACTGTTTTTCCACATGGGGCAATTGAAATTAAGGACCCAAAGAACGGTGTCACGTTTAAAGTTAATGGTCAAAGATTAAAGCCATATCTAGAATACCAACCACATGGAGAAGACACCGAAATAAATTTGAGTGACCCACCAGATTTGAATTGATTTTTTTTTCGGTGGTTTGACTTTTCTTTCTTTATTTATTTTTATTCTTTTGCTAATTGAATTTATTTTTGCATAAGTGTGTTTCTTTTGTCATTAACTTTTCTTTTATCATTGTTAATCATGAGTCTCTTACTTAGACCGTTCCTCCTGAACATTCTTAAACCACTTCAACGTGTCAAAATTCATCTCAAAAGACAGATTCACTCTTGTAAAACACATCGCATTTGGGCTCTACAACCACCAGAGTTGGTAGCCTATGTTGAGGGTTTAGAACGCCAACTCAGAGATATTGAGAAAAGTGTTTTTGACATCCAGTTGGAGCTTGAGGTAAATTCAATAAGAGGACGATTTTAATTTTCTTTGTGTGTTTTAATTTGTTTTTCTATTTGTGTGCTTTAGTTTGTTACCCCGGTGAAGTGGCGGATAACGGTACTCCGTGACAATCAAGTCGGTTACTTCAGTTTCCCATAATAACTGATATTCTGAGGTGAAAGAATGGATAGAACCGAGATTCTAGCGAAGCTCCACAAGCGATTCCCTTCACTCCCTCAGAATGCCCTCCTTACGATCTACAAAACTCGGTCCGAACGCATGCGACTGCTCATGAGGAATAACATACCTGCTGACATCCGTTGGTTAATTGAAGCAAAAGTACGATTGGCAGGTGAGTTACCTCCAAAGTTTATTGCATACATGCCTGGTTGTGGGAAAGGAAACTATGCAAGAAAACGACGAGCTCGAAGAATTTCTGTTGCTTGTCATAAGTGTGCCAGAATGAATTGCAATAAAAACCGATGTTCTTTAGGAATGGTATCTGATAACAGGGAAGATAAAATTCAATTCATTAGGGATGGCTTGAATAAGGAGTCATTGGATGATATCCTTTTGTCTCTTGAAACGCATCCCAGTGGATATGTGCAAGGAGCGATTCTCCAGTTATGGCCATTATTCCAGAAAGAACATGCACGATATAGTCTCGGGAATCTGACTATAAAAGACCCTGTTTGCCAGTTTATAAGAAAATTGGATGGGAAGCCTATCCTCGACCCATAGAGGGCGTTCAAGCCGTTTCTGGACGTAAAACCAGAGGAAGATGTGAGCCACAGTCGCAACTACCTATAAATATCCTTTTACTTTACTGTTATTTTATTTTATTTCACTGTTGCTTTATCAGTGCATTATTGTCTTTAATAATTTTCTTACTGTTTGTTTTTACTGTTTGCTTTTTGACTATCGAGCCATGTGCTTTACGCGTTTTTGACATTGACCCGCCACCTCATACACAGTTGTGATCTATTGTCACCAAGAATCTTAAATATGACTTTTTGTTAAGCACTCACAAATTGTTTTTGAGAATTATCCCAATGGCAGCTACTCCCACTAGACAATTCAAGAACATTTGTGTGCTTTCTGGATTTACCTATGGCAAACATAAAGAGTTCGTTGATGTAGCCATAGATCTTGGTCGAAACATAGCAGAGAGAAAATTACACTTAGTTTATGGAGGAGGTAACCGAGGGTTATCAAAATTGGTCTCAGAAGCTGCTCTTGTCAGAGGAAGCCAAGTGTTAGGCATCATCCCTAGAGTCCTAAAATCTTTGGGCAGTGTGTCTGACTCCACGACTGGAGAAGAATTAGTCGTCTCAGGTATGCAAGAACGGATAACTGAAATGCTTGATCATGCTGATGCTTTTATTTTCCTGCCAGGAGATCTTGCAACACTAGAAGTACTTATCACACTAGCATCTTGGGCCCAACTGCACATTCACCAGAAACCCATCGGTTTGTTAAATGTCAATAATTTTTATGATGGCTTATTCCTTCCAGTGCGAAAAAACTTTTTATTTGTGCTCACACTACTAATGAGCTACTTGACATGTTACAAGCTTATAAACCAGAGCCAGACCCCTGGAGCTTTGTGTTGGAGCGTTCAAATGATGATGGTAACAATAGCCGCAGTAAGAAGTACAAATTAGATTTAACTCTTCGCCTGTAAATATTTTCTTCTGTGTTGCATCAACCAGGTGATGTCTTCTAAACTCTACTTCTTTTCTTTAAAACATTGAGGACAATGTTTCGTTCTGGTTGGGGGGAGGGAATTGTGGAATCTTGGTTAAGTTTTTACTAATTTTTTATTGTAGAAACTAACTGTTGCTAACTTTTTGTGTTGAAGATGGCTGAATATGGAGTGTAGTGACTCTAGAAATGCATCTTCATTGTTTGAAAAAATAAAAAATAAATAAAAAAAAAATTTAAAAAAAAAATTTCATGTATTTTCTTTTTCTTTTTTATGTTTTAATGTTCATTTTTCTTTTTCTTTTTAATTTCTCCTTTATAAATATACATTTTCCAACAAAAATTTTTTGAGTCAAAGATGGCTGAATATAGAGTGTAGTGCCTCTAGAAACGCATCTTCTTAAAAAAAAAATTCATTTTCTATCATTTTCTAATTAATTTTTCTGCATCATTTTCACATTTCTGCATGCATATTTTCTTTTTACGTTTAGAATAGGTTGGGGGGTAGGGTGTTGTTTAAAAAAAAAAAAAAAAATTTTTTGATTTGTTTTAACATTGGATAACATGATGATTTCAAATTTTAGTATTTGTATTATCTTTAGTCTAAAGTAATGTTACACTATGTTTGCTACTCTACATGTTAATGTCGGAGACAAAAATGAGTTGCTTGAAGGAATGAACATGTCATAATAAATACCAAGTGAGTTTTTGAGCCTATCATTTTTCTTGGAGAGTAACCCTTTTGCCCATTCTTTATACAGCTTAGCAGTTTATTATTGTATACACGATCTCTAGATTTCTTTTGAGTTAACCCTAAAAAAATAAAAAATAAAATAAAATAAAATAAAATAAAATAATAAAAAAAAATTAAAAAAAAAAGAGTGTGTTGTTACATTTGGAAGCCCATTTAATTAGTAGATATGGAAGATTATTTAGAGTCCTAAAAGATGATGGAAAGGCCCTCTTTGATCCGTTTGAGCCTTTCTAGCCATCCCTTTTATGAATATCCATAGTTAGCCCCTTTGAGCCTTAAAAAAAAAAAAAAACTTTTCTTTCTCAATTTATTATCTTGACCCACTCCGATTTGGAGTATTACCCAACATCTTACAAGATCCATCACCTTTTTATGTTTGAGAAAACTGTAAATAAATATTTTGTATATTAAAGTTATGCCTAGTTCAAAAAAAAAACAAAAAAAAAACAAAGAAAGAAAGAAACAAAAATTGTTGCTTCAAAAAAAAAAACAATAATAGGTGAAATCCACCTTGCAACTTTCAAAAAAAAAAAAAATTCTATGCATTTTTCTCAAACATACATTTTGTCTTCCTTATTTCCCTTCTTTGTTAGCTATGTCCCTAGCCTACGTTACGTCCTAATAAAAGTCCTTCTTGATTTTAGGGAACTATAATCTGAAGTAGAAGCTAGTTATATGGGCTAAAAAGATGTAGTGATGCATAAAAAAAAATAATAATAATAATGAATAAAATGGGTTGACTAGCATTTTTATTTGACTGGAGATCGTATTATTTCTAAGTTAAGGGCATATTTCTTTTTGGTGAGAGCATGTGAGACCACTTCTTATTATCTTCTCTCAATTACCATTCATTGGAGTGACTATTTTTATTTGGGTTTAATTTCTTTGTGAGAGTGTCACTACTTCCAGTGAGATTTTGGGGTTTAACATGTCATTCTTAAAGGTAGCTACAACAAAGTCTACTGGGCTGATTCATGTGGATGGTTGATGTGGGTGTGATGTTTCTTTAAACTTGAGATAATGCTTATACTTTTATTTGATTGTTATCATTAATCTGATTGAATAAAAAGAGGTTTAAAAAAAATCATTTTTTGAATTTTTGTTTTCGCTTTATTTGCTAGGGACTAGCAATTAGCTGGTTGGGGGGTGTGTTGAGTGTTAGAAAGTGCATATTTATAAAGGAGAAATCGTTATTTTATATATCAAGTATTGCTAACAACCGTTACTTTTATGTGTTTAAATTTCTTGTACTTTAATTATGTGTGTTTTATTTTAATTAAGTATTTGATGTATTTTAGGGGCATCATAGTCATTTCACAATAAACGAGAGATCAAATGGCAAAACGGACATCATTTTTGAACTCAGGACGGTCGAAAACCTTAGCAGGAGTATAAAAGGAAAAACGACACTGTTCACACGTACGGTACTGTTCACACGTATAGTACTATTCACATATACGGGTACTGTTGGCGTTACTGTGCAAATAGTAGCGGTTGACTGTACTGTGCAAATAGTGGCGGTTGACTATACTGTGCAAATAGTGGCTGATGACGTGGCGAAATCCTGAGCGTCCAAACTGTTTTTAATCCGATGGCCATGATTTACTCGATGTAACTATAAAAAGGGGGCCTCCCCCCCCTAATTAAGCACCTCTGAATCCATTTTTGGGATTCATTTTCTGTAATTCTCTCTCTATCTTGTATTTTCTTCGTATTTTAATAAATTCTCATTTTGCCCCTAGTTCAACTATGAGTGGCTAACTTTCTTTCAAGCTTGGGTTGAAGGTGAAGTCTCAACATGTGTCATGGGCTTGATTTGGTAAATTTATTTTCTCTTCCCCTCTAGTTTTTGTGGATGTTTTGACTTCTCGTCGACAAATAATACTAATCTTATCTAGTACTGCCTTGGTTTCACCGGCTCCCTAGTATAAGGTTATTATTATTTGGCACGATAAGCCCTTAGCACCATATTTATTAGAGCGTGGTTCATGAGATGTGGATTTCCCTCTCATGATTTAATTAGTATTAATATGGAATATTTAGCCCATGATGCATGTTGATACGGATCCAGATACCCAAGTACGTCATTTAATAGATTTATCTTCAATTTATTTCTGCCATTTAATTTCCAATTTCAGAATTTATTCTTGCCTTTTTAATTTAAGTTTTAGGATATTTCAAATCATTTCCACCATAAATCCAACCACCCATTTACAGAATTAATTCTATAAATAATTAAAATCCACCTCCTCGTGGGATCGACACTCGCACCATTAAGCTATACTACAACAGATTCGTGCGCTTGCGAGTTCAATAAAATTTGCACAACAAGCAGCATTAGTTGACCAGGGCTGAATTTCCTATATTAGATATGCTTGTCGTGCTATTGTTTTGTCCTCTCTTTATAGATTCTTGTATTTTTATATAAGAACAACCATAATTCATCAAGCTCACAGAGCTTAAGCTTCCTTTGCTCTGCTGCAGCATGTATATACCAATTTAATTGCTTCAGTGCCCAGTGTGCTTTATGCTCTAGCTCAAGTGGCAAGTGACAAGTCTTTCCATAAACAATTCGGTAGGGAGACGTGCCAAGTGGTGTTTTGTATGTTGTTCTGTAGGCCCATAAAGAGTTATGTAACCGCAAAGACCAATCCTTTCATGATAGGTTCACTACTTTTTCTAAGATCTTCTTAATTTCTCTATTGGACACTTCTGCCTGACCATTAGATTGTGAGTGATGTGTTGTTGTTATTTTATGCCTGACCCCATATTTTACCGTGGCTACAGCAAATACTTTGTTACAAAAATGAGTACCCTCATCACTAATAATTGCTCTACGAGTACCAAACCTAGAAAAAATATTTTTCTGAAGAAAGGCCACCACTGTTTTAGTATCATTAGTAGGTAATTATACAACTTCTACTCACTTAGAGACATAATCTACAACAACAAGGATATATAAGTTCTCAAAAGATAGTGGAAAAGGTCTCATGAAATCTATTCTCCATACATCAAAAACTTTAACTTCCAGAATATTTGTCAATGGCATTTCATGTCTCTTAGTTATGTTTCCTGCCCTTTGACACCGGTCACAACATATGACAAATTCATAAGCATCTTTAAAAATAAAAGGCTAGTAACCTGATTGCAGAACTTTAGCAGCTGTTCTGTGACCACCAAAATGTTCTCCATATGCTGTAGCATGGCATAACTCCAATATGTGAGGAATTTATCCTTCTAAAGCACATCTTCGTATTACTTTATCTGAGCATAACTTATACAAATATGGGTCATTTATTTTTAGCTTCTAACATCATGAAGAAATTTCTTTTTCTCCTGAAACTTCAACTCAGATGGTAATAACTCAGTTACTAAGTAGTTATCAAAATTTGCATACCATGGATATCCTAATTGCTACAGCACCTGTGCTTGCTGTACTACCAATAGTTTTTCATCAGGAAAAGTTTCAGTGATGTCCTTTCTTGTCAATATAATTATGTCTGTGTTCAGCCTCGACATATGATATGCTACTTGATTCTCAATCTCCTTTCTATCTTTAATTTCCAGATCAAACTCCTGAGGCAATAAGATCCATCTGATTAATCTTAGTTTGACATCCTTCTTTGAAATTAAATAATTGATGGCTGCATGGTCTATGTATACAGTCACTTTAGTACCCACCAAGTAAGCTCTAAATTTATCAAAAGCAAATACTACTGCTAGCAACTCTTTATCTTTAATAGTGTAATTAATTTGAGTTTGAGTAAGAGTTTTGCTTGCATAGTATATGGAGTGAAAAACTTTATCCTTTCTCTACCCTAATATTGCTCCAACAGAATGGTCACTAGCATCACACATCAGTTTAAATGGTAAAGTCCAATCTAGTGATATAACCACTGGTGCAGTGATTAGAGATTTCTTTAATTCTCCGAAGGCTTGAAGACAATCTTTGTTAAAGTGAAAAGGCTTGTCATGTTCCAGCAATGAGCATAATGGCTTCGCTATTTTGGAAAAATCCTTAATGAATCTTTTGTAGAATCCAGCATGACCCAAAAAACTCCTAATACTCTTTATTGAAGTGGGAAGTGGCAATTTATTTATTACTTCTATCTTGACTTTGTCTACCTCAATGTCATTCTTGGATACCTTATGACCCAACATTATGCCTTCTTGCATCATAAAATGACACTTTTCCTAATTGAGTACTAAGCTAGTCATCTTACATCTTTTAAGAACTTTTTCAAGTTGTGTAAACAATCATTGTATGTCTCTCCAAAAACTGAGAAGTCGTCCATGAAAACTTTTAAAGTTTGCTCTACCATATAAGAAAAAATAGACATCATACATTTGTGAAAAGTTATTGGAGCATTGCACAAACCAAAGGGCATTCTTTTGAAGGCAAATGTTCTATAAGAACAGGTAAATGTAGTCTTTTCCTAATCTTCTGGAGCTATAGCAATTTGATTGTAGCCTGAATATCCATCTAGGAAACAATAGTACTGTTTTCCAGCAAGTCTATCCAACATCTGATCTATAAATGGGAATGGGAAGTGATCATTCTTTTTGGCTTTGTTGAGCTTCCTGTAATCCATACATACTCTCCATCTAGTCACTATCCTTGTATGAATAAGTTTATCATTCTCATTTGCTATCACTGTAATCCATCCCTTCTATAGAACACATTAGAGTAGGCTCATCCACGAACTGTCTGATGTTGGATATATGATTCCAGCATCTAACCATTTGATTTTTTTTTTTCACCACTTCTTTCATAATAAGGTTTAACCTTCTCAGTTGCTCCACTAAATTGTTGTAATAGTCTTCTAACAGAATTTTATGCATGTATATTGATGGGCTTATCCTTTTATATCTGCCATAGTCCATCAAATGGCTCTTCTGTATCTCCCAAGCACATCTACTAGACTCTATTCTTGCCCTGCATCCAAAATAGAGGAGATAATTACAGGAAGTGTGTTGTTTTGACCAAGATAAATATATTTCAAATGTGAAAATAACAATTTTAATTTAAAATTAGGAGGTGATTCAATAGATGGTAAAGTTATTTTTACTTCCCTGTCTGAAAGATTCAAATGCTCAACAAATCTATTATGTCTATCAGATTGCTTTCCTTCCATCCAATCTATCTGGTTTGCTGCAACATCTTCTTTTTCAAAGCTTTCACATATGGTAACTTTGTTGATCTCATTATTGCAGCACCTGTCAATTCTGTCTGTTACAATAAAATCCACAACACTTAGGAAATTACAATCTTCTAACTCATCAAGGTTCTTCATAGCCTCTAATACATTAAATGTGACTTGCTGATCATTCACTCTCATTGTGAGCTTTCTTTTATGCACATCTATCAGAGTTTTCTTAGTTGTTAAAAAAGGTCTTCCAAGTATAATAGGTATCTCTTTATCAGCCTCAAAGTCTAATACAATGAAATCTACTAGGAAGATGAATTTGTCAACCTTCACCAGTACATCTTCAATTTTTCCTTCAAGATATGCATGAGATATGTTTGTTAATTACAGGGTAACTGTAGTTGGCCTGCATTCCCTTACTCCTAACTATTTAAATACAGACAATGGCATTAGATTAATACTAGCTCCCAAGTCACAAAGTGCTCTGCCAGTGTACCTAGTTCTAATGGAATATGGTTTTGTAAAACTTTTTGGATCCTTCAATTTTGTAAGAATCTTACTTTGGAGCTTATGACTGTTTTTCTTTGCCAAAGCAACAGTTTCAAATTCTCCCAACTTTCTCTTTCATACTAAGATGTCTTTCAGAAATTTCACATAATTAGGCATTTGCTCCAAAGCTTCCACAGAAGGTATGTTGATGTGTAATTATTTCAGCACTTCCAGAAATTTGCTGATCTACTTGTCTTGTCTTTGCTTCTGGAATCTCTGAGGGAAATGGGGTGGATGCCTAAACTGCTAGGTAGCTTCAAGAGGTGCCAAACTCTACTTGTTTGGTTTGTCGTAGGTTGTGACTACTGGTGTTGTAACTTCTTTTTTAACATGTATTGGTTGAGTTCCTTCCATAGTTGCTGCAGCTTAGTCTCTGTCACAAGTGTCTTAATGGTTGGGTTATTGTAACTTACTTCCATCTTGAGTTGGTTTTTGTGAGGAAGTAAGTTTCATCCTCTTTTTAGTCACATCAACAGGGATATTAACATTTTTTCTAGATCTGAAGTTAATTACTTTACAGTATTCTTTACCCTCTCTTTTAGGATCTTCTATGTTGCTAGGTAAGCTTCCTTGAGTTCTGCTACGCATTACTGTGGCAAGTTGTCTCATTTGGTTCTCCAGGTTCTTCAAGGATTCAGCTTGACTCTGCACAATTGTTTCATTCTTTGTAATGCATTCCTTAATAAATGCTTCCAGTGAAGTAATTGGATCCTGACTGGTATGTTTTTGCCCTTGACTCTACTGATGAAAACCAGTGGTTGAATGTTCCTATTTTGTCCATTCAATGTTGGAGCATCCCGATTTTGACTTCTCCATGAAAAATTTGGATGTTGCTTCCATCCAGGGTTATAGGTATTTGAATACAGGTTGTTTTGAAGCTGTCGATTGAAATTACCCACATAGTTTACTGATGCTGAATTTCCAGAACAATTATCAAAGTTATGTTCGTCACCACAGTATACGCAAGAAAGTTCAGCAACTTGCTTTACTGCTGCTGGAGCAAATGTCATGGCTTTTACCATATTAGTCAATGAGGTTACTTGTGCGGATAAAGTAGTAATTATATCTATGTTATGTACTTCTGCTGCTCCTCTTGCTACTAGTTGCCTTGTTGATGGCCACTGATAACTATTGTTGGCAATTCTCTCCAGAATTTCATAAGCTTCAGTGTAAGATTTGGATAACAAATCTCCATTTGCAGAAGCATCCACCATCAATCATGTACTAGGATTCAACCTATTATAGAAAGTTTCCAATTGTATGCAGCAAGGAATGCCATGATGAGGACATTTTCTGAGCAGTTCTTTGAATCTTTCCCAAGCCTCATACAAACTCTTATCTTTAAGTTGATGGAAAGAAGTAATCTCATTTCGTAATTTTGTATTTTTTATTGGTGAAAAATATTTCATTAAGAATTTATCAGCCAATTCATTCCATGTAGTGATGGAATTAAATGGTAATGAATTTAACCATGCTCTTGCTCGATCTCTTAAGGAGTTAGGAAAAAACCTCATTCTTAAAGCATCTTGGGTTGCTCAAACAATCTTGAAAGTATCACTCACTTCCAAGAACAACTTAAGATGGAGGTGAGGATCTTCATTTGGCAATCTATTGAATTGGCCTACTGTCTGTAACATCTGAAACATCACTGGCTTCAATTCAAAGTTTGCGGCTTCTACTTCAGGTCTGATTATCCCAGGGTGTACAACTTGAGAAGTTAACACACCATAATCTCTAATAGCTATATCCCTATCATCAGCCATGTAAATAATGTTATTGTTGTCTGGTTGTCTTTAGTTAGCATGTTCATTCTGCTCTACTTGAATGTTGACTGGTTGTAAGGGCATGTGAGGGTCCAAATTTCCCACATCCTGCAAGTTATCCATGCCTGAAACAGTTTTTGAATTCATTTGCTCTCTTCGTGATCTCCTAACAGTCCTTTCAATCTCAAGATCAAATTGGAATACAACAGATCTGTCTTTACGCATGCAAGTGTTGATTTGACGATAAATAGAATAAATCAAATCAAATTGGGATTATCAAGATTTACTTCACACTTCAAAAATAAACAATCAATCTCCAGCAACGACGCTAAAAAACTTGTTGGTAAATTTTTATAATCAAATGTTATTGATGACAATATGCAAGTGTACACAACAAGTAATAAAGTAATAAATATTCAAGATTGTCTCCACAGGGATTGATGGCACTAGAAGTGCTACAGTAATCACAATAGTACAATCTAACTTAAGTCTGAAGTTAACAAATGTAAAGTATGTTCTATCAAAATTAATAATTGTGAAAGAATTAAATAAAACAATGCAATAATGAAATAAACTAAATTAAATATGTCTAAGATTCAATTGAGAATATGGTAGTTGAATGATCAAATTTTCTTTATGGACTAACTGAGTTTCATCAAGTTAACACCAATTGTTACAGCAATTGCTACAGCACTTGGCAGAATTAATATGCATCCTCAACTTTTGCGTATTGGAACTCTCACACCCTTAAGTATACTAGCAATGACTAGTTGATATTCTACCTATGGCATGGCCTTTTGACCTTTTAGTCCCTCCGCCCTACAAGATGAGTACCTATGTCTGGTGTGTCATAAATCTTAACTTCAAGTATAGCCCTTATGTCATAAATCTTAAATTAAGATCAAGTATTACTCTAATAATATCCGCTAAGACATACCCTTTTACGGCTCTATCTTAACTTGAACTATTAAATGGGTGGGTAACCGAAATAATAGTTATAATAATAGCTACTAGAGTAAAATGCTACAGCAATAACATAACAACTCATAAGAACAGTCAAGAACCCATTAGATTGTTCGCCACTCAACTACAAGCAAATTTAGTTCATATTCTGAAAGAGAAAAACAAACATCAACGTATTGTTCACGAGATACATTAAATCAGACAAAGAAAGAAGAAAAATATAAGTTAAGAATAGCAAAATGTGAATCCAAATAATTCTGCAGGATTTTTCAATGCTACTAAAGTCGTCCTCTTCAATTTTGATCTTCTTATTCTTTTTCTCTCTAAAGTCCCTAATGATAATTTCTTCCCTGGTTTATGTGATACGCACCTCCTTTTATAACAAAAAACTAGGATAAACAAATGCCTCGGGCGTGCATGAGTTAAATTAGGAAACTGTAGATCGCAATTCTACAGCTGACCCATGCTAAGTTTTCTCCCTCAGTGCTCCAAGATTGCTACAGCAATTGTTGCTCTGACAACGGCTAGAACACTGCACTGTTCTCAGTTTTGCTTAACTTATTTTGTGGCAATATTCTTTCCTTCTCTTGCTGGTCTAATATCTCAGCATCCCTTCATGAATTATAAATTTCTGAAAACCTACAATTATACACATGTTTTGAGCACAAATTATTCTAATTCAAGCAAAACTTATTAAGACTCACTAAAATAAATGTTTATGCAAAATATAATAAAAATGTCATTTACTCTCTAAGTAATCTTAATTTAAGTCTATAATTACTGTAATAACTCTCATTTTATAGAGTTATCAATAATACTATAAGTTAAAATGAAAGTTTCTACAACCAACATTTTATAGTTGTTTAGATATTATGTTGAAATCTCTTTAGCAAAAATAATCACGATAGTAAATTAAATTTTTCTAGTGAAATATTTACAAAAATTTATCACTATATTTACTCTTTTTGGGTGATTTTGTGTACTGTATTTATATTTTCAATTGATAATGCAGGTTATGTGGATAAATACTACTTGTAAAAGAGTTTTCAATGCAAATTGAAAATGAAATAGTATTTTTTTTGGTTTAATCATTGCCTTTTTGATATGGCACACTATGTTTATAATTAAACATACTTTCCATTCGTACTTGATATATATTTTTTGAAAAGAATTTAGATCTATTAAAATAGATGTATGCAATTTTAAAATCCCTGAGCTAATTAATTAATTAATTATATTACTTAACAGAGAGAAGCTTAAGAAAATATCTTGTATAATTAACTTGATTATATTAAGCACGAAATTAGTAAACTAAATTAATTCTCTGAAAATATTATTCACAGTTACTATTTACAGAACTGTTAACTGATACTGTTCATAGTTACTATTTATGATTACTATTTATCCGCATAAAAAATATTGAATTTTCAAAACATAATAGAATTGCAAAATTAAAGGATACGAAGATTTTTATGTGGTTCAGATTAGTCAATACTATATCCACGAGGCCACACTCAAACGAAAAGTAATTTATTAAATTAAGATGTTACAACCTATAAATTTACTAAATTTATAACTCTCACTTAAATTTACTAAATTTAAAGTGTTATGGTTTACTTTTAGTAGCATTTTCTACGTGCTACTATATCTTAGTTTTATTGTAGTGAGAATTGCACTAATAAAAGAAGGCATATTATGAATTATTTATATTTGATTATAGTTAGTTATATTTGGATGCCAACAAAATTTCCATTTGTTTAATCTATGTATATTTTGCTTGGAGGCATAGAATGTAACTTACATTAGAGTTCGTGTAAGAAAGGCTAAGATTGATGAGCCAAGATAACCTATAAGAAAGGCTAAGATTGCTAAAAATGTTTTAGGGGTTTATTTACGAGATATAAAATTCATCTTCATAATGTCTGGATATGAAGGCTCTGCTTCCAATCCAAGAATACTTTGTGATGCATTAAATAAGCCAATTGGAATAAGAGTTTTTAGAGGTATCAATTATTTCAAAAAAATTTAATTTAATCAAATTACATATTCAAACTAAAAGATACAACAATTGGAGGGACAAGTCATTTCCACATTACAAGAGGCTATCAAAAATATATTTAGAAAAGACCATGGAACTAGAAGGTTGACAGAAATTCTAATTGATATGACGAATGCAGCACTACAAGAAGACATTCATGATAATGACAATAGTTTGATGATAAAAGTTCTCCAATGTCTGCCACCCACTATGTTCATAATCATCATAGAGGAAGAGGTCTAAATCAAATGAACATTTTATTGTTTTTTGGAAGTGGTGAAAATCATGATTATACTATTGAAAAGCTTTATTCGATGAGACTTTTATGTGGATGATGAGTTTATGACCTTAAATTTAATGGTAGAGAAACCTTCAAATGTAAAGGCTTTTAAGATATTATGAAATGATATTTACCAAAAGTTGGCATATGTTAGGATGCGTGAGCATAAGAGGAGAGGTGGAATTTGATTTGGGAGTATGCATTTCCTAACAATGATATTTTGAAGTAGTATTTTGGTATATTGATTTGTGTACTTGATTTATTTAACACACCCACATTCTTGGTGATTATATTGTAATTATTTTATCGCTTTATTATTTTGTGATTATGTTGTGCTATGTCTAAACTTTTATACTATCACTTTAAGATTACTTTTAAACGAACTTTATTTATTCAACTATTCATTTATGTTGTGATATTTTTTAGAGGTTATTCAATTGAATTATCTGTTTTAATCTTTATTTCATGAATTTAATATTTGAGAAATATTAAAAAATAAATGTTATGCTGTCAAAAATTTTAGAATTTATTAGTTTTACATATGTTTTATAAAAATTATGATATTTTTTAACATTTATACTAAAAACGTTAATGGAAAAGTTCTAATAGTATTTTTCTAAATACTAATAAATATCATTTTTTAAATATATAATTTAAATTAGTCACCAATAAAAATAATGCAATTTAGTGTAGTATCAAAAATAATATAATTAAAAATTAATATAATACAATTTACCTCAGAATACAATGCAATATTATTTAACATACTACTAAAATCATAAAACATAATATGATATACATGCATTAAAAATACATTATAGTGAAATATAGTACAATTTTTTCCCGAATATTAATTATTACATTTGGTTGTGTTTTTAATATTTCCATTTCGTTTTAACAGATGACTTCAAATTGAAACGGCGTCGTATCATCCTTTTTTTTTTTTTTTTTTTTGGCTCCTTGAACGCAACGATGAAATCAAAACCCTACTAGAATCACAGTTACTCTTTTGGTATTATTAGCAGAAACCCCCTTTAAAAAATCAGTGAATTGAAATCGAAATGAGAGGAGTGATAGGTAGACGAATCAGTAATCCTAACAATTTCATCATCCCAAATGTAACCAATCAGACCACTTTTTCCTTCTGCTCTGGCTCGTCCGGTTCGGGCCGGGGCCGCGGCCGCGGCCGAGGAGTCCCCACCGGCTCGTCGCCGTTCGACCGCTTTGCTCCGGCGAAACCCCCAGGTCAGCCCGCAGCAGAATCAAAACCCGAGTCGTCGGCACAGCGACAGCCGCCGTCGAGTGGAAGCGGTCACGGCCGTGGCCACGGAGTCCCCACTGGTTCCTCATCGTTCGACCGCTTCACTCCGTCGAAAGCGCCAGGTCAGCCTGCATCGGAATCAAAGCCCGACTCGCCCCCACAGCCACAGGCTCCTCCGAGTGTAAGCGGTCACGGCCGCGGCCAACCTTCCGCTGCCCCATCTCCGTCCATCTCGTCTTTCTCGTCCTTCCTCACTGCCGTTAAGTCCGGTGCCGGTCGCGGCCGAGTTTCCTTCGCTTCAGATCCTAATGAGTCACCTCGGCCTGACGCTCAACCTGCAAAACCCCGAACATTTACTCCGAACGAGTCAGCCACCGATTCCACTCCGCCGAGTGAGCCCAATCTCCCATCAAGTATCATCTCCACCTTACCTGGTGCCGGGCGTGGAAAGACAGCAGTAACACAACAACAACAACAACAACAACAACAACAACAGCATCAACGACAACAACCGGGGCCTCCCCCGCAGGAAGAAAACCGCCATATTCGGGCCCGACTCCAACCTCAGCCCCGACCTGAAAAAGCTCCAGCGGCAGAAACTGGGTCGGCTCAGCCCAAGCTGAGTAAAGAGGATGCTGTAAAAATGGCGATGAAGGTTTTATCGCGGGGTGAAGAAGGAGAAGGTGAAGGGATTAGTGCAGGTGGGCCTGGGAGGGGGAGAGGGATGGGGAGAGGAAGAGGGAGGGGGAGAGGGAGAGGGCAGGGAAGAGGGAGAATGCGGAGACAGGAAATGGAGGATGATGAGGATGGAAGATTCGGTGGTTTGTACTTGGGAGACAATGCCGATGGGGAGAAATTGGCTGAAAAAGTAGGAGCTGAGAAAATGAATATGTTAGTTGAAGGTTTTGAGGAGATGAGTGGTAGAGTACTTCCTTCTCCGATGGAGGATGCTTATATGGATGCCTTGCACACAAATTGCATGGTTAGCATAATGATATTGTTTTTGTTTTTGAATCAGAACTTGTTCAATTTAACTTGGTGTATAGCTGTTTGGTCATTAATAATGGCCTTATCAAATGCAGATTGAGTTTGAGCCAGAGTATTTGATGGAGGAGTTTGGTACAAACCCAGATATAGATGAGAAACCACCTATTCCTCTACGGGATGCACTTGAGAAGATGAAACCGTTCTTGATGGCTTATGAGGGAATTCAAAGTCAAGAAGAGTGGGAGGTAAATTCTTTCTTCATCTTCCTTTTTTTTTATGATTTTAAACAAATTGAAAATAGTTGTAAGCAAAATTTGGTGGAGATTATATTAGTGTTGAACTATTGGTGCATAAGTTCTGAACATCTTCTGTTTAGTTGTTGTGAAGGTTCTTGTCAGTCTTCGTGCTTTGACTTCTCCTTTATTTCTTATTGATTGATTTACATTAATCACCTGCTGGGTAGTGTTTCAAGTGATTGAACAATGATTATGATCTTCAAGGAGATTGTATTTTACAAGTTTAATGTCCTTCATTGCTCTCTATGGAGGTCGTTGTCCAAGCTGGATATGCAAGTAGTGCTACCTTGTGAAAATCTTTATTAACTTCTCATGAAGTTGAAGTCTCTAGTTTCCTGGATTTGAGAGGCTTCATCTTTGATCACATCATTTATTCCTAGGAGTGTGTAGTTTTATCGTCAAAGATTCTAAGGTAGGTTAACTGTTTTGCTTTCTTAAGCTATCTAAGTGACCTGCATCTCTTGTATTTGTTTGATGCAAATTTTTGCAACGTTAGCATCATCAAATTTCAGTGCCTTGACCATATCAATATTTTTCCCCTTTTGCATGATCCAAACTTCTTTGTTTTGGAGATCAAGCAAGATGTGTATCCCATAGGAGGAAATAGGGAAAATTAAATTAGTTCTTCACAAGTTTCTTGGTGAACTGTGTTTGATTATGGAGTTTTTGATCCGCTTTTGCATGGTGCGAACATATAAAAAAAAAATTTGTTGATATTTTGCAACTTTAATAAGGAGAGCAAAGCTGTTATAGCATTGTTAAAACTGTTTGAACCACAATGTAACTAAATTGCATGGCTTGTAATTTTCCGTACTTTTTTTATTCACCTTTTGGTTGTTTTTGGATATAGTTTGAACTGCCCTGCGATACAGATGTAACACTTTATGCATTAAATTATACAATTTCCAGTTCCTTAGTATTTTGGGGGGGGGGGGGGGGGAAGAAGAAGTGAGAGACCAGGACATCCTAGAAAAGTACGATTGTTGTATTGGCGCCCTAAAATTCATGAATATCTGTATGCATACAATTATTTATTGTCTATAAGTGAAGTTAGTAGAGGAATAATCCACATTGATCAAATTTCAATATTGTCCTAGTTTGCTTTTGTGATGAGTGTTTGCATGATATGTACCATATATGCATATTCACGTGTTTTCTACTTTATGGAATTGTTGTCCTTGCTATTGTGAAGCCAAAATTTTCCACATCCTTGCTGGCCTTTTCAATGTTTAGTCACATCCCAAATAAGCTTTCACGACATTAATATAAAAAAAAGACTTGAGTAACTGTAACAATTATTATGGACTAGAATAAAAGTGTGTATATTGATCTACAAGGAGTTGTATTTGTACATTTAAGAAATGATGATTTAGTGCTTTTATCTAAAATAAATGTTTGGTTAACAATGAGTAGTGCAATTTTTCACTTTGTTTTCTGTATTTTTGACCTTTCTTTCTTTCTTTTTTTTTTTTTTTCCCTTTCCTTTTTCAGGAAGCTGTGAATGAAGTAATGGAGAGAGTGCCGTTATTGAAAGAGATTGTCGATCACTATAGTGGACCAGATAGGGTGACTGCAAAGCAACAAGGAGAGGAGTTGGACAGAGTCGCAAAAACTATTCCTGAGAGTGCACCAGCTTCTATTAAGCGGTTTGCTAATCATGCAGTGCTTTCTCTTCAGGTTAGTTTTTTCCTCAGTGGTTTTATTAAGATTTGAAGTTAATTTGATATGGGAATGTTTTGTTCATTGGTGTACTTCATTTATCACTGTGGTCTACATAATACATTCTCCAAAGGTAATCGGTTGTGAGGCAGCCAGAACAATTAGAGGCTGTTCCAATTTGTCATTCTGTAAAGGTCCAATAAGGTACTTTTTATTTGGTTTTTTGTTCTGGCTCACTTGTATGAGTGATAGAGAAAACATGGGTTGAATGTGTAAAGGAAGATAAATAAACAATTCCTGGTGGATCCAGTAATATGTTCCTGGCATGCAAAGATGAATGCAATTCTGGTGAATTGGATGTGACAAACACCATCATGGTTGATGATATCCGCTGTTCATTTACCATTAAAGTTTGATGAATGGGTATATGACGAAATTGAATTTAAGGATAACTGAATTGAGATTGTATCTTCATATGCGGGGGGATGGTTTTACATGTTGTGGTGCTGCAATGACAACATTTGGGTGGCTGCAAACCTATTGGGTGTGCATTGTGTAGAAGTTAATCCAATCATTTCTTTTTATCCCCCTTTTTTCCACAACATTGAAGCTCTTAATGTGTGTTTTTGAACCCTTTGTTAGACTGCTCTTATCTTTGGCATTATGCAGTTTTGAAGATTTTTTATCTTTTTACAACATTTGTAGGTGAAATAGATGCCTATCAAAAGGAGATGCCCATATATTACATGCATTTAATCTGTTTAAAAATGATTGTCACGATAATATTTGTGAAAGATTGCATGTACTGACTGCAAACCTTGTTATTCTTTCACACATCTTAATTTGAGATGCCTTGCCCAAAAGGTTATCATATCTAACAAATTTTCATTGCAGAGCAACCCTGGTTGGGGATTTGACAAGAAATGTCAGTTCATGGATAAGCTCGCGTGGGAGGTTTCTCAGCATTATAAGTAGAACAGAACACCTGTTGTATTACAATGAACAACCAATTCAACATCTTCCCCAAGGTTATATTGTGAAGCCATCTGGTATTTGAAAGATGAGATCATTCATTTTCATTGGAGAAATGATCAGAGATTTGCAAATTCTTTTTTTTTTTTTTTTTTGGCTTGTGATTTAATGTGCTTACTGAGCACTTTCAATAATCTCATTCAAGTGTTATATTCCTTTGTTTACCATTTGTATATTAGAGGCTATGTTTAGTTTTGTAGCGAGAAATATCAGGTTGAAGTTATAACGACATTGGTATGGCTTTAAGCTCTTCATGTGCAGCAGGTCATACCTAATTCCTTTTGAAGGTGAGTGCTTTTACTGTCTCTTGGTGTTTGCGACTTAACAGTGTTCATGACGAAAGGAAATACAAGCACAGCACTAGTTGAATGCATGTGGTTTTTATGTCTGCAGATTTTAACAGCAGGATGCTACTTATTTTGCCTCTTTACCGTTGAGACTACTCTTTCTTGATATTTTCTTTTGAAACAAACCATTGGTTGATTGTATATAATAAAGAGAAAATTAAGGGGTATGTGTATTCCGGGTGAATCCAATTTCCAGGAGAGAAACAATTTGAGTTGATATGGTATTAGGATCTTTTTTCTGCAGCTCCTATCTCTTCTGTTTTTGATAATTCAGCGTTCTTCCTGATAAAGGTATTTAAAAACGAACCTTTCATTTTCATTTCTCTTATTATTTTGGTTCTGCACTGAAAATGTTAATTTTTGAAGTATTCAGAAGTAATGGATTGTTCCAATGGCTGATGTGTGAATGAATAAACAATAGACAGATTGATAGTTCGGTTCCGATTATTTTGGTTGTGGAAGGAAAATGATTTTCTTTTCCTCAGAAATAAATAGAATTAGGTTTTGAATCTATATACATATACGGAGAACTCATTTTCTGGTAATATTTTGGTTTTTTTTTTCAAGTTCTAATTTTGAAATGAAAATAGTTCAGTAGTCAAATAAAATAAATTTATAGTTTTTTTTTAAATCATATTTATCTTATAAATTTAAGAAAATGTCGTAATGCAAATAAACTGGATGATTCATTCTTTTTTTCACCAATTTGTTCCCAAAGGAATCAGCTGTTTGCAATGCATTATAACGAGGGGATGCATAGTTTCCTAGTTGAGGCTTGCCTTGAATCTTATAATCTCGGCCTCCGTTTGTGGTTTGACACTTTGACTGTTACCATGCATTTCATTAAATATGCATGTAAACAAATCTTTTACGACCCAATTCATATCGGAAAATTTATAAAAATAACTATAAAATTTTTATTATTTTCACAATTAATCTTCTAATTTTTTTCTATCAACATTAGTCAAATATACGTTTTTTTTTTCCGAATTATCTTTATTTTTGCTAACCGACCTGTCGCACTTAGTTTACATGCATATTTTGCTAACCAATCTGTCAAATATACGTTTTTTTTCTCAAATTATCCTTATTTTTGCTAACCAACCTGTCACACATTCTAAGTGCGACAGGTGCCTGTCGCACCAAACACCAATTTTTTTTTTTTTTTGCTCACTCCCTTTCCCTTCACGTGATTCTGAGTATCCAATCCCGGCCAGCTGCTTCTTATCAGCTCTTACAATGACATTACATGCTTTGTCACTTAACTGAAACCTTTCATCACCATCTCTTCCCTTTCTCTCAAGTCTCTGCCCTGTCAAAGGAATGAAACGGACCTGTAATAGTTACTTTTTACAGCGAAAGCTCAAATAAACTGAGAAGAGGAAGAAGAGTGCCCCTGTTTCCTGTTTCAGTTTCATTACACTAACCAAACACCATGTCCACTAGAAGAAAACCCCTTCTTCCGCAGTTGTTATTTTTCCTATCAAATACTTTTTCTGTTGATTACATCTTGTTCTGCTTCTCGTTCTGCTTGTATGCACTTCAAGGTGGCAATGCATAAACCATACTCCTGCGAAGAAATTTATATAATTATGATTAAATGGCATTTAAATAGCAAGCATATTATGGCGCCTATTGTTTTATCTCATTTACCTGGATATCTGCAAGGAACCGAATTGCTACCCAGCCACCCGAGGGCACGCCAACTGTGTTCCTTTCAACGGGATCGACAAGGTTAAATTTTGTAGGGTCCTTATTTGGATCCAAATTTCCAAAACCTTGGCCGACGAGTGAAGAGGGTGGCTCTCAGCTCCAAGAATGCTTGTATCCTGCATTATTAGCTCCACACTAGAGTTAAAAGGAAGCACCACTAGCTTTGTTCCATTGCTTACCATCGTGTTATTGGGTGGAGTGCCCGTGTAATTAAATGCAATCAATGGACTGGTAGGAAAATCAGGGGTGTAAACACCATCTGATTTTCCAGTAAAGTGAGCTTGGAGTAGAGCTGTGGTTGGCATTACAAAAGAAATGTTATTGACTGAAGCTTGGGAGCTTGGCAGGTTTGGTTACTCTGGCAGGGGCTTGTTCCATTTCCGAAATAGAGTGTGTTTCTACTGCCGCCACGGCTGATTTAAAAGCCATCGCCGACTGCATGATATCGGCCGGCTACAGGAAGGAGTGTTGGGGGAGATATGAGAGAGAGGGGTATTTTTGTCTCAAAGGTTTTTTTATGCTTAATGTTGATAGAAATTTGTTTGGGGAGTTAAGATGAAAAACGCTAAAATTTTTATGGCTATTTTTATAAATTCTCCATTCATATCTATCCATTTGTAAATTGTAATGCTAGCTTAATTTATTAAGTTGTTGTATTCGTTGGCTCCAATAATTTGAATAAAATATGTGTTGATATACAAATATCTGTATAATTCTTTTGAATTATATATTTTTGAGATATCGGAGATAACTATCGGAAAACGATAATGATATAATTTTGTAAACTTTTTCGTCATCAACTCATCTCGCCATATTCTTTACGTTGACATGATCAACTTGGCCATGAATCTTTGTCTCATCGTTATTACCATCTTGTTCATCATCCTTAAAACATTTATATCTAATCATCGCCTCTCATCTTTGGGTATCTTCTCTGACAACCTATGGTTATAATTAGATTAGAGTAGTTTAGTGGGTTAACCTAAAAAAAATTACTCTATTAATTTAGTTATAAGATCTCTGATACTTTATTATGTTGGCTAATATTAAGCATCTATAGTATTATGAAACAAAGGATCACCCTATACTTACATTAAGGTATCGACAGTGCTTATCAAATTATGTAGAACATTAAATCTTTTGATTATAAGAAACTTATAGCAAATATAGTCATTCTTTTTAATTATATCTAACTCTGATGTGACCTATGATTGATGTATTATTGTGTTCCAAAGAATAATTTGTAGTTAAGCACAAGGGCCTTGTTATCTTATATAATCCGTCAGATTAGACTAATGAAATCGAACGGATGGAAGTTAATTGCACAACCAAAGACAATAAGTGGACAACCGAGAAGAGGGAATGCGAGTTTGGGCGATTAAACACGAATCAACTGAAAAAATATATATATATATATATGTCAAATCTTTTAAGATACTACACAAGCCCAAGCAATTAATTAAATTAACTTGAAAAAATAAGGACTTAGTTCTATCACGGCCATCAATGAAACATTAGACACAACCATGGTGCCATCGTGAAGCACCCACTTTCAGCTACTCCTTTGAAGGCAACGCTGGGACTAGCAGTTTGGAATTTAAATTTAAAAGAATTATGATCGGGTTGGTGGGCAAGCGATGAAAGATAAAGAGGAAACGATGAATGATGGATATCCGCACCAAAAGATAAGGGACAGCCAGAGTTATGGTCGGGTTCATGGATTAACGCTTCTTGTGAAAAATTCTTAGACACATTTTTCTTTTTCTTGTTCAATTTTGTTATTAATGTAATTTTTTTGAAAATAAACATTTCATGATGCATGTGCATTCTCATGTTCTTACATGATGATATGTTTTTAGATTTTAAAAGTTACATATTTTTCAGCAAAACTCAAATTTTTATTTTCTAAGTGCACTTACAAGTTTTTACCCGTCACAATTGAGTATGTTGCGTTCTTTTACTTATAATTTTGTCTATAAAACTTCAAATTCAGTTCTGTAAAATCCTGTGAAAAGCTTATTCAATAAGCTTTCTAACGGTATGTATATCTCGTTCTAATTATATTTCATTCGTTCACAGTTGAATTTTGAATTTCTCTACTCTGCACTATGTGTTTGTTTCTTAAAATATCATCATGATATTTCGTTTTTGGTATTTTCCTTTATGTTTCTGACTTGTTTGTGTTGGATTATATTTATCCTGGGATTATCAGAGTGTCAGATTAGCCTTTGGATTCGTTCTGCCTTCCACTCTATATCCAATCTTTTTCCCCTACCAGTTACTCTTCTATAAAATTTATGTTTGTAGTTGCTCCAAATTCTTCCCTTTTGCAATCTTTTGGCAAAAGAGGGGGAGTAATTGAATTGTTCATTTGAAGTTTTCAATTGCTTGATGTAATGAATTAGGGGAGTAGTATTTTCAATTGTAGGGGGAATTTTTATTTTTGTTTAAAAATTTTTAAATTTTCGGATTTCTAGTTCTTAGGGGAAGTTTATCTTTGTATTGCTCTTGATTTTCTGGTTAATGTTACCTTTCTATTTATTGATCAATAAAATTAGCATTTTATTTTAATTCTTGCCTTGGTTTATTTAAATGAACTAATATGCTAATTGCCAATTATTTAGTTCCTTATTGTTGTTTATGCTTATTTCATATTCATGTTTTAGCACCATGTTTCATGGAAGACTTATGTTTGATTGTTTTTGCCACAAGAATGCTAAAGGGGCAGATTGTTAAGTACATTATTTATACAGTTGACATCTTACGACAAGTTTAGTTAAATTGAAATTTTATTTATTGCATATCTTGCAATAGGGATTAATTTATTAGAAATGTTTATTTTCTAATTTAATTAGATGTGTAATTTAGCAAGTCAATTTATGATGAGATTTTATAATTGGTGCATGAGATCTATTTAGAACAAGAAGTTGGCTCAAATAGAAGGTTCATTAAATGTTCTAGATAGTTCTTGTGAGACAAGTTAGACACGAAGATCAGATTTATTTCTATATAGATTCATAAGAATTATAAGAGTAAAAAGCTCTTATTTGGAAAAAATTTAAGTCTTTTAAGACTTGTTATTTTTGTGAAATTCTAGTACCCATATAAAGCGAGGTATTTCACAATTGAAGGTACACAACACAAAACATAAAGTATAAAAGCAAATTTTTGCCTCCTCCCTAGAGAATTCAGATTTGGCACATAATATTGTATTGATTTATTTACTTATCTTCTTTTCATATTTGTAAATAGTCTATGTAGATCTTGGATCACTACACATTAAAGAATTAAAGAATTATTATTGATAACTTTGTGAAGTGCCTTTGATGATCATGAATCAAGAAGGGTAGCAATTATTCAAGAGGAACATATTCAATCTAAGGTTGACTAAACTGTATGGTAATAAACTGTAAGTGAATGTCTTAAATTTAGTAAATTCATAGGTTGTAACATCTCAACTTAGTGAATTACTTTTCATTGGAACGTACCCTCATAGATGTATAATTGATTAATCCGAACAACCGTAAAATCTTCGTGTCATTTAATTTTTGTAATTTATTTTATTTTTAAAAAATTAATATTTTTTATGAATAGTAATTATAAACAGTAACCATAAACAGTCCCCCGAGTAACAATAAACAATATTTCTAAAAATTAATTAAGTTGTTAATTCTAAATTTTTAATTGTCTACATCTATTTGCAATAAATCTAAATTTCTTTCACATGGCATGCCGATGTTGAGCTTGATGTTAAACCCTCGTTGATCATTGCAGATCAATGCCCCCGAAAGTGGTTCCTCCCAAAATCATACCTCCTTATAATAAATTACCTTCCACTGTTTGGATGATCTCACTAATTTAGATCAAAACCGTTAACCGATTTCCTGTATAACCCCACTGCATATGAACTTAGTCCTTCTTCTTAGTCAATTTTCCTAAGGTCCAAAGACTATACATCAAAACCAAGCATACCCCATTACCTTTTTTTCCCCAAACAAAGCTTTCCCACTTATTAAACTAACCTCTACACAAAGATTTACGCACAATCCAAAAATCCCATCACTTTAGACCAAGCAAATATTTATTTCCGTTACCGTTTTATATATTCAATACATCACAGCCAGTCATTACTGTTTTACCCTGTATCCGAGTCAGTTTCCATACCTTTTATCCCAGTTCCTCACAACTCCCTCACTAGCGCTAACCTTAATTTCCAACTGTTTAGATTTTAAACTCCATACGCAACGGTTCTCTTTTTCTTATGTTTTTTTACCTTATTTTGTAACATAACATCTGCCTAATTGCAAATTACTAATATTTTGATCAAAATTGAAAATCTGTGTCAACTAACTTTCTAGCAATAGCATCAAGCGGACATTGTCTATTTAAGATTGCATTCCACTTGTCAATTTATCATGAATTTGGTTTTTGAATACCATTAAATTTTAATATACGTAAGAAGGTATACATATAATTACAAAATGATGGTTCGAATTAGTTTAAATTGAATTCGCCTAAATGTTTTAACTTGTAATTTAAATAGCATTTAAAAGACTCTTATGCTCAATGGAATATTTAATTGCGGGGAAAGAGCATTCATTTTTTTTTATTATATGAGACTATTGCTCAAATTAAAATTCATATTACATGATACTATAATTGATATTTATAAATTAGATTATTACTGGGACCAACTTACATCAATGCTAATGGAGCTCTGCCCAGATTTTAAACTCACACAATATTTGAGAGATTTTAACTCACACAATATTCTTCACTCTTCGAGTAAAGAAGAAGACTACTTTCACTCAATTTTAATTGAGTAAGGAAATACCCCATAATGCACTTGTGGAAGTTCGAACTACTGCCTTCCCACTAGGAGGGCAACAACCCTGACCACTCGGCTTTTGGCCGAGTAGCTGGGGAAAGAACATTCATTGACTGACCTTTTTAGAGCTCGAAAGAGTCACCAGCCATGCATGGGCATTAACATTTCAGGGAACAAAAAAAAAGGAAAAAAAAAAATGATTATATGAAGATCAACCAAACATGCACTTTTTTTTAAACTGATTAAGTATCAGTTGGTTACTGTATTATACAGAAATATATACAACTGCTATGACAGCAGGTCATTACACTGATATTTACAATCAAATATATACATGAAACTTATATTATTACATTTTTATTCTATGAAGTACATGCTCATCCAAATACCCCTCGCAGAACAGTGATGTCTTTACTCCACTCGCATTTCGCAAAGGAGAAAGGGAGATTAAGTCCGTGTGGACTCGAACCATTACCTTCATAATTATACTTAGCTTTAAGGGAAATAGTGTATCACTAGACTACAAGCCTAAGTGGCAAGCAAACATACACTTACCAGCTGCACAATTATTTTTTTTAAATTATTTTAATCTTTCCCAACAACTTGCTACATAATCAAATCCTTTACTTGTAACATTAATTGAATTTGTTACTTTGAATTTATCATTTAATGGAATGCGAATCCTCTCTGCTCTGTACTCTGTAACAATTTGTAATCTTGTCCTATTGATAAATTTGGTATCATATACAAAAAATTTCACATGCAAAACTTATTAAATTATACCGCATATTTTTGGTGATTGGCTCGCTCTCTCTCAGTGTGATTGTCTTTTTATTATATTAATATAAAAACTGATCGTAATTCCAGATCCATATGTCCTAATCTATAACTGAAAACAAAATCAATTAGTTCACAAATCCATTTTTAACTCTTTATTTCAATGTTTTTAGAATTTGAATTTGGGAAGATAATTAGACAAATTTATTTTAAAAATCATTCGATTAAACCCAAAAATTATAAAACAAAGAAAATTATTCGCTGAGTTACTGAAATCATGACTCCGCACAAAGCCAAAGGCCATGATTTCGCCATTTGGGTTGATGATCACACCATGATTTGTTTCCCTATTCAACGTATCATCGTCATTGTTTAATCAAAAGACACAATAATAAGCACTGGAGTAGCAAATCATATAATATAAGCGACTCATTGAAACATTGATGTCATGCATCGATGCATTATATCATGTGATAATTGATATCAGGCGTCACGTGATTAAAAATAAGGGAAAAAAAAAATAATTGCGTTTTTTTTAAATTAATAATTTTTTTTGTTTTAACGGAAATATAAAAATTCGCGTCCGCAAGTCTGTCACTGTCAACACAACAGTTATACTTATCCCTCTAGAACGATCACATCCGTCCACGTTTCACGCAGTGAAAAATCTTTGGGAATCTACATTCGCTGGGTCCCACTCGTTCGTACTCTCCCTTTAAATAACACCTCACCGCCATTTTATCTTTGACCGCAAAATGACCTCGCTACCCCCCCCCTTCTCGCATCCGACGGTCCAAAACCAGTCATTACACCTTCGTCACCCCGAACCCCACATTTTCCACATTCAAGCTAATAGTGTTGTGCCACGTGGATAATCTGATTAAAAGTGGATTGTGTTATGGTGCGAGTTAAATAGATGGAAAAATTACCAAAATGTTGAGAATAAAGTGCGAGGGGAGGGATAGTGTACTAAGTGTGTGAGTGAAGGGGAAAAAAAAAAAAAAATTGAACGTGAGGAGGCTGCAGTGAGCTTACCCACCTAAAGAATCAAAGAATCTTTTTTAGCCAAGAAGAAAAGCGCAAACAAAAACAGAAGAGAAACAAAGAAAATAAAGATAGTGTGTTTTTTTGCTCAAATTTCTTGCTGTGGAATTGAGGTATCCTTGCTTTTTTGTTCAAACCAAGCCCATTTTGGAATTTCCTTTCTTTTTTTTTTAATTTTTGTAGCTGGTTTTGCTTTGCTTTTGCTTTTGTTTCTGAGCTTTTCTGTGCTTTAATCTTAGGTTAATGCGATGCTAGATGGTTGATTTCATCTGGGTTTTTTTCTTTATTTTTTTTTACCTTGACTGAAGTGGGAAATGGGTTGTCTGGTGAATTGTTAGCTTTGTAGAATAATGCTGCATTTTCTGGGTTTTGTTTTGGGCACTTTTGTGAGGGATTAAGGGGAAATGGGAGTTTCTTTTTCCTGCTTTAAAGATGGTGGCTTGGTCTCTGGCTCTTGTATCTCTGTTGGGTATGTTCAATGGGTCTCTTTTTGTAAGTATCGTTGCCTTTTGCTCTCTTTGAACTGGATTTAATTTTTGATTCATAAAAATGTAGATGTTTCTCGGTGGAAAAATTGTTATATCTGAATTTTTTTTTTAAAAGAGCTTAGAGATACATTTTGCAAAGGGATTTAGGAGTTACTAATTTAGGGAATTAAATTTTAGGCTCCAAAGCGTGTTCTACTCCACAAATAAGCTCTTTATGCCATTTACAAGGGCTTCTGGTTGTGGAGTTTGCTGCTGGGAAATTCTTGGTGTCCTAAGAGAATTTGTAAAGTGTGTGTGAGAGAGGCAGCTTGTAAAGTAGGGTGTTTTCTCTGAAATGTGGAACGCAAGGATGGGAGAAGCTTCTGAATGTTATAACGTTGCTTATTTGGCATAAATGGTGGTGTCGTGACAAATCATGAAAGTATCTGAATGTATTTTTATTTAGTCTTGAGTAAAAGTGGCTGTTTTATGCACGACTCTGCATGGATATCTAGAATTGGGGCAGTAAAAGGCTTTTAAAAGTATGCTGTCTTGGCTTTAGATCTTGGTGAGAATTTGGATTTTAAATTTTTGAATGTGTATAATGTATCAAGTTTGAGATTGAATCCCATTAGCACTAGATGATATTTGTGGAGAGTGTTTTTGGGTCTGGAATCTTCTATTTATGTGCTAGGCTGTATAGTGGTAAGGATGCGAGATTAAATATTATCTGTGTGGATGATAAGAGTTTTCTATCTACAGCCAGGACGACTTTGTTGAGATCATTGGAATTGTGATTCTCCTCATGCTCTCCTTTTGGCAAGTATAGGTCTTTCTAGGATGTTTGTAGACGCTTAGTCCTGTAGGCATCTTTGTTTTAGAAGTTTTAATTTTTCTTTTGGTGTAGCTTGGAGTGCTTATAATGTGTTAGATTTGACCACATTAAAACATTTGTTTGATTTGTTTTTTTGTCAATCAGATGTTTGGATATATATTTGTTGTAATTGATATTCTGCATAAGTAGTTCTGGAGGAGCTCTTCAACACTTATTGTGAGAACCTGGGCTTATGCTAAGACTGAAAAATTTTCTTTATGGACTTTGATTTTTAGTCATGTTCCAGGTCGTAGTCTTTGAAATGGAGTTATTTGCTTAATTTCAGATACTACATTATATTGATGTTAACAAACAGGGAGGCTTATCTCTACTGATTCTATTTGATATAAGCAAACAATTGATTTTCTGGACTCAATAACACTGAGTGCTACCTTTATTGCTTTTTGTTGAAATCTTTGCTCTGGAAGAATTTATAAAAATGTCATAGTGACTTTTTTCTTCTTTCTGATGTACTTGAAATCTGGAAGTAGGTATTTTTGCTTCAATTCTCATTTTGTAGGGTGGATTGTTCCTGTAGACGCTTCAAGATTACAAACTAAAATAGACCTCTTATTTATTTATTTATTTACTTATTTTTATACACCGCAGAGAAGCACATAAATCTGGTTGTGCACTTTATAAAAAGAATGAATGATGTTTGTTTTTCTATAAAGAATGAATGTTGTCTGCTTCGCTATTCTGATTGCTAACTTTGCAAGTTTGAATCAGAAAACTTGTAAGGATTGCACCACCAGGTATTGATTCTTGCTACATTCATGTTGCTGATCCTAAGGTATTGATATACCTGGCCACATGTAACTTTAGAGACTATCTTCTGGGTAGTGGGTTTCAGAGAGTTGGACATGAATTTGTGGGTGAGGACATGCTTGAGCCAAGGGAAGCTGATGTACCTGTCCTGTTTCTGGTCTTGGTTGTGCTTCCTCTGGTTGCTTATGTCTTGCTTGGAAAATGGAGTGAGGCTGCAAAGAAGAGGGAGAGAATAAGTTTGCTTGCTCAACTGGCTGCTGAAGAAGCTCTTAGAGTAGAAGCAGTTCCTTCTGTCAGTGTTTCTCCTCTTGTGCCCACATCAATAAATGAATTTCACGCGTCTACATCAAAAAATGAATTTAATGTGCCCGCATTGAAAAATGAATTTCCTGCGTCTACATCAAAAAATGGATTTCAGCTGTGTGCCAGATGCTTTGCTCCTGCTACAACTCGCTGCTCCAGATGCAAATCTGTCAGATATTGGTATATTTCACTTCTTTTTTTGCTGTAAAATATGCTATTATCAGTAATTTATATAATCCTTAAATTCTTGTCTAAGTTTTTATCTTATTGAGCTAGATCAAGACTGTATTATCTCAATCAAAGTGCCTACATTTGGAAGAGTTGCCAAATCTTAAAATAGTTCTCACCATAATCCGTACTCTACTTTGCAAATGGGTGGAATTTCCCACCTTGCATTCTTGGTTGAATAACTTATATCATGGATTAGAAGAGTTGACTATATCCCATTAAATTTCTTGATAATTCAACAAGTGTGTGTATACACACCTGCGCGTGCGCACACACACATGCATATGTACACACACGCGCGCGGACACATATACACATGCATGCACGACAAACCTGTTTTTTATTATCTTGCAGACCAGAGTTCTTGCTTGATGTCTTTTTCGGTTCCGAAATCTATTCAGCTTCTTTGTTTTTAGTCGTGTAACTATTGGCATTAGTGGTGTGAGTCTCAGTTTTTAGCTTTTTGAGGGAAATTAATTATAAGTTAGCATCTCTGTGGCACATATTCCACCACCACTCCTGGCTTATCATTTTTATTTTATTGTTTGCTAATCAGATTTTGATACTTGTAATTTCTTTTAGTGATATTGCCATTCATGAATTTGTTATTATTTTTATGCACGTAAAAAGGAAAGAAAAATGCATTTGAAATGTATTTATCACCGACAGGTATACAATATACCATTGTTATTAAACATCTCTTAGCATTTCTCAGTTTCAGACTGATAACCTGTGTGCAGTTCTGGAAAGTGCCAGATAATTCACTGGAGGCAAGTTCATAAGCAAGAGTGCCAGCAACTGGAGAAAACCAGCTCAAGCTCATCTTGTCTGGCTGGCTCAGTTGATGATTCTGTTAATGAAAGCTTGAACTTGCAGTTATCTGGGTACAATAAGCAGGGTGGGATGGGGGAAGCACCTCCAGATGGTGTGATTCATCCTTCAATGAGCAGATGTGCCTCTTCAAGCATGGATTGTTCTACACTTGAGAACTCCCAAACCTCCATGATGGAGAGAACTGTAGACAAGCGGGTTTACCGTAAATCCAAGAAAGACCTGTTAAGAAGAGATGTTGCAACTATGTTTGATTCTCGTGATGAGATCTTGAGGAGTTGCACTAGTGATCCAATTTCTTCTAATAATTTTTCAGCAAAAGAAGCTCCTATAAGGCATAAGGTTATTAGCATTTAAGTTAATTATTTATGCACCTGTTTTTTTCCAAGTGACGTTCATTTCCAATAATTATGTTAAGCATTTTTCTGCAGTCAAGAACTGGTGCCTCTGCTGTATCATCTGAAGAAAGTCAGAGAAACCTCAATTTGAACAGCTCAGATGGCTGTGCCTATGGTCAGGGTGCTACTGGAAGTACTACATATGATAGTAATGGTTATCGGAGCCGACATTGGAATATATCTGAACCAAGAAATAGCTGTGAATCTTCAAGCTCATCAAATTTTGCAAACTACGGGACGTATACAAATGAAAATGAGCTTGACTTCACATGTAATGGAAAAAAATTTCTTAATGAAAGTATAGAATTGAATGGTTATTGTGAAATGAAAGCAATGAATCCCATGGGGACAAAAAATTGTAAATCAGCAAAATCATGTACGAAAGTGGTTGGTGATCAGTCGTGCTTAGAAAAAGAGAGGAAGGGACCAATGACAGATGAATCAAGTAGGTTTTCTGGAATTTTCCTTTTTATATTTCTAGCACTATATGGTTTCTTCTAATTTTCTTTTTCTTATTTCTTTTGCTTTGCAGAAGCTGCAAGAGTGAGAGATACCATCCCTGCACAAGGAAGCAATGGTGTCTCAAAGATGGGAATTATGAAGATGATGGGATTAAGGAAGTCAACAAAACTCAGACAGGATAGCTCAGAACTCCGGCATGATCAGCACAGGAAACTAAAGGTTGGTTCCCCATTTCTTATACTCAGATATGAATTCAACTGGATTCATGCAAAGAGTTTGTGGAAGCTTTCATTTATATTTGTTATTTATTGTACTAGATGCTGTTTCCATATGAAGAGTTTCTGAAGTTATTTCAATATGAAGTCATTGACCTGTTATCACCCAGAGGCCTTCTCAATTGTGGGAACAGGTAATGTTTGTGCGTTCTACTATATGTTGCAGATTAGGAATGTAATCTTGATAAAAGGAATTGAAAATGATTCGGTTAGTCTAAATAGTCTAGGAATTAAACAATTATTAATTTCCTGATTTGCACATGTAGTTCAAAAGTGAACTTGTAATCTCGAGATTCTATTGCTTCTGATTTTCTATACTCATATATGGTAGCATGTATGTACTATTTTATGGATGATTGTTGATTATCCATACCTTTTGTTTTATTTGGTTTTTTAATCTCAGTTCTTAGTTCCATTCATGTATGAAGGGCTTAAAGGCTGATAAAATTTGATTATAAAGTGCCTACTGCACCTACAATGATGCAAATCGGTTGCACCTAACATATAGGGTCATCAATTAATAGGCCACAAATCATGTGGAAAGTCCTACTGTATTCAATGGATATTCTTGTCTGAATTGTAAATGACTGGGATAGACTTTCTGCTTGTTAAAGAAGTTTTAGAGCCTCATGCTACTTCATAGCATCTCAGATATTAGCTTATTGATTCTAACTTTTTATTATGCAGTTGCTATGCTAATGCTGTGCTGCAGTGTTTAACCTGCACAAAGCCTCTCGTCATCTACTTGCTCCGTAGATCACATTCAAGTGCCTGTACTTACATTTGCTCATTTCCTCTTATTGAGAGCTTTTAATTACTGGTAGTAGTGAACTTGTCATGAACATTAACATACCTATTGCTTGAATGACAGGCTGCGGGAAAGATTGGTGTCTCATGTGTGAGCTTGAGCAACATGTAATGATGTTAAGAGAAAGTGGGGGTCCTCTGTCTCCTGGTAGAATCCTTTCACACATGCGAAGTATTAGTTGCCAGATTGGGGATGGGAGTCAGGAAGATGCGCATGAATTTTTAAGGTCTTTGAGAATTGACAAGCTGAATTTTTTTTTTCCCCCTCTAGAGATACTGTTTTCCTTTTTCACTTCTCTTTTTATGTATCGAATAGTATCTGAATTATAAATAAATTTAAGTTCAGAAGTACGAACTTCTGTAGTTTTATTGTAACGTGAAATTTCAGTTGTCATTTATCCACAAATTCTCTTTCATATGTCAATTCTGTCTTTATCTAGGCTCCTAGTTGCTTCGATGCAATCCATATGCTTGGAGAGACATGGTGGTGAGAGCAAGGTTGATCCCAGATTGCAAGAAACAACTTTTATACAGCATACTTTTGGTGGACGACTTTGGTCAAAGGTTTTATTTCTTTTGTCTCCTTATAAACTTTGCTTACGCTCTGTTTCAGACATATCTTTAATTTACTGCTCATACGATATTATCCTTAACTTCTACTCTTTTGTTAATCTGTGATGCTCACAGTCAATTTTAATTGAATCAGGTCAAGTGTTTGAGATGTTCTCATGAGTCAGAGCGGTATGAAAACATTATGGATCTCACGTTGGAGATATATGGTTGGGTTGAGTCACTGGAAGATGCATTAACTCAATTTACAAGCCCTGAGGATCTGGATGGGGAAAACATGTATAAGTGTGCAAGGTTTGTCAACCTTGTTGAAGCCCATTTTTTTAATTTATGTTAAATGTTTAAACATGTATAATAACTTACCAGCTCTGCAAATGTATTGATTAAAAGGTGTGCTACATATGTTCGAGCAAGGAAGCAGTTGAGTATACATGAGGCTCCAAACATCCTAACAATTGTCTTGAAGAGATTCCAGGTATCATGTTATTTATTGATGAGAGTGAGGCCTTTATATGTTACTCTGTCATTGCTACCAATTTTATTGCTCCCTGGCTTTGCTGTAATCTCCAACCACGAGTCAGTTTCCTTGACGCTGACAGCTTTTAGTTTTGAACTCTTTTTTTATTGATTATTTGGTTGGTAGAGTTGTTTGAAAATTTATTTGTGTTTAAATATATTCACGTTTATCTTGTCTGAATATTATCTTCGGTTTATCATTATTTGATTTGTTGGATTATTTAGTTTTGGGTTTGGCTTTATCAGGAGGGAAGGTATGGAAAAATAAATAAATGTATCACTTTCCCGGAAATGCTGGATATGATGCCATTTATGACTGGAACTGGTGACACTCCTCCCCTTTTCATGCTTTATTCCGTTGTTGTACATCTGGATACACAGAATGCATCTTTTTCTGGACATTATGTGTCGTACATAAAAGATATGCAAGGCACTTGGTTCAGGATAGATGACACACAGGTAAATTTGTCTCTCCATTTTAAAAAGTGTTGGGTGAATTGGTGATAATTTCCTATGGAATGCTTTGTTTTTAACGTGTTTCCTTATGATGGCTCGATCTGATCATAGCTGCTAAATAACTTTTTTTTCCTTTGCACTTTGGGTGTGTTTAGAACACTGCATTGTCTTACATTTTAATGCAGGTTTATTGTATTATACTGTATTGTATTAACATTGTACTATAACAATGCTGTATAATATTTGTTGTTATACTGTATTATATTAATTTTGTTGTGATTAATTTAAATTATATATTTAGAAAATAATATTTATTAGTACTTAGAAAAATACTAAATACAGAAGTCTTAAACTTAAGAAATTTAATTTTTTTAGTTTAAATGTTCAAATGTAATAATATTTAATATCATTATTTACATTGTTATTAATTTTTAATTAATATTATTCCAGTTTATTCATATTTAAATATTTAATATTAGTTATTTTAAATTAATTAAAAATAGTTGAATTTTATATATTAATTATTGTAATAAAAAAATGTGATATTATATCATAATTTTATATATTGTTTAAGTATTTATTATTAATTATATTAAATTATTAAATATTAATCAATTTTATATATTAATTATTATAATGTAATTAAATAATACATTATTTAGTTATATTTTTAATATAATATAATATTATTTCACAAAATTATAAATCATTAATTTATGTTAAGAATTATAATGTAAAAATAAAAATTATATAATGTTATATTACAGTAAAAAGTTATATTTATTATAATTATTATAAAGTAAAAATAAAAAAACTAATGCAGCCATTGTCGCATTAGCTAAACCTGACTGTGCATTACAGTGCATTATAATGCACCATAATGCGGCCACTTGATGCAGCCAAACATGGGATTGCATTGCAACTCCATGTTTAGCTAATGCAATGAGGGCTAATGAGGGGGGTGTTCTCTCATTGAAAACTTGAATTCTGTTAACCCAGTGAACATTACACAAAATCTATTCTAGAGAAAACTGCATAGGAGTTACTTATATGTGGTTGGTGGGTTCCATGCTCATATGTGAAATAATAAGATTGAGTAATGTTGATTGGTTTTGCATATGATTAAATAATTATCATTTTTACTTTTTACTGCTGTGGAATTCTAAGCCCCAGATTTTGTATCATTTGCAGGTTCATCCAGTGCCTATGAGTCAGGTGATGTCAGAAGGAGCATATATGTTATTTTACATGAGGTAAGCATTTGACTTGCTGGTAATATGATCTTCAAATCAGTCTTTTCCTTTCTGTGAATATTTGTTACCATTTACTTATCTATATGATTCGTTAATCATTGCTGTATCCTGGACACAATTGTGATGTCAGTTTCTGCCCCTTGTTATGTGTTCTTACTCTTTTATTATCATTGTACTCGGTTGTATAGTTAAAACTGCCGCTTATGTGTTTAAATGAGTTACATGAATGTTCTACCAGTTGTTTGGGCCTTTGTGTAAAACAGCAGCCCCTTCTTTTCATTTGATATCAATAACTATATTTTGTACTTGTATAAATTTTCTCTTAGATCCTGTCCCCGTCCTCGGAGGACACTCTCTGGTAAAGCTATGCAACAACAGGTTCCAGCCTCTGCAAGGCATTCCATGCCTAAAAGTCAGAAGCATTCAAGACAAGGACAAAGCAATCCAAGCAGCCATTTTGTTGGAACAGAGTCATTTTCTGACCTCAGACCAGAGAATAATGGCTTTACTGATCACACTTCTAATGGCATTCTAAGGTGGGGTGCAAACAAAAATATGTCTCCAGTAATGGAAAGCTATGCTGAGTCACCAAGCATGGAGTTCTCTGATGTTACATCAAGTGATTGGTCCCTTTTCACAAGCTCAGATGAGGCTTCTTTCACGACTGAGAGTGCTAGGGACTCTTTTAGCACCGTTGATTATGCTGATGGAAGCAATGGAGATCCATTCTGCAGCATAAATGGTCCTGAATCTGCCAGTCCCAGGACTTTTTGCTGTAGGACTTTCTCTAGTAGTAAGCCTCGGACTAGATTCGTGTCAGAGAAGGGCTATGTTCTGGATTCTTACCTGTCAACTCAATCTCTAAACAGAGCATGGCAAGGAGAGAATTTAAGGCAGGTTATTGATTCATCAACTGAATTGTCTTCCGATAGAAACTGTGGCAGTTTTGTAAATTACGGGAGCAACCAGATGTATACTCTTGATCGGACTTCTGGTCACTGTAATCTTAGGTCATGGGATTCCTGACTGTTTTTTCAGTAGATGACTAAGCCGGGTAGATGTGGTGCCTCAAATTTTTGTTTTTAATAGTCTGTTGATTGGGGCATGTTGTTGGAATCTACCAAAGGAACATTCTTGTTACATCTGAAATTATTGTTGGAAGTTGTAAAGTGCCAGCATTTCCCTGAGCTCCAATTTGTTTGATTTGGCTTTTTCTCGCCGTTTGTTTATTTACTATAGTTACTTGAGACCTGGATATTTGGAAATTTCACAAGCAGCAAACGAAGATCATTTCTCTGCAGCTAAAGTACCGAAACTATGCCAACGGACGACACTTTATTCAATAATGGATCCCTCTTAACATTTCATATGACAATGCAAAACGATTATTACATTAACCGTATAAAGCAAAATCCATCTACTTGATTTCTCTCCACTTAGCTCCTCATTACAAACCAGATTTGCAAACTCAAATTGCAAACCCTTCTTCCAAATCAAACAAAAGCCATATCTCATTCACTCTGTTGTAAAATTCAAAGGGAGAGTTATACTGTGCAACAATGTAACTTGAAGTTGGGTCTTCTGCATGTCTTTTCTCAATGGCTGCAGCCCAGTCAGTGCCTGCAAGGCTGGCATGCAATGCAGCCGCTTCTTCACCAATGTTTGAGTCTGATACAAACCCGCTGAACTGTCTCACAGCCGCGTAAGTTGCTTTCCATTGTTGGAGATGGAGGCCTTTTGCTGGAGGTGGGTTGGCTTGGTTCACCTTTGGGACGTAAAAGCTAACGGTGAATGAAGATTCACAGAAGGGTCCATCACTTGGTAAAACTTCAGTGATTACTGGAGCTGTCATCTCTATTGTTTGCTCATACTCGTTCTTTCCTTGAATGTAATCAAATAGCCTGGAAGAGGATATATAAAGCCATACGTTAATATGACATTTGGCCAAGACAGTTCAGTGTGTGAAGCACGCTGAAAGGACGATAGAGAATTAGAGAATCAAATGCTATAAGGCTCTGAAGGGATATTTGATCAAATATTTCATTGACTACATATTTGTAAGGATAACACAGCAACTAGTTCCTTCAAGGAAAGAACCCAAAAAAAAAAAAAAAAGAATAGTTGATTCTCAATGAACCCCCATTAGATCTTAGTAGATGGTAAACCACTTTTACTCTCGAGTTGAAGTCCCGCATGTGCATATAATTTTTTCTTGAGTTCAAGTTCCTTTGTGTGCGTTTTTTTTTTTTCTATGACCTATTATGAGTCCAATATTGACCCTTGAAGGCTTAGATATTCGGACTATGGCATTTAAAATAAATATAAGATTTAAAACACTAGGGAGGGATCGAATAAGAGAAATTTTAAAATACATAATACAACCAATTAATGCATGTATGACATACATAATTAAATTTAATATAATCATTATTTACACGGTAATTTTTTTTAAAAAAATACACACATATCATTACATCATTTGCCTATTATACGACTAATTCGGTATCTATAATGTATTTTAAAATTTCTCGTCCAATAATTTATATTGAAGAGCAATATTAGGCATCCCAACATTCAATTCCTAATTTGAGTCCTAACTAATGTAGTATCCATCTATTATATGGTGATTAACAAATTTTACAAACTCTAAAATCCTATCATCTAAAAAAAATAACACATGGCATTAGAACTCACTCAAATGTTGGGATACTAACATTATTGCTATATTAAAACAGGTCTCGAAGACTTTCATTATAATATTCAAAAAAATGAAAGATTTAAAGTCCTAATCTTGTATTATCTGGCTTTCTATCTATAAAATAATCGCTAGTCAAACAAAGCAACAACAAAAAACTTAAACAAACGAAATCAACAAATTAAATAGACTACTAATAATTCAGAATTAAGAAAACAATCTTACTGGAGAAAGCCAGTTCTGGTAGCTTGAACTAGAGAGATATCTTGAATAGGGGAAGTAGACATCCACATGGACGAATTATAGCGACGAATTTCAAAGCCATTGCCAACATGAGCGGTCTCAAAGCTTGGACACTCAATTCTGTTGCATGTTGGTGGAAATATTTTCAACCCCTTTGAAGATTCAGGCCATAAACCCAAGTTCAGATTTGAGAGTAGGCCCAGAAGAACCGAAAACTTTAACATGCTCAAGCCTGCAGCCATTTTTGTTTTTTGAGTGGAGAGACTTCTGGGTGCTCGACGGGGAGGATAATGGATGAGTAATGCCTCAACGCAAAAATATTTATCACCCACATTGTTCGTGTTTTTGAACTGATGATTTTCTTGAGGTTCATGTGAAGACACGTGTCGTAACTCTTTTCATTTTTAATTTATCGAAAAATCGAAATTTATGGAAAAATGCTGACCAAATGGGTCTTGATGATAAGGCTGACTTTTACTGTTTTAAATCTTTTTAACCAAACAATTCGATTTAGTATTAAGTTGAGTTTTAAAATTGTAATTTTTATTTATTTATTTTTTTACAAAATTTGAGATTAATTTGTATTATTATTATAAGCTCAATAGTACAATATTTATGTGTTACATCATGTAAGTAATGTCGATTATAGTAAGAGATCACCACGTTATAACTTCTCATTAAGAGATTATAGGATTATTTATAGTTTAATTAACTTAATTTCAATCAATTAAGTCATTAAATTTGTCTATCTTTCAACTTAATAATAATTTTTGGTCATTATATAATTCATTGTAGTTGTAGTCTCTACTAAAACTTGGGTTCGATTCTTAGAAGTGGTTAGTGAGGTAAAAAAATATATTTAGGTTTGTCCACCCCCTTGTTTTTAAAATGAAAAAAGTTATTAAACTAACCTTTTTAGCATTTAATTTAAAAAATATGAATAATATCATTAAAAGATATTCTATAAAATATCTTTATATATTTAATTAATTTTTATCATTACCTAAATAAAAATTTAATAAGTAGTATTATTACCTATTTTTATAACTTGTGATAATATAGTGGCATACTATTATTATTCTTGTCTTTTGATTTTCTTCTTTAAATTAGCATTATTTATCTCCATAATGTTTTACGAATATTTTTCATAAAAGATTGTATTCAATTGAAAATAATTTAAGAATGATAATATATTATTTTATTATTTATAATTTGTAAGGATATAAATATAAAAATAATAATTTTTAAAATTAAAAAAGTGAACAACTTAACATTTATTATTAACAATTCTCATACAAAAAATAAACATATCATTGCCTGTGATATTTAGAATTTAGATTAATTTTAGATGTATTTAAATTTAAAAAAAAATACTTTCTGTTTCATGAAATCCACAGTTCAAGTCTCAAGATGAAAGACTGACACGTCACATCGTTCCCCATTAGCCACATAATAGTTGAAGGGTTTCCATGGCATATACAGGGGCAAATTTTGAAAGACTTGTGTTAATTTTCTAAAGTAATACGAGATTTACAAACATCGTGTATCTCCGAGTCAAATATTAAAGACTTTGAAGTTTGCAAGGTTGATAATACCCACACCTGAACCCGCGAGAGTGTTCATCACTGGTTAGTCAAGTGATTTCTTTGATATAAATCAATTCTCATGGAATCTCTGTAATGACTTAGTTGAGCGCGCGCATTGTGTTCGATGAAATTCCTGAATAAAACTTCTTGACATTTCTTCGACAAGTAAGACATCATGTGCTTTAGCCATTTCTTTTCTTGCTTACACATTTGTTGAAAGGAGGACCATGAAGAAACAAAGTTGCATGACAGATCCTAAGCCCGTTACTGCCCAGCTCTCATCAGCTGCTGGTGGTTAAGAAATTATGCGGCTGGATTTGATGTTTGCCTTACTCATCTGATTGTCTTCCTAATTTGGTGATTCTAGTTTATGATAAATACAGTGAATTAAAAGCCACAGCACCTTGATCTCTAAAGTTTCTTTGTTATGTTGGTCTACAGGTCTTACTTTCAGGAAGGTGGTTGGGTTGATAGAGCACAAATTGATTGTTTGATCCTCCGATGACGAGTCAAATAAAACTACGTGAAAACCATTCGGTCAAGTTTTGAGAAGTACATTCAACAATATTTGTAGATACAATCCTAACTTGTTTTCAGAAGCCTCAATTCCAAAAGGGATGGAAGAGTGTCTCTTATTATCTGAATCTTTCCCAAATTGTTTCGATATCTATTTAGCAAAACTCATGGTATGAAATTTCCAATCTTGATCTTCGAAACTAACTTTCTCGAAGGACTGCTTCTGGTTCCGCACCAACCTTTTTTCTTTTTTTACCAACAATAAAATGACTGGATACGTCTCCATGTCTTATCTGTTTTGCCAAAAGGAAATACAAATTCTTTTACACAGAATATGCATTTTCAAGAACTTATGCATATGCTAGTTAATGTTCTTTATAAATATCAGATTCAATCATATTTGTTTAATTGCAGAAAGAACTCTGTCGGAGCAGCAAGGGAAAATTTTCTTGTAAGAACCAGAAATGTTAATGAAAGGAAAAGGATTTAATTATACATTCTGTTTTTTGTCACTAACAACACTAAAACGAGTCAGTAGAGAGCAAGCTTATGTATAGTCATTCCTAGAAGCAGTCTGTCAGCATTGGATTCTTCATCAAGGGTTGGTACTTAGTAGTGAGGACAAAACCAAACTAAAGTGCTACCCACATATGTGTTTTATTAATTAACAACAACAATTTCACTGAAAAAACGTATGTATGGTCATTCATTCAATTTTCAAGGAAGGTAAAACGAAATCTTGAAGCAAAAGCGTTGACTGAAAAAAACTGAAAAAAATAGCGGCTTTAGTGCATCATCCTACTCGATCAAAATTACAAGAAGCAAAAGCTGGAGGAGATATTTGGAGTTACCTTTTTGATTGATTTATCTCAATAAAATTATTATTATTAATGTTAAAAGAATGAATTTTTGAGTTGATATGAAATGAAGGAACGCGGGGAAAAGGAGAAGGGTGTGAGGAAGGAGTGAGAGTGCAACGGTGACGTTTTGTGGGTGTAGTAGGGGGAACAAGTGGCCAGATGAGGAAGTGGCGGGTGACAAATACAGGAGGGAAAAGGAAGGCGCGCAGCCGCGCACGAGTCATTTGTATTTACTTTTATTCATTAGGAAATTGGGAACGGTGAAAAAAAATTGATACGACATTTTGTTAAAAAATTGGGAACAAGCTTTTGTACATTTTTTTTTATAAGATTCAAATAAATTAATTATATTATTTTATTATTAATTATATTATTGCATTAATTAATTGATAAATGATACATCATTTGAGATAATTTTTTGAAATAAAAAATTAAAAATGTATAGCATTACTCTTTTTTTATTTACTTTTAAAAAATTCTTTAATATATGTAAAAACAAAATTCCGTAGTTTTGATGGTGAAATTGATATTACATTTTGTTAAGCATTTATTGTATCGCGATAAATTGTATGCATTTTTCGTATCGCAATAAATTGTATCTTTTTCTTTTCTTTTCTTTTTTCTTTTGCGTTTTTCGGTAGGTTTCATGGGGGGTTTAGAATCCTCTCCTATCTGAGCACTTATGATCTTTTATAAATTTTGTGCCACATATCTTTTAATATTTGTGAATGATTAGGATTTAATTACTTTTTCTTTTTAATTTATAAAATACCAATCATATTAACAGAATTTTCTCAAATAAAAATCAGATCATAAGAGAATTTTAATCCTTCGTGTAGACTTGCCTGCTTACGCATCATTTTTTTTTAAATTAATTCGGAATATTATTACCTTTTTGTAAGATTTTAGATACGAATAATTGAAAATGGAGTACGATTTTTGCAGGTAATTATTTTTCTGAATGACAGACTTCATTTATTTCCGAATAACCAATCAAAAATAACAAAGTAATTGCTTGGGATCGAGGCAAACATAAAAACCAAAGCAACAGAGTACAAATTTAGTTAAAACATCTACCACTTGATTACAAATCTAAAAGACATGGCGAATCAAAAAATTTTATTTTGGTCGTAATAAGTATTGAACATCACAACTCTATATCCTTTCAGAAAAAAAATAATAATTCGTAACTCTATACGAGTACTATGTCATTCCAAGACTAGCTGAACAACATGTAAATTTTTATTTTTATTTGAATTTAATTTTTTTTATCGAATTTACACAATTTTATTAAAGCATAAACTTCAAATGTTAATGTTGTATCCTTATCTAATAACTTAAATAGTAATATGATTATTCAACAAAAAAAGAAATTATGACAGATTCATTAAAAATTTAAAGTCAACTTGTAACTGCAATATTAACAATTTTTTTTAATTTCATGTACGTGATATTTGAATTCATATTCTTACATGAATTAATGACTGAGATGTGGTCCCATTAACATGATAATTATATTTATTTTTATTATTTTAAATTTTACTCTCATAACTATCAAACAAGTCAAAAGTCTTTAAAGAAAATGCCACATGATGCTTAGTGAATTAACATTCTCACATGAGAGATCAATTAGATTCTTATCTAAAATTTTAAATCTAAGTTATTCGGTGGCTAAATAAAACTTTAATTAAGTAAATACGTAAATATAATTTCTTAAATGATATAATTTTGTAGTTTGATTATTATTTTATTCTTAAGTCACACAACACTCAACTTGTTGCTAAGATAAAGCAAAGGTCTAAGTTCTCATTATATTCAAGGGACCTTGTTTGATTAATTGGTTGACTCTTTATCCAATTTGGACCGTTTGTTTTTTTTAGGCAGGAGTTCCGTGAATCTATCATATTTCTTTTGATTTACACTAAAAGTAAATGGATTCTTAAAGCGATTAATTATTTAGTATCAACACAACAATTTAGATATTTGTCTAGTTTGTTACAAAAATCTTCATTTTTTTGCTACATAATGTATCCATATAAAATACATATATGTTACTTTAATGGATAGTTCTAGTCAAATTTGATAAATCTTTCTAACTTTGGCTTAACAATTTTACTAATTCAAATTAATTCTATAGATTTATAATGTGATAGTAATAAATTAACTTTAAGGTTATTTTAATATTGTATTATAATGTGCTAACATTTACGATCAATAATTAAAAAATTGTTAAATCTTTTATTGACAACTAAGTTATGAAACAATTTTAATGTTTAAGGTTTAGATCAGATTATATATTTATGAATACATGTTCTTAATATAAAGTCGAGACAACCTTTCTTGACAGCTTCCATTATGACGAAATACATAATTTATATTACATAAAAAATTATTCAATATAATAAAGAGTCTGATCTAAACCTTATTCTTTCTTGCCTCTATGGATGTAGGTTTAATTATCGAACCATGTAATTCTTGTGTCCTTTATTTTTCTATAATTATTTAGTGCGCTTGATTCTGCATTCCGCGCACAACAACCTGTCAAGCTATTGTGTGAAAGGTTGAGCACTTTGAGTGATTTAAAGTTTCCTAGTACTTCAGGAATCTTTCCGTGGAATCGATTGCTTGAAAAATACATTGCTCTAAACATGACTAAGATCTTTTGCAATTGAAAATTACGTCCTTTCATTGCCACCGTTATGGACTCGTCATAGAAGGCTCCACCCATATTTTCAATTCTTCCCTGTTCGTCCACATTCTTCATTGCTTCCATACTAGGAAAAATCCTTCTTGGCAGAAAACTAGTGAATTCATTATGAGAGAGATCAATGATTCGAAGGGCTTGAAAGGGAAATGTAATATTGGAGTTGCATAGTAGACCATCGAATCGATTTGACCTCAAGACAAGACTTTTTAGCTCCGGAAGTGATCCCAACCAACATGGAAATGAGTCACTTATCATGTTGTTCTCCACATTGACAACTTCCAGCTTAATACATTTAGCCAGAGATCTTGTTAATGGCCCTTCTAACTTGTTAAAGGACTTGCATTTGCGAAAGTATCTTGGATCCTCAAGGCTGTTGTTCTTCAAGTGCAGAGTAATCAGCTCAGTGCTAAAGTTTCCAAGACACGGGGGAATTGTTTCGTCAAATTGTTGTCAGATAAGGAAAGATATTGAAGGAAACTCAAGCTGCAAATAGATGGAGGGATCCGTCCGGACAATTTATTGTTTGAAACTAAGAAGACTTCAGTTGAAGGTGGTGGAACCAGAATTGATTCTTGGATTCTGTTGTTTCGCAGATCAAGGGTGGTGATATTCATCCATGGATGTAGCTCTCTATGTGTCAAAAAATTGTTGGAAAGAACAAGGACAGTCAAACTTTTGCATCCTTGAGAACCATATTTCGAAATCCGACCATGAATTCTGCTGTTAGAGAGCTCTAAGACTCTTAAATTTTCTGAGTTTCTCAAGAAACTTGGGAACTCACTGACATTGCAATTAGAGAAACGCAAAATCTTAAGGCTAGGTAAGGAATATTTGATAAAGATTTTGGCAGAAGAGGTAAATGAGAGTAGGCTGTTATTTGAAAGATCAAGAAATTGGAGCTTTTGTAACTTTGAGAACTGGTCAAATCCGATTGCGCCACCAAATCATTTTGATGAAAGGTCGAGAATAGTGAGGTTCGCTAATTGAAAGATGGAATTAGGAATTGTACCACGGATCTCATTTTCTTCCAAACGAACATCCTGTAGTGAATTAGGCCACTGGAATGGATCAATAAGACCATTGAGCTTGTTCCATGCAAGGTTTATAGAAATCAAAGAAGGCAGAGTGAACAACCAAGATGGTACTCTGCCTTCGAAATAGTTTCCAGAAAGGTCTAAAGTGGTTAAATAAGACAATCCACTTACATGATAAGGCAGTTGGCCTGTAAAATGATTTGATGCGAACACAATTTCAGTAGCTCTGGTAAGGTTTCCGATTGATGTTGGAATTGACCCAGTGAAATTGCAGAATCCAATATGTAAAACCTTCAAGAAAAATAGATTTCCAATTGAATATGGTATTTCGCCTAAAAAATTACTGAGAGAAAGATCCAACTTCCTAAGAGAACTACTCCAATTAGACTTCGGGAGATAACCTGTGAGTTGACTGTTTAGTTTTAAATTGAGTATTTGAAGATTTGGAAAAGGAAAAATGTCGTCTGGGAAATTTCCTTCCATCGCAGTATCACCCATATCGAGATCCATCACTGTTGAAGACAAGCTTAATAGAGAAAAGGGTTTGATCAAAGACATGTTTGTCTTTCTGAGATGTAGAAGGCTTAATTTTGTGAGGTTACTCGCAAGCAAATCAAAAGTTCTATGTTCGATTGTCAAGACACAGAAGGAAAGGTCAAGATGAGTTAGTTTGGACGAGTGGGACATTTCATAAGGGACTAGGCCACCAAAATTGGAAGCCGAGAGGTTAAGATACGTCAATTCCTTCAGCCGTCCAAACTCCGGAGAGAGTTGAGAACCGAGGAAATTGCTATAAGCAAGGTTGAGAGATTGGAGATGTGAAAGATGAAAGAGGGTGCTATTGTCATCGATGGTACCTACAAGCCAACTGCAGCTGCTATAAAGGTCGAGGCCAATCACGTTTCCAGTCACATTATCACATGTTACTCCGTCCCATGAGCAACAATCGGCACCCTCTGTCCAAGAGTTCGTCTTAGGAGAAGAATTTTCTTCATTGCAAAAAGAGTAATACGCTGATCTGACGTAAGTGTTATTTTTAAATTGAAGCAAGGCCAAACTTTGTTCCGGAGGGCAGGAATGAGTTGTTTTAAAAGAAAAGTGATGGAAAGGTGATGAACAGTCAACTTGAAAACTATAACCAAGCAAAAGGAAGTAGAAGAATAAGAGAGTGCAGGAGACTTGGTTATAATGCCATGTGAACCTCTCCATGGTTTCTAAGAATTAATGCAAAGAAACGTGACAATTACTTATCATATGTCTAATTGGTGAGTGGTAGGTGGATGAGTGTTTATATGAATTCCAAGGACTGTATCTTTAGCTTTTACGTTTCATTTCCGGGTCGGGCGTGTTGCGAGTTGGTCAAAGATTGATTCAAATGATACATTTAACATTTCTGAAATGCATGAAATGGAATGCAATGGACAAAAATAAAAAAAAATCCATGAAATGCATTATCCTCCAAATGGCGTGAAAGAAAGCATACGATGGAATAAATACGAAAGACGGCCGCGGCTGAGTTTCCCAAATTATCTTTCAGCCGGCCAATATCATTTGTTGACTGAAATCCAACGGATGCAAGGATTAATGGGAAAAATAGAAAAAAGTAGTGGATAACCGGATGAACGGGTTAAGTTCCATTTTTTTTGTTTTGAATTCTGTTACTAAAAGATGTTCACATTAATGGTTTTGTTTTTGACCTTGTTTCACAGTATGACTTAAAAGAGCAGTCTCGATTGAAGCAAATCCAAAGAGTAGGATATTTTTATATTTGACATTACATATCATATGGACAAGTATTTAATCGTGAGTTTACTTTAAAATTGGGAAAATTGAAATTTAGAAACAAAATAATTGGGAGTATTTACTAATTAAAAGAGAAGTGGGAATGAAAATCAAGTATGTGGAATCCACAAATTTTACAATTTGAGAATAGGAACTTGATTCTCAAGGGGATTGAGCTAGAACTACCATTTTACTCCCATTAAATTTTCATAATCTCCAAATTACCTCAACCAAGTACAATTTCTTTTACATTTTGATCCTCATAGAATTTATGAAAATGCTTAGAAAATTTGTAATATTTACAAATATATCCGTCAATATTTATTATTGAGTAATAATACAACCAAATTCTTATACAAATTTATTTTGTACAAAACGTGGCATTAATTCATTGGTTGAATGAAAATATAAATTAATAAAAACAAATCATATGGGTCAAATGATATTTAATTCAACTAATGAATTAATGCCACATCAGTTTGTATAAGAATTTGTGACTGTATCATTACTCTTTATTATTATTAATATTATTATGGTTTTGCTAAGTTACAATTAATATAACTTACAACCCAACTAAAATAATGCAAAAATCAAGTGGGTTCCACTACCATTTTACTCATTTATGCATATTTTAGGTGGATTGTAAGTTTTATTAATTATCATCATCGTCATTGTACTTATTACTGTTAACATTAGTATTAGTATTATTCATTTTTTTATTATTTTTATTCTTGTTATTGTTATTATTATAATAGATGCAATTATTATTAACAAAGAATATATTAGTAACTTATAACAGTTTATTTCAATTTCAAAACAAAATAAACACATGAATGAGAGTACAGTTCATTTCAATTTTGATTCCTATATCTTAAGTAAATAACTTATTTTAATTACTTATTTAATTTCAACCAATTCCGATTATCAATTAATGAATGCACCATCAAAATATATCCTCTATTTATAAATAAAGAACCTCAGTTATGGTGGGAGATTAGATCTAAAGTCCCTCGTTCAATCCCAAGACAATGGTAACTATGCATCTCGTAACTAATTTATGTTTCATGTCCTTTGTTAGCACGTGATTTTGTTAGAGATTTGGTTTAATCTTCGTTGTGAACCGTTTTTTATATTTGTTCCGATTTCATTTTATTCTCACGTGACATTTAATGAAATCACTTGAGTGCGTTGCACTTATCCAACGGTCGAAGGCCTTGTTTCCGTTACGAATCGAAGTGTTATCAGCCTATCAGGACACTTTTATTTTCGCCGTCTGACGTCAAATTAACGACACATGATGCGATTTAGGTGGTTTGATGTTATTGCTGATGTTAAGGTCAGTAGGTAGTCGTCAAATGCAACATATGCACTCTTTCTTTTTAATCTTTTATTTTCATGGGCCAAAGGCTTTCAAAAAGCCTATTAGATTTGGCTAATAAAAACGTAGCGCATTAATTTTATGCATATTAGGCATTAAAAAAGAAGAAGATATTATTAGTCATTCACTTTAACTTTGTCTTCTTATCAAAAATATTATAAGAGTTTTAATTTATTTAAAATTTTACCCCAAATTTATAATTTGTATCATCCATCAACCAAAACATTTACATTGATATGTTGTTCAATAAATTCTAAGTAAAAAGTACATCTTACCCTTAAATTTTAGGAAATTATCAATCATTCACCAAAACGTTAACTGCTGTTTATAATTAATGACGTCACATGAGTAATCTAGACATTTAACATGTTAAATAAATTAGTTTAAAATAAAAAATAAAATCCATTTTATATAACCAATATTCAACTAAATACACTTAACACTCTAATTTCTTCTTTAATTGAAAAAATCTAATTTATCTTCTCAATTATCTTTACAAATTTGAATATCAAACTTAATCTAGAAATTACCCTAAACCCTAATTCATAAACACCTAATCAATCCAACACTTAAATTTGATTTCATAAACACCCAATCAAACCTAATTTATAGTATCATAGACACCAATCCCGTTGATCGTTGCTGCTACTACCTCTTCTCTCAACCTCGTGGATAGCTGCAACCACCACATGACTCCTCATTAGCCGGTCTTCATAGCCCAATGCATACTTTTGTCTATTATAGTAGTTGGCTGAAGGATCTAGTGATAGGATGTAGGTGATGAAAGATTTGAACAATTTCTGTGTTGATTTTATAAACTCTAAAAATTTAGACAAAGAGAAGATAACGAAGAAGATAGTGAGATGTATTTTATTTTGTTTTTATTTTATGTCATTGACGAAGGGTTTGATAGAAATTCTAGTTAGGGATCAAAATTGTCCGTGGATTTTTTTTTGAAACAAAGTGTTTCCAAGGTTTTATGGGTTTTGATTTTTTTATAAATTTTATTATTTATGGTGCAAAGCCAAAAATGCCCTTGAATTCAAGGTAAAATGGTCATTTTACTTAAATTCTATTAAATTCAAGTTTTAGTGTGGAAAAATAAACAAATTCAAATGTTTATAGTATTTTTGATAACAGAGTAAACTTAAGATGAACGACTAATCAATACACAAATTCAAACTTTTATGGTATTTTTAATAACAAAGTAAAATTAAGGTAGATGACCGACATTTTTCTTTTAAATTTTATTTATTATGTTGGATGTCTAAATTACGCTTTTGACATCATCAATTATAAAAAGCAATTAACCGTTTAATGGATGGTTGATACAATACAAATTTTAGGTTGGAAAATTGGACAAATTCAAATCTTTATAATATTTTTGATAAGAGGGTAAATTTAAAGTGGATAACTTATTTAAAAAAGAAGAAGAAGAAGCATTTTTCATTGTTTTGGAAAAAGAAGCTATTGGTGAAGAAGAATTGAAATGGGGAAAATTCGAAGGTTAGAGTTTATGAAAAATTAAATTTTGGGTCTTTTAAAACTTGATTTGATGCGTTATTTTGGACTGTTTTCAACGTTAATTTCATTTAGGAAGACCGTTGAAGGTGGAAAGTGTAGAGAGAGTGTGTATTTTTGGAGTGAAAGAAGTCTATAAATTAAACTTACATGTTTGATTTCTCACCAAAGGGAGTAAGATTTCCATCTTTGTATGTATATTTATGTTGAATTTCATGGAACAAAGATACTTTGTGGATTTGTGTACTTTATTTGTAATTAGGGTTTCCACAAACTGGTCTTTGCTTGTAACGAGCAGAAAAATAAGAAAGGAAAAGGATACAAGTACCAGAGCAATCTCATGTTGATAATATATTATAACTGTGGACAAAATGGGCAGGAAGTATTTGATAATTGATGTAAATAATAAAGATTAAAGTATGAGAAGCTAAATGATATAAGCTAGAAAATATTATTACCAATCTCGGATTGAAAGTGAGTACAAATGAAGCTAACCCATGAATTATAATGGTGGGTAGCCAATTAAACGTTGCCACCATTTAAGTCACATGTATGGCTGTTCTTTCATGTAGACCTTATCCAAATTACTTGCTCCACTTGACTAACTAATTAAGCGGTTTCACCAAGCCTGGTAGTAAGATAAGTACGGAGCATGTGATTTAAACCGCAAGCATCACAAGAAATGGTTTGGTTTCAGTAGATAGCCATCCCGTTATTTACACAACCGAAAGAAGGATTTTTAATTAAAAAGCTAGTACATAATTTCACATACAATCATCATACCCGACTAATGATTCTGCTATAGAAAAAACAAAGCAACTATTATTGAACAGCCAAAACACTTGAAACTTAATCTTATCCTATAGCTTAATTTCAGTTATTTGTATTTTTCTTCTACATTCTATGTCTTCTACATTCTATGTCTTGGTCTTCGTCTTCTTACCTTTTTCTGCTGATCTCTTTCAACCATCTTCACTAACCATCGTGGTCTTCCAATTGAAAATACCATGTATCCAATTGACAATCCAATCACCACTCCAGATGCATACCCCAGCTTCGCCATTTTCCAGTCAAAACAGCTTGCAGTTTCATCTTCCTCGTGATCAGTAGAAGCCGAAGGAGGTGCTTTTGGCAGCCCGTCATTGCTGCATGTTACTGTCAACGGCTCCCCACACAAATGAATATTCCCAATGTAGGAATCATTATCAAATGTATTAAATTGCTTGCCTCGAGGAATGCGTCCCCGAAGCCTGTTATATGAAAGATTTAATGACGCAAGGGCTGTAACACCTAATAACTGCTCTGGAATTCTTCCATGAAGCTTGTTGAAAGAGAGATCCAATGATTCAAGTGCTGTCATAATCCCCAAGGACACCGGAATATTACCTGTCAGGCCATTCTGTGAAAGGTTGAGCACTTTGAGTGATTTAAAGTTTCCAAGTACTTCAGGAATCTCTCCATTGAACCGATTGCTTGAAAAATCCATAGCTCTAAATATTATCAAGATCTTGTACAGTAGAACATCCAGTCCTTTCATTGCAACAGTTACAGAATCTTTATAGTAGAAAGCACCAATATATTGAGGTCCAAACTCCATTTCCTCCACATTCTTCATTGCTTTCATACTTACAAAGATCGTTCTTGGCAGAAAACCAGTGAATTCATTATGAGAGAGATCAATGATTTGAAGGGCTTGAAAGGTAAACGTACTATTGGACTTGCATAGGGGACCATAGAATTGATTAGATCTTAAGATCAGAATTTTTACGCTACTAAAAAATAATCTTTACTGACTCTTGCCTTGTGACACTTTATTAACAAGTATCAGTAATTACATGTGATTGGGGCATTTTTCGTGTTTAACAGATAAGTATCACAAATTTCTAATACTATAGCGTTTGTAAATTAAGTATCAGAGATATATGACATTAATGTATCAGTAATTAAAATAATTTTTTATTTTGTCTTTGGGAACATATGTGTAATGTCATTTTATAAATGTAGTACGTATATGTTGTATTATTGATTTTTTAGGATGTGATGCTTTGTTTTTTAAACCTGCTAATGATGTATCGCACTTCACAGATCCCATCTGAACAGGAGCAGTTGAGAGCACGCCATATCAGTGCTCAACAAATAAACAAGGTAGAAGAACTATGGAAGACAAATCCTGATGCAACACTTGAGGATCTTGAGAAGCCTGGTGTTGATGATGAGCCTCAGCCTGTAGCTTTGAAGTATGAAGATGCATATCAGGTTCTGTGTTTGATGCAAAAATTAGATTCGGTACTTTTACATGAGAATTTTGCGGAAAGTTACAGTCTGTCTTATGGCTACTAATTGTAGTTGTTGTTTTCTATCTTATTTCATGCAGTGTCAAAATGTTTTTGCACCACTTATCAACCTTGAAGCTGACTATGATAAAGTATGCCTCTTGAACCTTTGGATCGTTTGCTCATTAAAATGCTCTCCAGAATAGTCTTCAAATGCTTTTTACTATATTGAATATCGTGCAGCATCTTACTGTCTTAATTTTCTTATAGATGATGAAAGAATCTCAAAGCAAGGACAATGCTTTTTTTTGTTCCTTTTTCTCATCAGATTCAAATGCTTTTTTTTTTTTTGGGAGATTATGGGCTATGGTGTTTGCTGGAATAATCAAAAGCATTTTTTTTTCCAAAGATCTGAGAAGTACTTGCTCGTTTGTCAAATTCAACCAGCCATTTATCAACATCAATATTTAAGAAGGAAAAAAAATTATCGTGCCCTCTAATTTTGTCTTGGCTTTTTATCAAACATCACAACATGTCCTGTTTGCGGTGGTCTTGGCTTGCATTGTATGTTCTTTTCTAACTTTATTGGTTGTCTCTTATGGACATGTGTGTAGTAGTGAGTGTGTTGCGTGAGTGAGTGTATGATTGATCAGCATTTCAATAAAACGTGCATGATATATGATAATTTTTTAGCTTATTGAATAATTATTTCGTAGTCTTGACTTCCTTTCCCTATTTTTTGTTCCTTTTTCTTCTCAGCAAAACAAACACATTATTGTAGATTCCTCTGTCATTTGCAGACTAAGACAGCCCAACACGAGGTTAAAGCGTTAACTTGTGATTTTTATTTATGAATTTAGTGATATTTTTGTTAAAAAGGTATCAACATTAATGAAGTAAGGCATTTGTTTGTAAAGTCTTGGTTTGTGAATTCAAAGGGGGTGGAACTATATGAATTAAAGATTGCCTTAGAAAGATAGAGAATATGCAGAGCTTTAAGAGGTACATCTCTTAATTGCCTTGAACTCTATATTTTTTCTGACTATTTTGGATTAGTAGCTCCATCAATATAATGGCTAAAATGTTTTATTATTCTAGTAGAGTAATTTGGAATGAGTTGACACTAATTGCATTATGTAGAAAGTGTGTAATTATCGAGAGTTAAATGCTTTACTCTCACACTTAGGCTTGGTGGCTAAAAGACATAATTGCAAGCCTTTTTTTGAAAAAACATACTGTTGAGTGTTAGAAAATGTATATTTATAAAGAAGAAAATCGTTATTTTACACTTCAAGTTTTACTAACACCATTACATTTTTGTATTTAACCTTTTTTGATTTAATTCCGTGTGTTTTATTTTAATTAAGTATTTCATGTATTTTAGGGGGCATCATAGTCATTTCACAATAAACGAGAGATCAAACGGTAAAACAGACATTACTTTTGAACTCAGGACGGTCGAAAATCTTAAGAGGAGCATAAAAGGAAAAATAACACTATTCACATGTACGGTACTGTCTATGTTATTGTTCACGACACTGTTCATATAGATGGATCGATGATGTGGCATTGACTGATGAGGTGTCACGATCCTATTGGACTAAGATTTTATGCACTGTTGACTAATGATGTGGCAGCATATCAGTAGACCAAAAATCTCGCGTATGGTACATGCATTACAAAGGATTTTTTTCAACCAAACCGCGTTACTGTTCAACCCGAGTCAAACTGTGTTACTGTTCATCTGTGTGGTTAAATCGCGTACTGTTGACTGGTGATGTGGCGAAATCCTGAGCGTTCAAACTGTTTTTAATCCGATGGTCATGATTTACTCCATGTATCTATAAAAAGGGAGCCTCTTCCCCTAATTTGATAGCTCTTAATCCATTTTTGGGATCCATTTTCTATAATTCCTTCTCCATCTTGTATTTTCTACGTATTTTAATAAATTTTTATTTTACCTCTAGTTCAATTATGAGTAGTTAATTTTCTTTCAAGCTTGGGTTGAAGGTGAAGTCTCAACATGTGTTATGAGCTTTATTTGGTAAATTTATTCTCTTCCCCTCTAGTTTTTGTAAATGTTTTGACTTCTCGTCGACAAATAATAATAAGCTTGTCTAAATCCCGCCCTAGTTTCACTGGCTCCCTAGTATAAGGTTATTATTATTTGGCACGATAAACCCTTAGCACCATATTGATTAGAGTGTGGTTTATGAGGTGTGGATTTCTCTCTCATGATTTAATTGGCATTAATAAGGAATATTTAGCCCATGATGTATGTTGATACAGATCTATATACCAAAGTACGTCATTTTAATAGATTTCTATTCAATTTATTCTCGCAATTTTAATTATAATTTTAGGATAATCCAAATCATTTTCATCACAAATTCAACCACTCATTTAGAGAATTAATTCTACACACAATTAAAATCCACCTCCTCGTAGGATCGACATTCGTCACTATTGATCTATACTATAATAGATTCGTACACTTGCGAGTTCAATAAAATTTGCACAACAAGTTTTTGGCACCGTTGCCGGGGAGGTAAGTTATTTTAATTCGTAAAATTAGTTTTTGTGAATAATTTATTTTATTTGTTTTCTTTTTTTTATTATTAAGAAAAGAAAAAGAAAAAAAGTGAATTTACGTTTAAAGGTTAGTATTTCTTTTCTTTTTCTCTTCTTTAAAATTATGTAATTTAATTTTTAATTTATTTTTCTTTGTAATTATTTTATCTTATTAATTTATTTTTAGTTAATTTATTTCATGTATTTGTTTTTGTGTATTTTTATAGAAAAATTTTAACAGCGTGATAAGCTTAGTAACGCAATTTCTCATTCTTCTTTATTTTTATTTGTTTTGTTCCCATTTATTTTTGTGTTTCTTGTATGCATGGTCGTAGGTCATTATTACCTAATCTTGAACTTATAGTCTTTGAACTAGAAAAAATATTTCGCACACACAAGCACGTTAAAAATAAATTTGGAATGGCTTTACAAACACAACATGAGAGGCCATTTAAGAACTATTTTAGTCCCTTAGCTAATTTGAGCACATCATGTATAAGATACTCAAATGTAGCTGCTAAGAGCTTTGAACTAAAACCTAGTGTGCTAAATTGTCTCCCTACATTCTATGGCTTAGAAAATAAGGACCCATATAATCATCTGAATGATTTTCATGCTATTTGTCAAACATTTAAATATGAGAATTTTTCCAACGATGATGTTAAACTCATATTATTTTCATTTTCTTTAAAGGATAGGGCTCGTTCATGGTTAAATACTTTGCCTGCTAATAATATTACATCATGAGAATAAATGATAACTAAATTTTTGAATAAATATTTTCTAGTGCATAAAACCAAAGCTATTTGCAGGGAAATTTCAGAGTTTATACAGAGAGAAGACGAGCAGTTTTTTGAAACATGGGAGCGATTCAATGGGCTACTCTTGAAGTGTCTACATCATGGGTACAAGAAATAGCACCAATGCTAATACTTTTTGGAGGAATTATTGCCGAGTGTGCAAGAATGACTAGTGGCAACAAGTGGAGGAAAGCTAATGTCAAAAAGTGCATCAGAGATTTGGGAATTCTTCTAACGACAAACGGATAATTCCGAACAACGGAGTCGATCACTTAGGAATACTAGAAGAATTAAGGGAGTAAATGAGGTTCACATTGGCGAGTCAAGTTCATATATTAAAGAAGTCAAAGCGGTAATTGAAGGTCTTTCTCGACAAATAGCATTGTTATCGACTGGTAAATCGACAGAGCCACATGTCCATGACTCAGACCAAGCTAATGCCATATGTGTAATTAGAAAACCATTGAATTATAACCCATACTCCAACATATTTAACCCTGGATGGAGAGACCACCCCAATTTTTCATGGTCTCAAGGATTCCAACAGAATAGACTAGCAGCTCCAGCTTCACTAATTCCTCAAAATCCTCAAGCCTCTCAGCCACCATTTAGACCATACAATCAAAACCAGAACTACTCTCAACCTAGAATATGGAGGATGCATTCCAGAATTTCAAGAATATTACTCACTCCACGATTGAGCAATAGAACCGCACCATTGATGGACTACGAAATGATTGGAGAGCAAGCTTCAACTTACAAGCTCAATCAGTTTCAAGCCTCGAGAATATGGTGGGACAACTTGCTTCTTCAGTTCAGACCTTGGCAATGACTGTTGAGAAAAGCAAGTTTCTAAGTCAACCAGTGCCTAATCCTAAAAGAGTGCATGAAGCAACTACCAGTTCACCACAGCATGGAGAGGTCAAAGCAGTCATGACCTTGCAAAAAGAAAAAGAAGTCGACAACAAAGTGGAGATGTCGGTGATAAAAAAAATCAAATTGTACTTGTGAGTGTTGATGACTCATCCCCGGAGGAGAAAGAAGAAACCAAACTATGAGAATACGTTCCGAAAGCTCCATTTCCTCAGAGGTTAGTGAAAGAAAAGTAGGAAAAATTCACAGGTGAGATTCTTGAAATCCTTAAACAGGTAAGTGTTAACATCTTTTTGCTTGACGCTATTAAATAAGTTCCATCTTATGCCAAGTTTCTTAAAGACCTTTATACTAAAAAGAGAAACATTCATGTACAAAAGAAGACATTTTTAATAGAAAACGTTAGTTCTATCTTTCAACATAAAATTCCGCTAAAGTGCAAAGACTCAGGCTCCTCCATTATCTCATGTAATATAGGGAACCACACAATTGAGAATATTTTGTTAGATTTAGGAACTAGTGTAAATCTGTTGCCTTACTCAGTATTTTTAAAACTTAGGCTGGGAGAATTACACCCAACTCCAATGGTGTTGTAGCTTGCTGATTGGTCCACGAAAATACCTCGTTGTATTGTGGAGGACGTGCTTATCCAGGTAGACAAGTTTTAATTTCCTGTTAATTTCATTGTAATTGACACTCAACCAATACAGGATTCAAGGAACATATCTCCATTATCCTAGGCCGACCTTTCTTGGCAACTGCGGATGCTCACATTCAATTCAGAACTGGAAATATGCAGTTGTTCTTTGGTAACATGACTATGGAGCTAAACATATTCAACATTGCCAAATAACCTCATAATACAGATGATGGAATTGTTGATGTGGATTTAATAGAAATAATAGTTGATAATACTTTTTTTTTTCAAACCTGAGTGATGATCTTTTACAAACATGTTTAACTCACTTTGGTTTGGATTTTGATATTGACAGATCGGTCAATGAAGTTAACGCCCTACTTGACTCAGCACTATCCATGGACACTAATAAATAGAAGTCAAGAGTTGAACAACTAGCACTATCAGAAAAGAAACTCATCCCATCATCAGAATCACTACCGAAACTCGAGCTCAAACCATTACTCAACACATAACTATGGAGCTGAACATTTTCAACATTGCCAAATAACCTCATAATACAGATGATGGAATTATTGATGTGGATTTAATAGAAATAATAGTTGATAATACTTTTTTTTCAAACCTTAGTGATGATCCTTTACAAACATATTTAACTCACTTTGGTTTAGATTTTGATATTGACAAATTGGTCAATGAAGTCAACACTCTACTTGACTCAGCACTATCCATGGACACTAATAAATGGAAGTCAAGAGTTGAACAACTAGCACTATCAGAAAAGAAACTCATCCCATCATCAGAATCACCACCGAAACTCGAGCTCAAACCATTACCCAACACTTTGAAATATGCATTTTTGGGAGAAGAAAGTACTCTACCGGTAATCATCTTATTATCCCTAAACGACGAACAAAAAGATAAGTTGTTGGATATTTTAAAAGAGCACAAAGGAGCATTAAGATGGACCATAGCAAATATTAAATGTATAAACTCAGTAGACTACATGCATTACATTCACCTTGATGAAAATACTAAACCTACTAGGCAAATGCAACATTTGTTAAATCCTAACATGAAAGAAGTTGTTAGAACTGAAGTCCTTAAGCTATTAGACGCATGTATCATGTGCCTAATTTCTGATAGTTCATGGGTCAGTCATGTACCATACTTAGATCGTTCCTCCTGAACATTCTTAAACCACTTCAACGTGTTAAAACTCATCTCAAAAGGCAGATTTAATTTTGTAAAACACATCATATTTGGGCTCTGCAACCACCAGAGTTAGTATCCTATGTTGAGGGTTGAGAAAGCCAACTGAGAGATATTAAGAGAAGTGTTTATGACATCTAATTGGAGCTTGAGGTAAATTCAATAAGAGGACGATTTTAATTTTCTTTGTGTGTTTTAATTTGTTTGTTTATACCCCGGTGAAGTGGCGAATAACGGTATTCCGTGACAATTAAGTCGGTTACTTCAATTTCCCATAATAACTAATATTTTGAGGCGAAGGTATGGACAGAAACGAGATTCTAGCGAAGCTTCACAAGCTATTCCCTTCACTTCCTCAGAATGCCCTCCTTACAACTTATAAAGCTCGGTCCGAGCGCATGCGATTGCTCATGAGGAATAACATACCTGGTGACATCTGTTGGTTAATCGAGACTAAAGTATGATTGGCAGGTGAGTTACCTCCAAAAATGATTGCATACATGCCTGGTTGTGGTAAAGGAAATTACGCAAGAAAACGACGAGCTCGAAGAATTTTTGTTGCTTGTCATAAGTATGCCAGAATGAGTTGCGATAAAAAACCATGTTCTTTAGGAATGATGTCTGATAACAGAGAAGATAAGATTCAATTCATTAGGGATGACTTGAAAAAGGAGTCATTGGGTGATATCCTTATGTCTCTTGAAATGCATTTCAGTGGATATGTGCAAGGAGCGATTCTCCAGATATGGCCATTATTCTAGAAAGAGCATACACGATATAGTCTCGGGAATCTAACTATAAACGACCTTGTTTGCTAGTTTATAAGAAAACTAGATGGGAAGCCTATCCTAGACCCATGGACGGCGTTCAAGCTGTTTCTGGACGTAAAACCAGAAGAAGATGTGAGCCACAGTCGCAACTATCTGTAAATATCCTTTTACTTCACTGCTATTTTATCTTTTCCATTATTGTCTTTAATAATTTTATTTTATCATTATTTTTTTCTTTTTACTGTTTCCTTTTTTACTTGCGATCCATGTGCTTTACACGTTATTTGACACTAACATGCCACCTCATACACAATTGTGACCCACTGTCACCAAGATTTTTAAATATTACTTTTTGTTAAGTATTCACAAATTATTTTTGAGAAGTATCCCAATGGCAGTTACTCCCAATAGCCAATTCAAGAACATTTGTGTGCTTTTTGGATTTACCTATGACAAACATAAAGAGTTCGTTGATGCAGCTATCAATCTTGGTCGAAGCATAGCAGAGAGAAAATTACACTTGGTATGAGGAGGAGGTAACCGAGGGTTATCAAAATTGGTTTCAGAAGCTGCTTTTGTCAGAGGAAGCCAAGTGTTAGGCATCATCCCAAGAGTCCTAAAACCTTAGGGCAGTTTGTCTGACTCACCGACTGGAGAAGAGTTAATCGTCTCAGGTATGCAACAAAGAATAATTGAAATGCTTAATCATGCTGATGCTTTTATTTTCCTTCTAGGAGATCTTGTTACACTAGAGGCACTTATCACACGAGCATCTTAGGCTCATCTGCACATTCACCAGAAACCCATCGATTCGTTAAATGTCAATAACTTTTATGATGCCTTCATCACATTTCTTAACCATGCAATAAAAAACTATTTCGTTCCTTCCAATGCGAAAAAGCTTTTTATTTGTGCTTACACTACTAATGAGCTACTTGATATGTTACAAGCTTATAGACTGGAGCTAGACCCCTAGACCTTGTGTTGGAGCGTCTAAATAATGATGGTAATAATAGCCGCAGTAAGAAGTATAAATTAGATTTAACTCTCTGCCTGTAAATATTTTCTTTTGTGTTGCACCACTGAGGTGATGTCTTCTAAACTTTACTTCTTTCCTTTTAAAAATTGAGGACAACATTTCGTTCTGGTTGGGGGGAGGGAATAATCAATAATTGTGGAATCTTGGTTTAAGCTTTTACTGATTTTTTTGTTGTAGAAACTAACTATTGCTAACTTTTTGCATTAAAGGTGGCTAAATATGGAGTGTAGTGACTCTAGAAACGCATCTTCATTATTTGAAAAAAAACAAAAAAATTAAAAAAATTAGATATTTTCTTTTTCTTTATTATGTTTTGATGTTCATTTTTCTTCTTCTTTTTAATTTCTCTTTTATAAATATATATTTTCAATTTTTTTAAGTCGAAAATAACTGAATATGGAGTGTAGTGCCTCTAAAAACACATCTTCTTAAGTTAAAAAAAAAATTTTCGTTTTCTATCATTTTAAATGTAACTTTTCTAATTAATTTTTCTACATCATTTTCATATTTCTGCATACATATTTTCCTTTCATGTTTAGAATAGGTTGAGGGGTAGGATGTTGTTTGAAAAAAAATTGTGTTTGTTTTAACATTGGATGACATAATTAATTTCAAATTTTAGTATTTGTGTTATCTTTGATCTTAAGTGATGTTACGCTATATTTGCTACTTTATATGTTGATGTCGGAGACAAATATGAGTTGCTTGAAGGAATGAACATGTCATAAATAAGTGCTAAGTGAGTTTTTGAGCCTATCATTTTTCTTAGAGAATAACTCTTTTGCCCATTCTTTATACAACTTAGCAGTTTATTATTGTATGCACGATCTTTAGATTTCTTTAGAGTTAACCCTTAAAAAAATTGTAAAATTAAAAAAAAGAAGAAAAAATGTGTGTTGCTACATTTGGAGGTCCATCTAACTAGTAGATATGGAAGGTTATTTAGAGCCCTAAAGGACGATGGAAAGACCATTTTTGATCCGTTTGAGCCTTTCTAACCATTACTTTTGTGAAATAGCCATAGTTAACCATTTTGAGCCTTTTAGAAAAAAGAAAAAAAGCCTTTTATTTGTTAAACTTATCATCTTGACCCACTCCGATTTGGAGTATTACCCAATATCTTACAAGTTTCATCACCTAATTATGTTTGAGAAAATGTAAATAAATATTTTGTATAGTGAAGTTAAGCTAAAAAAATTATTATTTCAAAAAAGAAGAAAAAAATAACAATAATAGATGAAATCCATTTTGCAACTTAAAAAAAATTCCTCTGAATTTTTCTCAAACATACACTTTGTTTTCTTTATTTCTCTTCTTTATTAACCATGTCCCTAGCCTACGTTACGTCTTAATAAAAGTCTTTCTTGATTTTAGAGAACTATAGTCTGAAGTAGAAGCTAGTTATATGAGCTAAAAAGATGTAGTGATGCATAATAAAAAAAAAGAGAAAAAAAAGATAAATAAAGTGGGTTGACTAGCATTTTTGTTTAACTTGAGATCATATTATTTCTAAGCTGAGGGCATATTTCTTTCATCTTGGTGAGAGCATGTGATATCATTTTTTTTTTATTTTCTCTCAATTACCATTCATTGAGGTAACTATTTTTATTAGGTTTAATTTCTTTGTGAGAGTGTCACTACTTCCAGTGAGATTTTAGGGTTTGACATGTCATTCTTGAAGGTAGTTATGACAAAGTCTACTAGGTTGATTCATGTGGATGGTTGATATAGGTGTGATGTTTCTTTAGACTTTAGATAATACTTATACTTTTATTTTATTGTTATCATTAATCTGATTGAATAAACAATAGTGTTTAAAAAAATATTTTGGATGTGAATTTTGTTTTCGCTTTATTTGTTAGGGACTAGCAATAAGCTAGTTGGGGTGTGTGTTGAGTCTTAGAAAATGTATATTTATAAAAGAGTAAATCGTTATTTTATACTTCAAGTTTTACTAGCACCATTACTTTTATGTATTTAACATTCTTGTGATTTAATTCTGTTTGTTTTATTTTAATTAAGTATTTCATGGATTTTAGGAATATTATAGTCATTTCATAATAAACGAGAGATCAGACGGCAAAACAGACATCACTTTTGAACTCAGGACGATTGAAAACCTTATGAGCATAAAAGGAAAAATGACACTATTCACATATACGGTACTGCCTACTTTACTGTTCACAACACTGTTTACATAGACGGATCGATGATGTGGCATTGACCGATGATGTGGCATTGACTGATGAGGTGTCACAATCCTATTGGACTAAGATTTTTATGCACTGTTAACTGATGATGTGGCAGCATATCAGTGAACCAAAAATCTCGTGTACGGTAATGCATTACACATGATTATTTTCAACTAAATTGCGTTACTGCTAAACTCGGGTCAAACTGTGTTACTGTTCATCCACATGGTCAAACCGCATACTGTTGACTGATGACGTGGCGAAATCATGAGCGTCCAAACTGCTTTTAATCCGATGGCCAGGATTTACTCCATGTATCTATAAAAAAGGGGGCTTCTCCCCTAATTGGATAGCTCTAAATCCATTTTTGGGATCCATTTTTTATAATTCCTTTTCCATCTTGTATTTTCTATGTATTTTAATAAATTTTCATTTTGCCTATAGTTCAATTATGAGTAGCTAATTTTCTTTCAAGCTTGGGTAGAAGGTGAAGTCTCAACATGTGTTATGGGCTTATTTGGTAAATTTATTTTCTTTTCCCTTCGAGTTTTTGTCGATATTTTGACTTCTCGTCGACAAATAATAATAAGCTTGTCTAGATACCGCTCTGGTTTCACCGACTCCTTAATACAAGGTTGTTATTATTTGGCATAATAAGCCCTTAGTACCATATTGATTAGAGTGTGGTTCATAAGGTGTGGATTCCCCTCTCATGATTTAATTGGCATTAATAAGGAATATTTAGCCCATGATGCATGTTGATATGAATTCAAATACCCAAGTACGTCATTTTAATAGTTTTTTATTCAATTTATTCTCGCCATTTCAATGCCAATTTTAGGATAATCTAAATCATTTTCACCGCAAATTCAACCACCCATTTAGAAAATTAATTCTATACACAATTAAAATACATCTCCTTGTGGGATCAACACTCGTCACTATTGATCTATACTACAATAGATTCGTGCACTTGTGAGCTCAATAAAATTTGGACAACACATACTATGTTGCATTAGATATTAAATTTTATTATGAATTTTTTTTAGCTGGAAAATCATTGTTTTTTATATAATGAGAAATAACCACACTTTCTTGAAACTAGATGTTATACTGAAAACTTAAATGCTATAATTTGCTCTCTCACTCTCTCTTATTCATATATGTAAGAGAATCAATTCATCATCACCTTTTTATTAATTTATATCTATAGTTAAATATATTCTACTTTATTTCTAATCAAATGAGCTATAACATTCTTATTCTCTAATTTTTCTTTAAGATAATTGAGTTGATATGTTCATATCTTATGAATAGTTTTGTTTTTGAGCAAAATATGTTCATTTCTATTAACTTTTGTCTCTGTATTGCTTGTTAATTTATTTTGCAAGTGCTAGAATTTGGCAACCAATTTTTTTTTTGCCTTTTTCTTTTATTTGTTTGCAGATATGATTAATATGTTTAAAGTGTTTCTTCTTCAACTTATATCCCTAACCCATCAAATTCATCGAATGAAGAAGCTCTCCGTGGTAATGCATGATCGCAATACTTATGTTCATGGAGTGAAAAATAATAATCCTTCTAAGTTTAGCTTTTAGATTTGGTAAATTTAGCCCTTAAATTTAGCTACGAGAAGAAGGAATTTGATTGGATAATAACAATTAAGATTATTCAATTACAAGAATAAGATGTCTTGTAATAAGACGTCTTGTGTATTGAAGTATTTGGATTGTGTAATATATATTGATAATATTAAAATGTTATAAAAGGTTTTGCAATATAAATTGATTTTTTTCTTATATCTCACAGCCTTTTAATTCTATCAACAAATCAATGGGCAGCGTCATTTTATATAATTATTTTTTAAATAATAAATAAAGTAGTAATAGTAATCACAAATATAAATATAGTATTGTAATATTTTGATACCATGGTGTTATGATTTTAGTGATACTATAGTAATAGTAATCACTGACACCACTTATAAGTATCATTATTTTTTTGACTGTCAGATTACTGACACAATTAGCAAGTGTCACTAAAAGTAATTACTGACACTATTCTAATGTTATTAAAGACCATTTTTCTAGTAGTGTTAGCACCAGAAGATATTCCAACCAACACGAAAATGTGTCACTTATCATGTTGTTCCCCACATTGACAACTTGCAGGACGCTACAATTCGCCAAAGATCTTGGTAATGACCCTTCCAACTTGTTGCTATTAAGGTCAAGACTCCTTAAATAGCTTGCATTTGCAAATATGGATGTGACCCTCAAGGCTGTTGTTCTTCAAGTCCAGAATAATCAGCTCAGTGCTAAGGTTTCCAAGACATGAAGGAATCGTTTCACTTAATTTGTTGTGAGATAAGGAAAGATGTTGAAGGGAACTCAAACTGCAAATCGACAGAGGGATTTGTCCGAACAATTTGTTGTTCGAAACTAAGAAGACTTATGTTGAAAATGGTGAAACCAGAATTAATCCTTGGATTTTGTTGTTTTGCAGATCAAGAATTTTAATTTCCTGCCATAGATGTAGCTCTACATGTGTCAGAAAGTTATTGGAAAGACGAAGATCAATTAAATTCTTCCATCCTTTAGAATCATGTTTTGAAATTCGACCATGAATTCTACCAGTGGAGAGGTCTAAGCTTGTTAACTTTCCTGAGTTTCTCAAGAAACGTGGGAACTGGTTGACATTGCAATTAGATAAATTCAATTCCTGTAAACTAGGTAAGGAATATTTGATATCCATATTGCTAGAGGAGGTAAATGAGAGTAGGCTGTTGTTTGAAAGATAAAGATATTAAAGGCTTTGCAACTTTGAGAACATGTCGAACTTAACAGTGCCACTCAAGTTGTTTAATGTAAGATCGAGATAAATGAGGTTCACTAGTTGAAAGATGGAATTAGGAATTGCGCCATGTATCTTTTTTTTTGCAATCGAACTTCTTGTAGTGAATTAGGCAACTGGAATGGATTAATAGGACCATGGAGCATGTTATTTGAATGATCTATAGAAACCAAAGAATGCAGAGTGAGCAACCAGGATGGTACCTATTAAGTAATTAAGAGCATCAGCTCAGCCATGCTATTATCTCCCACCTCGAGGTGAATCACCTCAGCTAAGTGGTACAAGCGGAGCACTGTTAAAGAGCCTTCTACAAATATGAGCCAACCAGAGAGGAATATACCAACTAGATACCAATCGCCCAAAGAGTGGGTACACGATCTCACGTTTACCCACAATGCAGTGGTTGGAATCCCATGAGGGGCTGCTATTACTTGAGAAACGGGAAACATGAAGAGTAAAGGGAAACGTGGGACAACGACTATAAAAGAAGGAGAAATCGATGAAGATAGGGACAAAAGAATTAAGAGAGGAGGGAAAACTCTGGCAAGTTGAAACCATACTATTTTCTGCATAAACTTTGAGCGAATCATAAGCAATTACAAAATCTAAGTTGAACCGTTTTCCCGTAAACACCTTGTGCTGACTTAGGCATCGGAGGGTTTACGCCTATCAAACCATCAGCATCTCTAATCCATTTTTGTGAACGCAGGCTTAGTGAGAAAAGGAAGGTGATTCCAACCCGGCAACGTAAGCAATCGTTGAAACAAGAAAAAAGTGACATCTTCTCTACTGATCACATAAACGTTGGTGGAAAGATTTGGTCAGGTAAAAGGCGAGCAGATTTCAGCATTAACATTTTAGCACTGGCTGTGAGAAGCTGAATAAAAAGTTACCACCAAATTAGTAGTCATCAGAGAATCAGCGAACGATTGATAATGGATGTGATAAGGAAGGAAGCCTTAAGGGGCGACAATAAAACCGAAAAAACGACCACTCTACGAGAGATCGCAAATGAAGCCAAAGAACAGATGATGCAAGATCGAATGGAACAGATGGAGAAATAAATAGAAACCCTCACATCCATTTTACACGAGTTGAGAGATTAACAGAGAAGGAAGAACGAGACCACAACGGTAAGAGACTAAAAAATAGCGGAACCCAGCCTACGGAGGCGTAGAATTGAGAAGATCCCTCTATTAGTAGACCAACCTTATGGGGTGTACCCCCATAGAAATGCGGGACGGAACCTTGAAGAGCGCTTGGATGAAGGGAGAGATCAATCTCGCTCTCGGCGAATCCTAGAAATTAATAGCTGAGAAGCGAATGTTGATGAAGGCGAGCTCAGACAGCGGCTGTATAATGCCAAGTAGAAGCGAGATCAAATAGCTGCGCGTGACCCTGATTGCGCTTTAGAGTTGGAAGGCGAAGTACGCTGGCTGGCACAAGTGAAGGACAAGTTCCAGGGCAAGAGAAAGCCTCCGAGCTGGAGGATATTGCTAGATGAAGAATCACCGCTATCAGCTGAGATCATAGGTACCATTATCCCAAGAGATTTTTACTTTTCAGACCTCAAGTACTCTCGGAGAAGCAATTTGCTCGTGCACATTGAGCGCTTCAACGATATGATGGGCGTACAGGGGCTAACACCAACTCAAAGGTGCAAGCTGTTCCATTGACACTTGAGGGACGAGCCCGTCAATGGTGTCGTAAGCTACCACAAGGAAGTATAAAGGGATACGAGCAGATGTGCCAAGAGTTGGCTGAACAATTTCGAGGAGCAGTAGCCCTAGAAGATGATATAATGGAATTGATAGGGATGAAACAGAAGGAGCACGAATCCCTTCGAGATTTTGTAAAATGATACCACCGGACCGTGCTTTATCTGGGAGCTTTCAATCACCCGCAAGCATTGAGAGGACTAAAAGAAGGTGTAAAGATAGGCCGATTGTGGTACAACTTGGGAAGTCCCATAGTTTAGAATTATTCAACGGGATATAAGTACGCGAAGAGAGACATAGAAACTGAAGAAGAAAAAACGGCAAAGATAAAGAGTGAGCAGCTGGAGGAGTTAAGGCAAAAGGAAAAAAGTACCTTGAGTGGGGGTAGGTCAGGAAAATGAGCTGGGGAATCATCAACAATTGGTGGAATTTTAGCTCGGTCTCGCCCTTATCCCATGACTCAGAGATTGCCACAATTCCAACACAACCGAGCTCAACCTCAACCCCCCCATTTCCTAAGCGGCAAAGAGAATTTCGGAAGGTGGCTGCCCATCCTTCTCACAACGCTCCCAGGGTACTGTATACAATTAATTCCTGGACTGGTCGACCAAATCAACTATTTACAATACCAGCTCGGGACGATAACCAAGATAGCCGAGCAGTCCAACTAATTGATCAGAGATTGGCATACAAACAGTACACCCCATTGAAAGTTTCTATGGAGGAGTTGTATGAGAGAATCGAGGGACGAGGCTTGCTGTACCCTCTTGCCCCTATAACAAAACCCGCTCACAGATGTGATAAGAACATATTCTATAAATTCTACGACACTCATGGTCACACTATCAGCTAATGTCGTGACTTGAAGACTCAAGTGGAAGACTTGGTGAGGAACCGGTACTTGGACGAATATGTAGATGGAGTGTTCCCTGTCGTTGAATCACAATATACACGGGATGATGGAGCTGAAAGGGGCCTAGGGCGAGAACAACTAACCATTCAAGTGACAATAGGAGGTCCAACATTGGCTGAAGATTCAAACAGAGCACAGAAGAATTATTGGAGGTACGCTTTGACCAGCCAGGAGGTACTTTTTAACTTGCCGACAGCCAAAAGGCGAAAGTAAGGCAAGTTCCCATTATGTGGACAGATGATGATGAAGAAGGTGTTTTATACCCCAATGAGGATGTATTGGTGATTAAAGCAATGGTGGCAGGTAAGGAGTTCCAATGAATACTGGTGGATATAGGCAGCTCAATTGACATACTATTTCTACTGAGCTATGCACTTGAATATGCTTGAATCTTCTTGATCATGCTAGAATCTTCTAGAATGCTTCTAACATTCTCCCTTAAGTGCCACATTATGAATGATGTTGAGCTTGGATCGAAGATAGAGAAATGGCTAAAAGGGTAAGGTTTTGGTAAAGATTTCAGCTATCTGATCAAGGTTGGGGATATACTCGATATCCAAGCTTTTTCTTTTAAAAAATGAATGCCTAATTCAATATTTTTAGTCCAAGAATGAAACTTAGGATTGCCAGCAGGAGCTATAACACTTTGGTTATCACGTTCATGAACATTACAATAAACATGATTAAAGTATTTACAACTCCCATGTAAATAAGGAGTTGCACGGCAGCAACAAAATGGGAATTTAATAGAATATAAGTTGTATGTAATGTAGCTTTATTTTTTTTTCTTTACTATTGATAGGAATTTTCTTGTTAAGACCCTATGAATCAATTTTTCATAAGGATATTGAATATTACAAGTAAACGATTTGCTTGGGATAAAGTAATTATGAAACTTTGATCAATGCACCTTACAGCTCGTATTGTTTGTTGACTATAATTCATGAAACAGTTACCATAAAGAACATATTGTGAATATCTATAAATATTTTGCATTTATTTCTTTCTCTTATTTGAGACGAGTAGCGAATATTGTATTATTTGATGAGAGTAGATAGAGGAACAACATCAAGTTCTATAAGTAATCATCTTATCCATAGTACTTCTGAGGCAGCCATGGCAAGGACTCAATATTCAGACTCAGTATTTCATCTAAAAACTGCAACTTACTTCTCAGAGCACGAAGAAACCAAATTTAGACCTAAGCAGACACAATACCCTAACAACTAACCTTCTATCATCTTTGTCAGTTGCCCAATCTATATATAAAAAACACTTAAGGTAAAGAGATCACCAGAGGAGTAGAATTGAAAGCCAAGGCTAATGGTGCCTTTGAGATATCTCAGTACCCTTTTGCGGGCTTGCTAATAAGTTGACTTTCTAATGAACATCAATAGGACCACTAAGAAATTGACTCAATTTATTAATAGAAAATGCAATTTCTGGCCTAGTCGGAGTAACAAACTGGAAAACACCAAAGGCTCTCCTGTACAAACTAACATAAGAAAATGATACACTATCAGTTTTATTTAAAGGATTCCCTAAAGCCATATGAGTAGAATATATTGTGCTATCTTCTAGGGGTGGGCAAAATCAGGTTCAAGTCCGGTTTGGATCAACTCGATAGGGTTTCAGGTTGGTCGGGTTGGCTAAAAATCCATCTGAACTCCACCTGAACTTATAATTTAGATCGGGTGAAAAAATCGGGTGGAGTTTGGATCGGATAAGATTCTTGTTACATAAGGTTCATACTTGATTTGGGTTATTCGGGTCAATTCAGGTCAAGTGAAATCGGATCAAATAGGGTTTAAGTCAATTTGGGTCTAAGCAATTTGAAGCTAATTTTCTTTGCCTTTAATATGAATCCTACCTAAAAATTCATCATAAACGTTTAACAAATACCAATTTTTTTTATAGAGATTAGATCATTTTTAACTTATCCAAGGACTAAAACATTAAGGCAAACCCACCCCAATCTATTAATCCACATGAAAAATAATAATAATAGTAATGATAATAATAATGTTGACCAATGAAATTTTAATTCAAATACCCTCTTGTCACCTTGCTAACTAAGACCTTTCTCTTCCACCTTCCCTGTCATCCCTCATTCATCCATCCATTCATTTCAACCAACAAAAAAAGAAAAATAGCTACTATAGAATTACATTCAAATGATTGAAAATTAAAAATTAACACAAAGTATAAAATAAAAATTAACACAAAGTTTAAATTTAATAGTCTACATCCAAAGCACAATATCCAATTCTAAACATTAATCTTTAGAACACAAAGTCAGAAAATTAAACATAATCAAATAGTTTCCATTTTCAAAAACACAAATGACAAAGTTCCAAAATCCAAAACACAACAAAGTTCAAATGTAAATCTAGATCAACTTCCTTCACAGCTCCACCGTTCCTTGCAAGCACTTCGACAACTTTCAACTTCAATTTCTTCTACTCCAAGTTGAAGAATTGAAGCATTTATCCCCTAGAGAAGAATTGAAAAAATAATATATGATAATTGTTTAACTATTTTCTTTAAGTTGCTTTGCAAATAAAGGGACATTAAACACAAACACTTATGCCCAATTTATGTGTATACTTGATTAAATATAAGGAAAAAATAGTCAATCATGGCTTATTTCATGGCATTCAACACCAAGTAAAGTTAACAATAATCCTAATTCCTAAATAATACCATTCCGCTAACTTCAATGTGTTTAAAATAAATAAAACAATTATAATTTTACAATTTGACTTAAAATTAAAAGTTAAAAGTATACCAACTATTGTCTATTATTATAGTTTAAATTACAACCTAAACATATAATATGAAATTCTAAATAATAATATCTATTAAGAATTACCTTTTAAATATCCATAACACCCATATCAGCGCTCATTGTTTCTACCGTTGAAGCTTGTGATATTACAAACTCTTAAAAATGTCAAAAAAAATGAAATTAGTAAGTAACTTAAGTACATGGAGATGTTATTTATAAAGTTATAATACATCTTAACTTTATAAAGTATGAGGAAAATATTACCTTCGTGTAGCTCCATACGGAATATCTGCTCCTTAATATCTTCCTAAAGGTTATAGACAAGATTAGCAAAAAGTTTACCTTGTAACTAATTTTCAGTACATATCAATGCTTCAATCATACAAGAGGTCAAAGAACTCTGATATTCATCAATGACGCGATGCCCAGTGTTAAAGGCAGATTTAAATGGCACTATAGAAACAAGAACAGCAAGGACATCCCTTGTAATTTTCTCTAATATCGGATACTTCAATCCACTAACCTTCCACCAAAGCAAAACATTGAGCTTAAGATTGCTCAGATCCTCAATTGGGTCACTCAAATCTCGTTCCACCTCAAATACTACTTTCTTGCCCTCATTCTGAACAAACACTTTCTGAGCATACCCAAGGAAAAGGCAAGAAACTCGGAAAATGTCATCACCATCACCATCACCATCACCACTAAGAACCTCCGCGAAACCAACCTCAGTTGTAAAATAAGGAGAATAACTTGTACCACCATAGATGCCGCTAGAAACACTCTCACCACACATCGATGGTGTGGAACTGGAGCACATGGCCCTATATGCATCATAAAGCTCATTCAACAAATCTTTCAATGCTTTGGTCATTTCTTCAACTTTCCAACCATCATTGGCAAAAATGATCTCAAAATATGTTTGGCAAAGTCCATTTTAGCTTGTGTATCAAGAATAGAGGCAAGAATCAATATTTTATTTATCTTCCCTGAAGACTCCCAACATTAATCAAAATTTTCCCTCATATTATAAGCTATAACCACCATCCAAGGATCTTTTCTTGCCTATATTGTAGTCAATGGGCTCTCAATTAAGCCAATGATATCATAAAAAATATTAGAAGTCACACTCAAAGAGGCAGAAAATAACAATGTGGTATCATAAAATACCTTTCAAAACTTCACAATTCGTTCTGCACTCTCCCAATCCTCAAGTCCAGGCGGGCCCACCCTCTTAGCATTATTTTCTTTCTTAAAAAAGTATGTCTCATATGGTTTATCCACCTCTGTCAATCTATCAAATGCCGCTTGAAATTTCAATACAGTCATCAACATTAATTTAAGTGGAATTCCACTTAATAAGACAATCCAAACAACCGTTCTATTTGGACATTTCACTTATTAAATACACTGTTTAAATGTTTGTAGCCTTGTAGTAGAGGATCTCACATACTTCACAACATTCCGGATGGCGGTAACACTAGTATGCAATTCATTCAACCCCAAAATAACAATCAAATTCAAAATATATACACAGCAACCCCCATGCATATATTGTCCCTCCAATACAAGCGCATCATCATTCCTCCAAGCAAGCAATTGCATAGTCACATAATTAACAACAACATCATTTATAGTGGCATTATCAACGGTTATTGCAAACAACCTCTCTATCCCTCAATCTTATAAAACATGCTACAATCTTTTTACCGATCGTTTCCTTCTATGATCTTCAATTACACTGAAACTAATAATCATTTTATTCAAACATCAGTCACTATCAATAAAATAAGATGTGATTACCATGTACTCATGTTTTGAACGGAAGTCCATAAATCAGTGTTAAGAGACACTCGCTACGTGTTGTTGCAAATCAAACTCTTCAACATTGTCTTTTCTTTCAAAAATAAATCCATCCGTACCAATAGTTCTCCAAGATGGCATAACAAACTGCAGAATGGCTACACTACAGAAATGATTCAACCCTTTGTTATACACAAAACTAAGTGGCAACTCACCCATAATGATAATTTTAGTGACTGCCCTTCTACAAGTTTCTTGACTCTACCGTTTAGCCAAAACCATATTATTTGCATTTCCTTCCCCACCCTTAGTTGTCAAGTATTGTTGACTTCCCTCTTGTTGTTCCCGAAATTTCTTGTATGCATGGCAAGTCTGTATATGATTTCTCATATTTGTAATCCAATCATGCTTTGAATGACGCTGATATTGTCTACCACAATAGTTGCACTTGCATTTATTTGGATTGTCCTCAAGTAAAGTGAAATGATTTCACGTCTCAGATCTTTTATTCATCGGTTGTCTTTTCCGCTTTGCCTTTTGAGTTCCTTCCATTTGAACACTTTGATTGTCATCATCACTTATTGAATTCAATATTGAGTGTCCAGACATCTAAACATACAAATAAATAATTATTAATTATTAATTATTAATTCAAAAATCAAAAATCAAAATACAAAAAGATTATTAAAAATCTACTTAATAGTTAGTAATACAAATTGATTCAAATAATTATTAATTTAATTTTATGAAATTTTTTGAAATCGATATTTCCAATTTCGCACCATAATATTCCATAAAAGAAAACCAAGAAATTAATGTAATTATTTAATTTATAATATCTAATTATCCATTGGCCAAAATAATATAATATTAATTACATATCTGTATCTTAAATTCTTAATTCTTATTATAAAACCGTAAATTTTATGCCCACATTATATGTACTTACCACTTAATATTTACTTATTAGTTACTAGGCAATTAATTAAATTGATTAATTTTTGGTTGAAGTTGAAACTTGAAACTACTACAATTAAATTGGTTAATTTTTTGTTGAAGTTGAAACTACTGTAGAAGTACACATATCATATGACATATATAATTATAATTTATATTGTAAAATAATATTTAATTTTAATTTTTAATCTACCATTACTATTCATACAAAAAATCAATTATTAATAACTAACAAAAAATTAATGCCTGATTATTTTCATTTTATTGTTAAAATTTAACAATATATAATTATATAGTATTAACATACAAAATTGCAATTAACATTTCACTTTCACATATAACATATAACAATTATAATTAATGCATATATTATATATCATCACTTAATAAGTATCAAAGGCCAAATTCAGGCTTCCAAAACTCAAAGACTTTTTGAGAGTCAACAGCCAAAATCCAAAATGCAAATAGAGCTTGAATCGGGGGCAGCTTGCCGGGTGGATCTTCAATTGGGCCGAGTGATGGTGAGTGAAGGATTGAAAGCGTGGATCCAATGCTTAGTTGCAGCAGATCCTTAGATTGGGTCACGATCTTCACAAATTAGCTTCGGCTTCTATTGGTATCGTTCTCAACGACAATTGCTTCGTGTGGTGACCGAATGAAGCTAGCTCTGTGAGTCTGGTGTACTATAGTGCACTAGTGTAGTGTGTGACTGTGTGAGTGTATAAGTGTGCAATATTGTAATTTTTGGCTTTTTTTTTTTGGTCTCTAACCCGATCGGGTTTTCGGATCAAATCTGGTTTCTCCCGATCCAATCATGATCCGATCAGGTTGAGACAAATTCACTTGATCAAGTTTTCTTCATCACCTGATCTAATCCGAACCCGAAATTATTCAGATCGGGTTGGGTCGGATATTTTGCCCACCCTTACTATCTTGCATATTCACTTTAATAAGAAAATCCCCCAATATATTTAGACTGAGAAAGGAGCAAACTAGCAGCATGTTTAGTAATCTGAATGCCCAAGTAATTAAGTTCTCCTAATTTTTTCAAGGCAAATGTTGATTGTAAAATGGAGATAACTTGAACAATTAAGGAAGTAATAGATTCTATAACAATTATATCATCAATATACACTAGCAGAAGAATGAGTTAACCAGCTTGTCTTTTAAAAAGAGTGAAGTTTGGAATTAGAGGAGTCGTATTGAATTGTAACATGTATGTTTCCACAATGATGATTTTGATGATAACAAACACGTTTAAAATTAATTAAGTTTGAAGAAATCTTTAATAGGATTAAAATACTTAAGTCGTATAATGTATTGAGCAAAGAATAACTTTCTGGTAATAAAATATTCCTTTTTTACTCCGAAAATGGCTAATTGTTTAGGACAAAATGGTTAACCAACATTGAACAAATTTGAAAGTTTAGTTTCTGGACACTAACGGTAAACTGGCTTATAGAAAATGGTATCTTAATAACTTTCTTGCAGGTCTCTAGACATTCACGGCAATCTGACATCAATAAAACGTTGATTAGACAAATTGAAATTAAAAGCATAACGGCCACTTGCTAAAGTCAAAACGGTAATCCAACAATGGCTAAGGTGATCAAATTGAGTGTAGAAAATCAATAACGATTAGTTTTCAACTCTAACTATAAATTGGCTAAATCAAATTCTAATTCTAACATGATTCTACAATTATCATGAACTTACTATTGAGTATTAAATCTTTCTTGAGCATTAAACTTGTGATTGTTTCATTAAATCACACTTTGAACTTTCATTTGTAAACATACACATTGTGCGAGGGAAAACTTATTTGTAATCATTATTTTTTAGTGATAGTAAGTGCGCGTGTAATGCCCAAATTTTTATTTACTTATTTTTCCTCTTTTTGCCCTTATTAAATTGAGTAGGCTAGTTATTCGTTTTTTTTAAAAAATATTTATTAATTACCAAGTATTTAAGAGAACCCCATCTTTTTAAGAAGCCCTCTTTTACTTTTTTTTACACCGTTACAAACCCTAGAAAGAAAAGAAGGGAAATATAAGCTTTTGGAGAAGGAAAAGAAAGTTTTACCACTTATTTCTTAGTGTTTTCCTTAAGGTATTAAGTATTTCTTTGACTTATATGATTTATTTTTATGGAATTGTTGACCTTTAATTACTTGTAGTATGATTTGGGTAATATACGTGTGGTTGTAATGTTGTGATGATATGAACAGTCTCTATTCCTTGCTTGAAATCGTTTTCGTTATTTATAATCACTTGAATATCTTACATATCATGGAACTAGACATCATAGTCTTTCTATTGATAGGTTTTGTGTTGAAATCGTCTTAGTATGCAAATTGTTATGGGTTTTCGAAGTTGGGTTACTAGTGTTGGAAAATTCCGATTTTCAACAGTGGTTCTCAACTCTGGAAATTTTTCTATAAAGTCACATATCCTTTAAGATTATGTCGATTTTTGTGCCAACAGATCTATGTCTCCTATGCTTGGATGTTTAATTTCGTAGTTTTATTCTTTATGGTTGACACATCGAGGACTACGACCATCTATTAGAGACACTATTAAACCCTTGAGGTTAACAAAATATGCTGATATGGTGGATAGAGCTTTGGAGAGACAGAGGCGGGTTGAATGAGTCTCAAAAGAGACGTGAGCGTCAAAGTCATAGGACCCTACCTAAAGGACCTTATGGGAAGGCCCCCAATAATAGAAGTGCTCAAACTCATAAGAATAATGGTAGTGGTTCTAAAAATGAACAAGAAAATGTTAACGGTCTTTCCTTCTAAAAGAACTTTCCATCATGTAAGACTTATGAGAGGACCCATCGAGGAGAGTGCCTTCAGGGTACGGGCGTCTGTTTTGGTTGTGGACAAACTAGTCACATGGTTAGGGATTGTCCTAAGAAGAGAAGCCAAACTCACAGTGACCAAGCTAATGATAGCCAGAGGAAGAGGCCTAGAGTTCAGGGTCGTGTTTTTCGCAATGACGGAGCAAGATGCTGACGCATCTAATGATGTAGTGATAGGTACTATATCCATGTTTTCTAGAGATGCTAGAGTATTGTTTGATTCTGGTGCTACTCACTCTTTCATATCTGTGACATTTGCTTGTTATGCAAGTAAAAACACTGAGCCACTAGGATATTACTTATCTATTGCAACTCCCATGGGTGATAGTATGATGATAAATCAAGTGTATAAGTCTTGCTTGATTAGTTTGGGGTAGTAGATACTTTCTTGTTGATTTGTTACCGATAGAGACGCATGATTTTGATGTTGTTTTGAAAATGAATTAGTTGAGCACTTATCATGCTAGTATTGAATGTTTCTCTAAGGAGATTGTGTTTAGAATTCCTGGGAAGAAGGAATTTCGATTTCAAGGTAGACGAAGTAGTATTGGAGGATTTATATCTGCACTAAGGCTAGAAAGATGTTGGCAAAAGAATGTGAGACATTTCTAGCTTGTGTAGTGGCTGATGAGAATGGTGAGGTTTCTCTTGGAGACATTAGTGTTGTTAGGGAGTTTTCTGATGTGTTTCCAGAGGATTTGTCTGGTATGCCTCCGGATCAAGAGATTGAATTCTCCATTGACTTATTGCTAGGGCACTGTACCTATTTAGAAGCACCTTATCGTATGGTGCCTATTGAGTTAAAAGAATTGAAAGTTCAGTTACAAAAACTTCTTGATAAGGGCTTTATCTGCCCCCAGTGTATCTCCTTGGGGAGCACCTGTGTTGTTTGTCAAGAAGAGAGACGGTTCTATGCAATTATTCATTGACTACCGACAATTGAACTCTGTTACCAGAAAAAAATAGATATCCTCTACCCCACATAGATGATCTTTTTTTATCAGTTGCAAGGTGCAGTTGTGTTCTCAAAGATTGATTTACCGGTCCGGGTATCATCAACTTAAGGTGAAAGGTGAAGATGTACCTAAGACAACCTTTAGAACTCGATATGGGCACTATGAGTTCCTTGTAATGCCCTTCGGGTTAACTAATGCTCCTGCAGCTTTTATGGACTTGATGAATAGGTTTTTCCAGCCTTTCCTTAACCGTTTCGTTATTGTCTTCATTGATGATATTCTGGTATACTCTAAGACCATTGAGGAGCATGAGGAGCATTTGAGGATGGTCCTTCAAACACTTCGTGAGAAGAAGCTCTATGCAAAGTTTAAGAAATGTGAGTTTTTGCTTGACAAAGTAGTCTTTTTTGGGGCATGTTGTTACTAAAAATGGCAGTTCTGTTGATCCAGCCAAGATTGAGGCTGTGGTGAATTGGTCAAGACCAATTAATGTTACTGAGATCAGGAGCTTCCTAGGTTTAGCTGGTTATTACAAAAGATTTGTGGATGGGTTCTCCAAACTCGCAGCCCCATTAACTAGATTGACCAGAAATAATGTGAAGTTTGAATGGAGTGATGAATGTGAGAAAAGCTTTCAGGAGTTAAAAAAGAGGTTGGTTTTCTGCTCCTGTCTTGACAGTTCATCTTCTAGCGGTGGTGGCTTTGTTATTTACAGTGATGCCTCTAAGAAGGGGTTGGGTTGTGTACTGATGCAGCATGGCAAGGTGATTGCTTATGCATCTCGACAATTGAAGAATTATAAATAGAACTACCCAACCCATGATTTAGAGTTCGCAGCTGTAGTATTTGCCTTAAAAATCTAGAGACACTATCTGTATGGTGAGACTTGTGAAATCTATACAGATCATAAGAGTTTGAAATACTTGTTCACCTCAGAAAGAATTGAATTTAAGGCAGAAAAGATGGTTTAAAACTGGTGAAAGACTATGATTTCTTAATTCACTACCATCATGGCAAGGCAAATGTAGTGGTTGATGCTCTGAGTAGGAAGTCATCCGGTTGTTTGGCACATATAATAACCACTCAAGACTACCTATTGGAGGATCTACAAAAGATGAAAATTGAAATTGTTATATACGGGCAGGCAAATATTTTGTCTTACTTGAGTGTTCAGCCTACCTTGATCGAATAGGATTAAGGTTGCTCAGAGCGAAGATCCACAACTCAGAGATATTGTTGATGCAATAAAGGCTGGACGTTCAGAATTTAGATTGGACGATGATGATATTTTATGGTTTGGTCAGTGACTTTGTGTACCAAACGTAGTTGAGCTGAAGAAAGAGATAATGCGTGAAGGGCACGATTCTATATTTAGTGTTCATCCTGGAAGCACTAAAATGTATCGAGACCTAAAACAAAATTTCTGGTGGAGGAATATGAAGGGTGATATTGTTGATCATATTTCAAAGTGTTTGGTGTGCCAGCAAGTGAAAATTGAACACCAGAGGCCTACGGGCTCTCTTCAGTCGCTTCCAATTCCAGAATAGAAGTGGGAGCACATTACCATGGACTTTATGAGTAGGTTACCTCGTTCGAGGAAGAGTTGTAACTCGATTTTAGTAATTGTGGATTGTTTAACTAAGTTGGCGCATTTCTTACCGATGAAGGCTAGTGATAAGCTTTGGAAGTTGGGCAAAATTTTTGTTGATGAGATAGTGAGGTTACATGGAGTACCAGTGTTCATTGTCTTAGATAGAGATCCACGCTTTACCTCTAATTTCTATGTTGGACTACAGAGGGAGTTTGGAACAAAGTTAAAATTGAGCACTGCTTTTCATCCTCAGACGGATGGACAATAAAAAAGGACTATCCAAACTCTAGAAGAACATTTTGCGAGCTTTTGTGTTAGATTTGGGGGGTAATTGGGAAGAACATCTACCACTAATAGAATTTGCTTACAATAATAGTTTCCATTCTAGTATTGGCATGGCACCTTTTGAAGCTCTATATGGGAGGGAGTGTAGGTCTCCGATATGTTGGGATGAGGTTGGTGAAAGGAAACTCTTGGGACCGAAATTAGTACAAATTACAGCTGAGAAGATCAAGCTTATACGGGAGCGTCTTCGTACGGCTAAGAGTAGGCAGAAGAACTATACAGACCGACGTAGACGTGATTTGGAGTTCCAAGTTGGGGACTATGTGTTCCTAAAAGTCTCACCTTGGAAGGGAGTTTTTCGTTTTGGGAAGAGGGGCAAGCTCAGCCTTAGGTTTATTAGTCCTTTTGAGGTTCTGAAGAGAATCGGCCCAGTGGTATATCAAGTTGCGTTACCACCAAGCCTTTTCGAGGGTTCATAATGTATTTCATGTGTCAGTATTGAGAAAGTACATGGCTGATCCTTCCCATGTACTGGATTACCAGTCTATCCAAATTTCCAATGATATGTCATATGAGGAGCAACCAATGGAGATATTAAATAGGAAAGAACAAGTTCTGAGGAGAAGGGTTATTTCTTTGGTAAAGGTTCGTTGGGCGAATCATACAATAGAGGAAGCCACTTGGGAGCAAGAGGATGAAATAAAGGAGAAGTATCCTCAGCTTTTTGAGTATTACGGTAAGGCTCTAAATTTCGAGGACGAAATTTTTTAAGGGAGGGAGAAGTTGTAACGCCCAAATTTTTATTTTCTTATTTTTTTCTTTTGCCCTTATTAAATTAAGTAGGCTAGTTATTAGTTTTTTTAAAAAAATATTCATTAATTACTAAGTATTTAAGAGAAACCCATCTTTTTAAGAAGCCCTCTTTTACTTTTTTTTATACCGTTACAAACCCTAGAAAGAAAAGAAGAAAATATAAGCTTTTGGAGAAGGAAAAGAAAATTTTACCACTTCTTTCTTAGTGTTTGCCTTAAGGTATTAAGTATTACTTCGACTTATATGATTTATTTTTATGGAATTGTTGGCCTTTAATTACTTGTAGTATGATTTTGGGTAATGTACGTGTGGTTGTAATGTTGTGATGATATGAACAGTCTCTATTCCTTGCTTGAAATCGTTTTCGTTATTTAGAATCACTTGAATATCTTACATATCACGGAACTAGACATCCTAGGCTTTCCATTGATAGGTTTTGTGTTGAAATCGCCTGAGAATTCCAATTTTCAGTAGTGGTTCTCAACTCTAGAAATTTTTCTATAAGGTCACACATCCTTTAAAATTATGCCGATTTTTGTGCCAACAGATCTATGTCTCCTATGCTTGGATGTTTAATTTCGTAGTTTTATTCTTTATGGTTGAATTACTAAAAATCATAACATATGGCTGCTGCAAATCTGGAAACTGTTTTCCAGAATTTCGGAGCTGAAACGTGTAACAGTTGGGCTAGTTTTTGAATATTACAGGCCATGTTAGGACTTTATAATGAAATTTCAATCTTTCCTCTGTCTTTTAAAACTGGAATCACGATTTTTGGGTATGTAAAATAAAAGATACGAATTTTTGAATTTATGTTTTCAAATCTGAAATGTTTTGGACGGGTTAGATGTTTCTCGGAAATAAACCGTTTTAATATAATTTCAGGAGTCCAAAAATTATGAATTTTAATTATATGCTTTTTGAATGTGTCTTCTAAAATTAGAAAAAAGAAGCATATTATTTCGAGTACCAAAGAATATTTTATGAATTTTCTATGTGGAAAAAGTCTATTTTGGTCAGTATTGGACAATTTTTGCTACTTTGGCAAAAGGTCAATATTCTGACTCGATTTTGACTTGTGCTGATTTTTGTGAAATATTGTATGCAATGCTATGCATGTTCACAGTGCCTCTGTAAATTTTTATGGTTTTCTGACATGTGTATAGGTTATTAAAAATTAGCATGTGCAGGATACTCATAAATATATGATATGTTTAGAATATGCATAAGTATTAAGGTAGTATTAGTGTCTATGATTTAAGGATGATTAAGATTATGTTTAAGGTTAGAGATGATGTTGATAAGAATATTTTTATGATGATTATAGGACGAGGGTGAGCTCGTTTGTTATTCTTGAGGTATTGATTTAATTGCTACAGATCGAGGCAAGTAGATTCATGCATGATGTGCTTTATAATAAATGCAATTTACTTTCAAAATTATGTTTAAATGGAAATTTTTATAAAACTGATTTCTAAAATATTTAAATGAATTTTTTAAAATAAAAAAACTTTTAAATGAATTCATATAAAATTATTTTAAAATGAATTTTTCTTAAGAAATTAGTTTTCTTAAACAAAATGTTTTCTTAAAGAATTTTCTAAAAGAATTAAATGATCAAAGAAAGGTCTTTAAATGTTTTAGAAGACTTTAACTGCTATTTATGAAAGAATGTATGGTAGATTCAAAAATGTTTTAGCTCATAGTTCGTAGTAATGTATATGATGTTAATGTTATGATATTATGAAATGTTATGGCCAGCTTGTTGGTATGATGATGATCTTGTGCACAAGGATGTTATGAACAATGTGAGGCAAAGTACCCTGAACGAGGAACAATGCGGGGTATAACACACTAAATGATGAATGATGATGACTACAAGGCATGAGCTACCAATTTTTATGCTTTAATGTTTTTATAAATGTTTTAATGTTTTTTTATGAATCCACCTCTTATGCTAAATGAAGATGTTGCTAAAAAATATTTGACGATACATGACAAAGGTTTTCAAATATTGTGCATGGATTTACTTACCAAATTGATGGCTCACCCCTCGTCTCTAATATTTTGCAGAATGATTAGAAATGTGGCTTGGGTGTTTAGATGAAGAATTTTGTCTTAGCGGATTTTTGGAGTTGCTTTAAAGATTAAATTTGGCTAGACTTTTGTATTTTGGATTAGAGACTTTACTTTGGAGACCTTATTTCATATGTTTTATGTAAGGATTCAATTAGAATATGATTAATGATTGTTTATCTTGAGAGTTTATTAATAAGAATAAATTATGTGAGATTTCATTCCAATTTTACCCTTGAGTTTTCATGGGTAATTTTTGGGGTGTTACAGTGAGAAACACTTGAGTTGAGAGATTTGGGATAATTTCTTATTATAAAGGTTGATTAATCTTTGTAAAGTCAATTGTAAAAATTCTCGAAGTCTTGGAGGTTTGAATAGCGGAATCCTCAAGCGTGGTGAGCTTGGAGGTGTAGACGTAGGTAGAATTTGGCCAAACCATGTAAAACTCTTTGTGTTCAAATCTCTCTTCCTTATCTCTTTATATTTTGATTGCTTTGCTTATTATTATTTTGAATTTGTTTTATTTTTGCATTAATGTTTTATTCAAACACTGCACAATTTTTAGAAACCTAATTTACCCCCTTTTAGGATGCATAACTAGTATTTCACTGAGTTGTTAATGCCATTTTTAATCTTTTAAACCATGCTCTTGGTGATTGCTTGAGTCTATACAAGACTATGTAAAGCTTGCACACATGAATAGATTTAAAGTATTGTTGATGTCAATTTATCTAAGTACCCACTGATGAGTAACTATTCTGCTTAGAATAAGTCTGATAGTAGAAGATTTCACCATTGAATTGAATGTTTCGTATAATCAATCCTTGTGTATAATGAAAACCTTTGCTACTGGTCTAGCTTTGTACCTATTGATACTGCCATCTAGATTATATTTGATTCTCAACACCCATTTGTCTCCAACAACCTTAATAGGATGAGAAGGATTGACAAGTTCCCAAGTATGATTGTCAATTAAGGCTTGAAACTCTTATGTCATGGCTTTATGCCATTTTAGATCAGCAAGGACAACAGAGACAGTAGTTGGCTCGTTCTGGCTGGACTGACAACTAGTAATGTAAGTTTTGGGTTTAAACACACCAACCTTTAATAAGGTGATCACAAGATGGCTAGCAGGATTTGATTGTGGGGTGATAACTAATGAGGGTCATCTGAGGAATTAAAAGATAAGAGTTATATGTAAAGATGGAAAATGAGTTGGAGCTGAAGAGTGTTGATCAGTTGCTGCATTGGGTGGAGATTGATAAAGAGAAGAAAGAAGTTGCACCATGAATTTGTTACGAATAGTATACCATCAGTGATCCTGTGAATCCCCCCGTTAGGCAACAGCTGGTGCTAGCTATATATAGACTATAAAAGACCAAGCATTGTGGCTTCTATGAAGATTTGATGCGATAATGAACATGAAAATGTAATGCAACAACTAACCAATATTTAGCGTCACATGCAAGACATCGCAGTGTGAGTAAGGAATTGATAGTTAACCTTACTCGTACGTGAAATATAAGTCATTGAGCTAACATACATCGAGTTGAAATTATTTAATACTATGAATTAGAAAATAAAATTGATATTCCTTCTGTAAATGTTCAAGCGATTGAGGAATTGTTTGCACACGTATGCACCGACAATGAAACTATTAAGCATAAATAAGATCAAAGGAATTTTGATCTCTAATTCAGTGGCCGATCGAATCAAACATTAATGTTATTACTTTTACAATAATGACATTTACACCTAACAAATAGGATGATAAAGTTTGTTTTTGGTCAAATAGTTCTTTTTCTTTTTTTTTCTTTTTTTTTCTAAATGGTCATGCGCAATTTTATATGCACTGTCACGTACAAATATTACTACTGTTAAATTTCTGTATTGACATTCCAAGAGACAAAAAGACAAATACTTTCAGGATAAAAAAATGATTGGATCATTCTAAGCATTGCCGTGTGATGAATCTTGGGATTAAGGCACACATATAAAAATCTTTGAAAATTTAAACACATCGACCTAGCTAATGAGCGGACAAGAACTTGCGAAGTCATAAATTTTAAAGCTATATATTGTTATTAATCTGTCAAACATGCTATTCGTCACATTTTTTAAAAACTAATAAACAATATTTGGAGTTGATGGAATTTTTTTTTTTAGGCGTTGAGTTAATTATTTTTCTATGAATAAAATACATGATGTATCTTCCTCACCAAAAACATAACTTTTCCCGGAAGATATCTCTACAATAATCTTGCCAGTCGCTACTGGCCGAATGGAACTAAATTAAATTCAAAAGATAATAAAATAAAATTGTCCACTTGATTCACATCGCCACCAACCGTTATTAACCGATCAAAATTAATTATAAGTTAAACTCCCACCCGGTTCGAAGCTGTTTAAGTTTAACACTACAAATCAATCAAGCAGCCCGTGTGCATGCATAAACTAGAAACATAATTATATTTCATTTGCTGCAAGTTTGAGAATTTTTGAGAAAAGTATTGTTGATGTCAATTTATCTAAGTACCCACTGATGAAGGCTAAAGTAGGGTTAAACAAAGACTTATGACAAACATTTTACTACTAAAGAAAAATCAACTTCAAATTGAAAAGGAAAAGAAGACTCATCAAAGATTACATGGTTACCGATATAAACTTTTCAGATGAGTGTAAACATTGATAACCGTTTTGTAAGGAACTATACCCCAAAAAGTACATTGATAACCGTTTTGTAAAGAACTATACCCCAAAAAGTACACCCGATGGTTCTGTAATCAAACTTGTCATGATTATATGGCCTTAAATAACGGTAACAAGTGCAGCCAAATATTCTAAAATGAGAACAATCTTATGAAATAAAAACTCAAAAGGTGTGTTATTGTTGAGGACAATTGTAGAGAGACTATCAATGATATAAATAGCTATATGAAATGCATTCCACTATAATTTTAAAGGTAAATTAGTTTGGACAAGAAGTGGAAGACCAAGTTCTACAATATGTCTATGCTTCCTCTCAATCTTTCTATTTTGTTAATGAATATCTGGACAAGGATTTGAATTATATGCCTTGCTCGTCAAAATAGGTTGTAAAAGATCTAAACTCACCTCCCCAATCTATTTGAATACATTTGGTCTTCTTAGAGAGACTGTTTTCAATCATTGTTTCCAACTCTTTAAGAGTTTGTAAAGTTTTAGACTTTACTATGAGAGAGTAGATCCAAGTAAATCTATGTGGCAAGAAAATTAATTAAAAGCATTATGCAAAGTTTTGATAGTACTGATTAAAAATTGGCAGCTGTTAATTTACATTATATATAACTTATAAACAGTTGATCGAAAAGTAATTTCTCATAACTCATAATTGTTTGATGAGCAACAACTGATACACACACACACACACATATATATATATGTATGTATGTATGTATGTATGTGTGTGTGTATGTATTTATGTATAAATTTTGAGTTGATTTAAATTACAAATTATGTAACTTAACAACATTCTTAAACATTTTGTAGGGCAAGACAACATGGCAATTTCGTATGCAAATTCGTCAAAGTCAACCAACTAAGTTTCGTTCATTTTCCAAAAAGTCTGTATGTGGAGAATATGTATGTAAACTTCCTTATAAAAAGAGAGGGAGTTCTCATCACATATTCCAACTAAGTTTCGTTCATCTTTGAGGAAATTCTTCTCATCCCATTGCGCAATCCGGGGATATGTCTATAAAAACATGTAAAAGAGAGGGAGTTCTCATCACATATTACAAAGCTTCAAGAATTAAAAGATGAAAGCATACGCTATTGCTCTTATAGCTTGCGGTTCTGCTATTACATCCCTTGCTATTGTACGCTGTTTGTGCAGCGTAGGCTGCAAGAAGAAGAAAATAAGGTGTCCACCCATTCCGCGGAGTGTCACTGGTCCTTCCCCAGTTGCTCTGAGAACTTATAATACGGATGTCGAAACGGGGGAAAGTGCCCAAGGAAGTGGGGGCAAAGTTTTGGATGGATCAGCTGGTGTGGCTGCCGTAGCTACTGCAGCTGCTGTTACTATCATCAGCAGTGGTAGTGGCGGCGGAGGTTGTGGCGGTGGAGGGTGTGGTGGTGGAGGGTGTGTTGGCGGAGGGTGTGGCGGAGGAGGGTGTTGCGGCGGAGGTTGCGGTGGTGGTTGCGGAGGGTGATATTGGTCAACACGAATGTTGCTTATGCTATAACCAATAACTATAGCTTTGGTGTCTGTTTGTTTTCTGCAATATGGTGGAATGCTGTGTTTTAAATAAAATTAGTTCTAAGATAAGGAACTAATTTGTATACGTAAATAGTCAACGGATAATTCGCTCTCTTCCAAGCTTTCTTATTCATCAAAATAAAATAAAACAATAACAGAAATGCTGGTAATAAAAGCTTGGTTCAACTTCAATTAACAATTCTCAATGTAGTTTAAAATAAAATATGCATTTTCAATTTCACAGAGCATTACAGGTTATACGCAGTCCCAAGCTGCGCAAAGCTGTTTCCACAACTGCCTTTTTGGCCCAGAACAAGATTTTAGGGAACAATGAGGTGAAACAAACGAAACTTCTGCGGTTACAAAAGATCCGTACAGTTGAGTTTCTCCATGATTCCCTCAGTTAAAATAAAAAGCTCATCACATTCTGGTTCTACTGATCTTCCTCCATAAATGAAAACCAAGTGACACTAAATATACGCAACTACAGAAAGATGAAAGCTCATGACCTTGTGTTGATATTCAGCGGTCCAGTAGTTGCAGCAATTCTATTTCTGAGTAGTTTCCACGAAAGAGGTGGCAGAAAGAAACGTATTGAACATCCTACAGCTGCAGAAGTTAAAGACAACACTTTGCTTATTAATGGACATCTCGATGCTGAAGAAGGTCTGAATGTGGACACCGGTGGCTAGGCAAAAGAAGATGGCACAGCGTTTGTAGTTGAAGCAGCTTTAGCCGCTGTAGGTAATTTAAGCAGGGAGGCAGAAGTCGGACTTAGCAATAGTAGTGGAGGGGATAATGCCACATATTGCAGTACAGATGGTGATGGTTATGGTGGTGGTAAAGGTGGAGGTGGAGCTGGCTGTGGATCTGGTTGTAATTAATTTGTACAGAAACTTTTTCAATATCAATTATCTTGTATGCTGTACTGCAAAACTTTTCAAGTCATTTCTTATCAGTCTGGTTTTTCTCAAGGGACTGAATATCCTGTTCTTTAGCTATTTACATACAAAATTTTGTGTATTCATTTTTCCTTTTATTGATATTCCCTTTTACTTTCAGCATAAAAAAAAAAAAAATTGTACTTAACAATTGGATGTCAATCCCCATCTTACCCATTTATCATTCGATATAAAAAGCCAGCAAAGGTGAATGCAGCAGCTGTGCTCGTGCAGCATTATCTTCTTTACAACATTTCCTAAATTCGTAAGAAGGTTAAAATTATGGCATGTGTTAATAAAAATTAAGCAATTACCAGAGGTTGATAACGAGACAATGAAATTGGTATTAATCTTCAAGATAAGTTGAAATAAAATGTTTTTTAGACATAGTAAATTGAATAAATACTGCTGCAAAATAATCAGAAAATCAGATAAGGAATCTTACAACAAGGAAGCATCAATACAGATTAAAAGGACGTAAAATGTATATATATATGGAGCAATGACCCTCCATTAAGTTGTAAATGACATAGTTGAGAAAGCACATCGTTATAAACACCATAGTTGAGAAACCTCATAGGGATTAACAGTCCGTTTGGGGTTGCGCACAGCTATATTATAGGAGAAATTTTCTCCTACAATAGAGGTGTTCGGCTGCTGCACATAGAGCATATGCTTCTCAGCAGCCAACAAATGCTTATAGTTTGGACCCTGGTGGACTTGTGTATCTCATCAGACGCTCTGGCTAGGGTCAAAAGAGTAACTAGGCTCAAGCAGCAAACTCCCCTATACCCAGAACAAAAAGTGGAAACCAAGAAGCCTTCTTGAAGAAGAAATTTCCTACCCACTGAAAGATAATGGTTTTTTTCTTAATTGTTGAAGAATTTCTCAGCACTTCAGAGTATAAGTAGAAGGCAAAGACCCAGAATTTACTTCCAAACAAAACCACATTGGCAGATGACAGAGATGGATGGCTTCCAGGATCTTTATCAATAAAAAAGCAATGTAAATGACCTCAAAAAGTTTTCAACGCATCAATCAAACTCAAAAGGAGACCAGACATTGCTTAGGCCAATCAAACCAGACATTGCTTAGGCCAATCAAACTTTTTTATTTCTTTTGATATTGTCTGCAGTGTAACTCCAATCTCTTTCAAGTCCAAGGACGGACCAGTCATTGCTTAGGCCAATCAAACTCTTTTGTTCCTTTTGAAATTGTCTGCAGTGTAACTTCAATCTCTTTCAGGTCCAAGCAGGATTTCCTTCCTGCAATAAACAATTGAACTTTGTCTTTCAGAATAATCCAGCTGCAACCTGGACTCTTCCTTATCCTTTTCAGTTTCTTTTTCATTCTTACTCTGTTCCCGTCTCTCTTTTTCCCTATAATGAAATATAAGTCAGACAAGACCACATATGGGGTCGCACTATCAGGCTCCAACTCCATAAGGTGTTGTGCTGCAAGCTTTGCAAGATCAAGATTTAAGTGGGTTCTGCTTGCACCAAGGAGAGCTCCCCAGACTCCAGGAGGGGGCTCAAAAGTCATTGAATTTATCAAATCAATAGCTTCAGCAAGTGATCCAGCTCGGCCAAGGATATCAACCATGCATGCATAGTGTTCAGGCCCTGGTTCTATATTATATAAAGTTTTCATTGATTTGAAATAAATGAATCCTTCTTCTACTAATCCCACATGATTGCATGCTGATAGAACACTAAGAAAGGTAATTTGATTTGGCACTAGCCCCTCATCTGTCATCTTCCTAAATAAGTTAAGAGCCTCTTCTCCCAATCCATTTTGAGCAAATCCACTAATCATTGAGTTATAAGAAACAATATTTCGTTCATCAATATTAGTAAAGATCCGATAAGCATCAACCACATTTCCACACTTTGAATACAAAGAAACCAGTGAATTTTGAATGGACACATCAGATTCCATATTCATCTTCACTACATGAGCATGGAGCTGAGACCCCTGATTCAGTGTTGCTGTAGCAGCTGAAGCACTTAGTATGCTGCTCAAAGTCAACTGGTTTGGCCTAACGTCTTTCCGAAGCATCTCAATGAACCAGCAGAAAGCTTCCTCATACTGCTCATTATTCACAAAACCTGAAATAATAGCTGTCCATGTAACATCATCTTTCTCTGGCATCGTATTGAACAATTCTATAGATTTTTCAAGATTCCCTTTACTAGAAAACCCAGTAATCATGGTAGTCCAAGAAACAAAATCTTTTCTAGGCATCCTTTCAAAAAGTCTATAAGCTTCCTCAATTTCGCCATTGTGAACATAACCTGAGATCAACGAGTTCCAAGAAACCGCATCTCTTTTACTCATCATGAAAAACACTTTATTAGCTTCATCCATGAATCCTAAACGACCATACATTGTAATTATTGAATTGTCTAAAATGATATCATAATCAAATCCGAAGCGGGAAACCAACCCATGTACCTGTACACCCTCTCTATATCTAAAAAATCTACCGCAAGCTTCAAACAAAATAGTCAATGTAGTAGAATTAAATGCCATACCTCCTCTTCTCATGCTAAGAAACAAATCAAACCCGTCTTCAAAACAATCCACTTTCATATACCCATCAACCATTGCAGTCCAAGCAACCACATTTTTTTCCGGCATTTTGTCAAAAATTTCTCTAGCCTCAATAACTCTTCCCTTCTTGCAATGCCCATCAACCATTGAGCCCCAAGCAACCACATCTTTCTCCACCATAGCCTCGAAAATCCGAGCCGCCTCTTCCAATCTTCCCACCTTCAAATACCCACTTATCAAAGCATTCGAACAAACCGAGTCACGCCACCTAGCAGGCATATTCACATATAACTCTTCAGCCTCATAAAACATTCCTCTCCGAACAAAACCCGTGATCATCGCAGCGTAAGACACCGCGTTTCGCATTGGCATAGTAGCAAAAATCTCAAAAGCTTCATATATACTACAATTGTTGTTAATTAGAGCCGTGATCATTGCATTATACGATGCAGAGGTTCTTCCACCCATTTCGTCGAACAGTTTCCGGGCTTTCGCGATTTGGCCATTCTGCGAATAGGCAGTAAGCATGGCTGTGTAAGTGACAGTGCTTTTGCGGGGCATGCGATTGAATATTGACTCGGATTCTTGGACGTTTCCCTGTCTTCCATTAATGCTGATCTGGTTGTTACAGTAGAGAAGAAAGTTGCTATTATTAGGACGGTCTTTATGACTCTGGTGGGCAAAATTTGAATGGTCAAGTGAAAATTTGACGCGATAAAGGTGTTTATATACAACGGCAGCTGCTCGTTTGCAAAGCATAGTGCATAGTAAAAGAGTCTAAGGGCAGTTTTGTGCTTAAAAATTGGCACATTTTTAGACGCTACACTCAATTTCATTTACAGGGTTAGTGAGTCTATAAAGTCATTTTATCGAACGCACAGAGGTCAGACCAGAATCAGCGCTTTATTGAAGATTGCGGAAACAATTTTGGTTGGTTAACATTAGCGGAAACATCAAGGGAGTGGGATTATTATTTACTAAATCTTCACCGCTACTATTTTGCCAGAGAATAATTAGGAAAGCCCCACTAATCCTTGAATAAAGGTTCTTGTAATTGATCGAGAGGCTTCTTAAACTAAGTAAAATTTGGACAATGTAAACCCAAATTGATCAATAATCAGCTACTAAATTGCTTTCTCGGTAAATATGAGACCAATAAAACAATATATTTTGGAAGTTGTAGCTCGACGATTACATATAATAAAGAATTAAATATGGTTAACTTTGTGCCTAGGAACTTGACTAAATAATTTTCAAATATTTTGTTTTCCCTAAGAGAAAGGAATATTTCTCCATTTTCAATTAAGAGATACAACATTAATATTTTTTAAAATTTACCCACCCTCCTACCTTTTTTGGAAGAAAAATGATAATCGTTGGGCCTAGACACTTGGCCAATTGCCAAAAACTTTACTTGTACAATTAGAAATTTTCGAAAACAAGAATTCAATGGAAAAAGAAAAATCTAGAAAATCTCCTAAAAAGGGAACACTAACTTGAGGATGGCCAATGGACCAGGCATCACGTGGCACGGGTACGAGCACGTTTTGATAGGGACATGGCGCGACACAGCACAGCATGATATGCATGTGGGTCGTGCTGGACCTAAAATTTTAGGCATGCGGATCTTAAAAGTATTGTATAATTAGAGATAGACTAAAGCACGACATACGAAAAAAACATGTAATAAGCACGCTTCATTAGTGGGCGAGCACGTAGCCCATGAGACAAAAGTATATTAAAATAAATTTTTTAATAAAAAGTAAATATAAAATGTTATGATTTTATAAATTTCTTGAAATTAAAATTTTTTAATATATTTTTTTACCAGAGGCTTTTAAAAATTAATTTAGGTCCTAATTTAAATAAAAATTTTAATTTTTTATGTAATAATTTATTAAATGAATAAATAAATATCATGATTTTATAAATAATAAATAAAAAATTTTACGGCGTTAATATTTAATTTATAAAATCAAAACTTAGTTAATTGTTAATAGAGATATGTTTCATTTGTGAATGAAATACTTTTTATATTTATACAAAAAAAATAAAATTATGAACGAAATATTTTTATGATAAATTAAAAATTATATTTTCATTCAATGGAGTTCAAGTGCAATTATAATAATAGTAGTTTAAATAAAATTAGGTGTAATTATTATTCCACGATTGTAATTTTATTTTTCATTAATTATTACTATAATTTATGAAATTATTATTATTATTATTATTATTATTAAGCTAATGGGTTTAAAAAAGTACACTAGACACGTGAGTTTAAATAAAATACGCTCGGCACATGAGTTTTTTAGGCACGATAGACTTGTGAGGCCACCTGTGCCGTGAACCGTGCCGGACAATTATAAAAAAAAAAAAAGGACACGGCACAATATAACCCACCAAATTCACGAATTCTAGTGGGCCGACACTGCTGGTATGGCCTGTTGGGCATCATTACGCTAACTTTGTTAAAAAAAATACATATTTTCCTAAAAGTTGAGAAGTTCTCATACTAGCAAAGTAAATTACACACTCCATTTTTAGAGTTTAAGGGCTTCGTCCATATATTACACACTCCATGTTTGGTAGCACTAATAATTTGGTTTGCAGTGAAAATGAACGTGCTTGTTTTACTCTTTTTCTCTACAAAAGTAGAAAAATAAAATATCATACAATTCAAGTCCACCACATTGATCCATGTAATATGACCAATTCATGTCATGATCACTTGGTGATGAAGCCACAAGCTCCATCTCATCTACCTGTCCAAAGTCCATTGATGCCAAGCAATTTTGAACTATCTTCTTGGTCCGAAAATAATTTCATAGACAAGTCTTCACCTTCTAGCATATTTTGCTAATGATTGATCTCTGCTTCTAGAGATTGAATCACTTTGTGTACTTGCTCGTCGTACTCCTCACCATTTGATTCTTCCAAGAAGGACATGGGAAGGTCAGTGTCAAATTTTGAGATTTCGAATCCTCAGTTCTCAGCTACCAAGGAAGCCATTTTGTGTATACGACATAGAAGAAACTAAGTCTAATTGGAAGAAGATAGCAGAAGAAATTAAGTAGGTAATTGAAGGACTTGAAAGTTTATAACAATGATTAAAAAACAAGAAGGTGAGGGCCCGTTATATAGACAAAGTCATAAGGCACATGCATGACCTAGACTGCAACTTCTGCTGGTCTGGCAGACCCTCTTCAGACTTGTGCTCATGTGCAATAATGTTTAAATAAATAAATAAAAATACACATGACGACATTATGTCAAGCAGATGCGGAACACATGAAATACAAGGTACATATATTTAAAACCTAATATAAGAGTTCCACCAGCAAAAGAGAGCTAGAGGAAGCGTACATATATATATATAAGCGACTCTCCCAGGTCAGCAAATTCTGGGGTTAGTATGATTGATTTGTACAAAGTAATTAATAAATTTTAATAATCAGGTGTTCTGATTTGTTGTCTTTCAAATTAAGTGGCCATCTTCCTTGGTCGGTTAATTACATATTAATCTTCATTAGTAGGATCTTTAATTATACATTATAACTAGACATCAATTTTTTTTATTAAATTTAGTCTAACGATAACCCAATCCCCTTCTTATTCATATAAGCAGGATTTGAAAACTTTAAATCTCTCATTTTCATGAGAAGAGATTGATTTTTTAGTCTCAACTAAATGGTACCCACAATTAAATTAAACATCAATTTGTTCTTATGGTTCTCGGTGATTACATAGTAACATGGTTTTGGTCCGAGCAACCAACCGACACATCGGAGCATATGTTGCCACCACAAGTGTGTTGAGTAGAATTCGTGGGATTTCAAATCTCTGAAAGGATGGTGATGTAAATGCACCACAAGCATAGCCATGTGAAATGTCCTGTAAGTAGCAATAATCTTCATTAAAGTGGTGGCCGCACGTACGCTTGTATCTATTTTTATTAATGTTGAATTTACTTTATATATAATATAATCAAAACCCCAAGATTTAGTTAAATGGTACCAATTAAAGACACTCTTAATTTCACAAATACTCTCATAAACTTTTTTCTTCTTAATCTTATCATACCATTTACCCATAGTTAAGACTTTTGTAATATATTCAAATACAATTATTTAATAATATAATATATTAAATAATTAACAAATACGCTTTAATATATGTTCGAGCCTAACTTATAGTCAAATCAAGCTTAAAGTTGTCTCAAGTTTATGTTAATTGTTTCGGGGGAATTATGGGTCCAAATGTGGACTAATGGCATGCTGACACATGGAAAAAAAGTCAAATAAGGAGAGTCAGACCGTTTGACCAGAACATCAGGATAGCTCAAAGCGCGTTGGGAGATAAGTTCTTTTAAGGGATTAATTTTACATACCGCCCCTGAGGTTTCACCTAATATCAGTTTAATATAAAATATCTCTGTACTTTTATATCCTTTCCCTAAAATTAATATTTCCGTCAATTGGCCATTAGTGGACTAACAAGAGAACGAACATACCCTTTCAAGGCTAACAGGTACCATTTCCTAGCAAAATTGGCAGTGCAAGCATATTCAAAAGCCAAAAATACCGAAATCAAACATAAATTTCTCAGTGCTTAGAAGTTGGAGACTTGGGTTCAAAAAAATTTTCTTCTCCTTGCTAATCAATAGTGTGAAAAAAGAAAAAGTTCAAAAAATAATAATAAAGGGGCCTAGCATGCCCTCAATCTCTCGGCGTAGCATTCTTTTTTCTCCTTGTGAAGGCTGTTGGTGTTTGTTCTGCTGTAACTGATTCAATCTTAGCTGAATGAACATATGCCACCGAGTTAATTCTTGTTTTCTTCGCTATGCTATGGGCTATAATAGTCTCTAATATTTTGGTTCATGGAACTAGAATTTCTTTTCCTCCCTTAACGCAAAGAACTATGATAAATTTATAATTTGATATGGTACTTTGATTCAGAGGAACGGCTTCGCAATGCTTACGAAAAGCTTAAAAAGACAGGAATTCCATTAGCTTCAAACCAAGTGAACTATAGCCTCATATACAGAAACCAGAAGAGAATGGTGTGAAGGTTGCCTGTGATGAACTTGGGATCACTTTAATTGCAAATTGTCCTATTGCTCAGGTAGATTCTGTACGGACACGAACAAAAACAATTTTATCCCAAGATAGAATTTTATCAATCTCTTTAATTTGTTCTATCTATCGACTCAAAATCTACAAATTTTCTTGCAAATCCAATCACAAATCAAAAAGCCATTTTATAGAATAAAAGATTCCTCTCAAAATCTAATTTGCTATCCCAATTAGTTCTAAAAAACAACTCAAATCAACGGACTCAAACCGTAGCCCTCAAATTAAAGCATTAACTAAAAATAACAAATAAATTGAAAAAAAAAAGATTAGAAAAACATAGGAAGAACTTTTGCCATTTAACCTGGAAAGAAACCATTTATTTTTTAAAAAAAGCCCCATGCCATTACCAATGCCATCTCCCACCATCACCATTCCCTCGTCCGTTCCCGCGTCTAACTTGCCAGCAATTGCTAGCCAAAACCCAACCCTCCTCTGCTCTTGATTCACTACGGCAACGTCGCACCCAGCCTCCAAATCAGAAGCTCAACCACTCGTTCGTCGCCGCTATGCTAGCCATCTTTATCGTCAATCCAACCAACCATTAGATTCATTAGATTCCAGCGAGCACACCTGAGCAATCAACATCCTCAATCTATAGCTCACTGAAGAAGAAGATACTATACAAGAGGTAGTTAAATCCGTAGCCCGCCCACCAGCACTAGTAGAGGATTACCCACCAAGCGACAAGGATTTGACACACACACACAACCAGAGTCAGGAGCTGAAGTCATTTGCAACGACATCGAGCTGTGCAGAGGTGGAGAGGCGTGGAGGAACTGCCGAATCGAGAGAAATGGTTGGATGAGAAAGGATGTAGCTTTTAAGGGTTGTTTTGTTTTGTGAAATTGGGAATTAGGGGAACGAAATCGTGGGCTTTAACGGTGAGACATGGTGCGGCATGTGTAAATTGTGCAAGTGTAAATTGTTTGCACTTTTGTGAATGGATTATTTTTTGGTTAATGATTTGAGCCGGATAATGAAGTGATGCTACAATGAATTTTTTGCGATTACCCAATCTAGTATAATGAATTTTTTAAGTTTTTTTGAATTTTAAATGAGTTTTTACGATTTTAACTTTATGCATTAATGTTATACATAATTTTATATTAACTATAAGAAAGAGATATAAAAATACGAAGATATTTTTTATTAAACTAATATTACATGAAATTTAAGGAGAAATATGCAAAAATAACCATTCTTTTAAGAGAAAGGTAGTTTTAGCAAAACATGTAATATCGAAGGGCATAATCAAAACCTAGATTTTCGGTGGTTGAAGGTACACGTGAACAATGTGCAACATCTATATGAAATAAAAAATATCTCACTTTTATCTAAATACAAGGGATCAATGGCATTGGAGATACCTTGGTTGAGTAATGAAACAGCGCCACCTCAGCCTCTCTCTGCAGTGCTAAAAAAACTGGCAGGGCCACAAGCTTGACAGGCTTTCACGTGTACCTTATTGGAGGCAAAAAAGTGGCTTGTCTCTAGGTGTCAGAATCTTGGGATCACAAGCCTAATTATCTAAATGTCATCACCTGAGGGAGGACAACCATTCATTAAGAACTACGTATACAAAATTATCAAAATGATTCTCAGGCACACTCTACAAAAGCTCAAGGTTCACTCCCAAAAAAAAAATCTATTCACTCAAAAATCACAAATTCATATTCTTCCTCAAAGCATTTTTTTTTTTCCATTCTTGATAGCTTCAAGGTCCATTGACCCTAAAGCCACCATTTACTGTACAAGTCTTTAAAATCAAACATGACCATCAAAGTGTGATCAATGACCACTACCGGCTCCACCTCTAATGTCAATTTTGGCTCTATTTTGTAGGACACATCCGGCTTGCGTGAGATAGCCTTCATCCACATTTTCGTCCCATCTTTTACCTCTTTTCATTACACACATAGATCACCCAACTAACCTCTTCCATCTTGCAGAAGAACACCACAAACATAATAAGGTAGCCTCTCATCCCTCTTTTTACCCTTTAAACCGCACTCTTACTAAATTATTTAGTCAGCCAAAATCCAATTAAAACATTAATTATTAGCTTAATAACTATTCCTACTAATATGTCTTAACATTTATATACTAACTATTATCTTTCTATTCATTAGATTTTATTAATACTAAAAATCAATTAACCCAAAACTTGGCTTTAAAATTTATGTTAATATAGATATAATATTAAATAAATATAATAAATAAAGCAATTTATTTTGCAAAATATTATGAATATCATACAAATTATTTTTACATTATTAATCAAACCAAAACTTAAAAATAATAAGTTTATTAAGCCAAAGATCAATTTTAAAACATAAAATAATAATATTCGTAAAGAAAAATGATTGGAGAACTAAGGCTTGATAAAAAGCTAACAAAAACACACTTAAAACGACTGTTTTTGAGTGTGCTTCAAACCAAAAAATAAAAATTCATCCAAAACAAAATTATTTCAGCTGTGTTTTTGTCACTCTTTTGTTAGGTTTTATTTTTCATGCCAATGTTCATTTGTAAATTATTTTTAATAATATCAGGAAAATTTTATTTATTATTAAAAATAATTTTAAAAAAATATATATTGCTTTATTGACCCTATAACTGCGCACTAACGTTTTACCATTCCAGATATTCTCCCTTCCCTACAATGGACAAGGGTAAGATTTGCTATACCCATCCTCTATATCTTTAATTTAATCAATGGAACTAATTTAATTATTCATACATAAGTTGGAGATCTTGAAGTTTTATATGTTTTATTTTTGCTTCCTCTGTTTCCTTTTTTGATTGGCGTAGGGTTCATGAAGTATAATAGAATTCAATAATTTAATTAATATTAGATGTCACTACAATAGAAATGTAAAACAATGAACATAAGTTATGACGGTTTTTTGTAACAATCACTATCAACTTTATTATCATTATTATGTGAATGGTAATAATATGTAAAACTTATAATGACCATTATGTAATAAGATGGTCATTTAATATCAAGCAAAATATGCCCTTAATTTTATACGGTTCTTCATAAAATTGTTCTTGAAAGTAAAAATAAGAATGATTGTTTTTAAATATGATGGTCATTTTATGTTTAATTAAAGCATAGTCTTAATGTTAATGCAATTCTTAACATTGAAAGTAAAAATCTTTTAAGTATAACCATCATTGAAAGTAAAAAATTTTAATGGCCGTTTTATATAAGACAATCATAATATCATTACTCCTTTGGAACTATTGCTTTTACTGACAGCTATTAAAATAACGGTAATTGAATATAAAAATAAAAATGATTGTTTTATCTAATAACTATCATTATTTATTGTATACATTTTACAACCGTTTTATAATAATGGGCATTATATATATCACAATTTTATTTTAATTCATATAATGATGGTTATTAATAAGATGAGTCATGATACATAATTTTTTATATTTAATTTATTACTATTTAATATTTAAATGACATTTTTATTATAATTTTCTTACAAAAAACAATCTAATGAGCTAAAATAAAAAGTTCGTAACCTAATTTTCTAAGCACGACATTAGCCTATCCACATGCCCCCACCCAATTATTGGGTCATAAATTTGCGTTTTTATCCAAGTCCAAAAAACACAAACCTATCCCATTTTATAAACTTTCTAAGTTAAGTGAACTTGGGTGGTAGAAAGATTTATAGTAGTAAGTTTGGTAGGTAAGCTTGATGTGGTTAGTAAAGTAGGTCAATGGTAGATTTTGATGAATGACCAAGATTTATGTGTTAGTTGGATAAACGAATGGTTATAATTGATTTTGTAATATGTATAAATACCCCCTTATGTATTCATTTTAAACATCAAGGGAAGCAACAAAATCTCTAAGTTGTAGAGAGTGGAAAAAATAAGAGTTATAGTATTTGATAAGTGTTGTTGAAGAAGTAAAAAAGTGTTTATTTTAATAGTTAATTGTTATAATTCCCTAACAAAATAGTATCAAAGCTAGTAGTCATTGCTCCACATAATAGTAGAGCATATCAAATTGAAGATCTCAATGAGAAGAATGCGATGTTGAAAAAATTAGCCCGATCAGAGACTACAACGCTTGCAATCCCCGTCAAACGTTTGCTATTTTGAACTAAGTCTACTCACCGAGTTGAATTAAGCCAGATCTGAGTCACGTCAACCGAGTCGAACCAAGCCGAATCCGAGTCAAGTCAACCAAGTCAAACCGAGCCATTGAGCATCAGCCATTGACCAACATTGATCATTGATGAATGTTTATCATTGACCGAAAGTTGATCCGAGTTCCTCCCAAGGTTTTTTGATGTCCATGCATTATGAGTTTCTAAATTCTTACTCAATTTGTGAGTTATGGCAAATGATGACATGATGTCATTCCAAGTTCCACAATTGAAAGGAAGCAAGTTTAACAACTGGATTATCAAAATAAAGGCTCTAGCATACATTGTATCGGAAGTTATGGAAAAAGGCTTTACTGTTCTAGAAAATGAAGCAACTTTAACTGCAACACAAAAAAGGTATTTGAAAGATTTAAAAAAGAATGAGAATAAAGTAACGTGTTCCATTTTTCAATCATTAGATAGAGATGATTTTGAAAAGATTGTTGGCGCAACCTTCTCAAAGGAAGCATAGGAGAAGCTAAAGACCACTTACAAAGGAGTGGAACAAATTAAGAAGGTTTATCTTCAAACATTACAAGGAGAATTTGAGTCTTTGCACATGAAGGCATCTGAGTTGATTGCTGACTAATTTACTCAAATTATGACTATTTCCAATTAATTAAAAAGAAATGGTGGGGAGTTAAAAGAGATAAGAATCATTGAAAAAAAAAACTCTATTCAGTAGACTTAAAGTTTGACCATATTGTTATGACAATTGAGGAAATAAAATATTTGGAGATTATGATAATCGAACAACTTCAAGGAAGGTTACAAGCCTACGAAGAAAACAAAGAAGAAACATGGGATCAAAGAACAACTACTCAAGATAGAAGTCAATCCAAAGAAAAAGAAAGAAAGATCCGACAATAGCAGAAGGCAATATATTTAAGGTAAAGGCAGAGGACGAGGTAGAGGTCATGGTCACAGACGGGGTAAGAATTTTAACAACTCTAATTATGGAAAAAAAAAGCTCAACCAGAGGACAAGGCAGAAGCAATCCAAGATCAAGGTATGATAAATCTCAAGTACAAGGCTATAGTTGTTAAAAATTTGGGCATTATATTTCATAATATGAGCTCCAAGTACCCAAATTGATGAGAAAGTGAATTATGTTAAAGTAAAAAAATGGTAAAGATGATACATTTTTACTAACACGCAATGACACCAGTGGAGGTCAAGAAAATACATGGTATCTTGACACAGGTGCTAGCAACAACATGAGCGAAAACAAAAACATGTTCATGAAACTAAATGAATCTATGAATGACAATGCTACTTTTGGAGATGTTCAAAAGTACTAATAAAAAGTAGAGATAACATTCTTTTTTGTGCAAAAGATGGTAGCCACTAATTAATTTTAAATGTTTACTATGTACCCAGTGTGAAAAACAATATCTTCAATTTAGGTCAACTCTTGGAAAATTACTATGATATTCACTTAAACGATTATAGTCTTTTTCTAAGAGATGATATAAGAAACCTAATTATAAAGATAAAAATGTCAAAGAGTAAAATGTTTCCTTTAAATATTCAAAATGATGTTACAAAGTGTCTCAAAGCTTATCACAAAGATCCATTATAGATTTGGTATCTTTGATATGAGCATCTCAACTTTAGAGGACTAAAGCTACTATCCAAGAAGAATATGCTGAAAGGCCTAACTTCAATTAATCATCCCAATCAACTTTGTAAGGGTTGTTTATTTAGCAAGCAGTTTAGAAAGAACTTTCCAAAAGAGTAAAATTCAAATGTTCAAAAGCTACTCGAGTTTATTCATACTGATGTGTATGAATTAATTAAGCCAATGTCCCTTAGTAAAAGTAATTACTTTCTTTTCTTTATTAATGATTTTTTAAGAAAAACTTGGATATATTTTTTAAAGGAGAAGTCAAAAGTTTTTGAAGCTTTCAAGAAATTCAAAGCTATAGTAGAGAAAAAAAGTGGACACCAAGTTAAAGTTATAAGATCTGTTCAATGAAGAGAATTCACTTCTAAAAAATTCTAAAAGTTTTATGAAGCAAATAAAATTCGACACCCTTTTGATAGTTCCGTGATCGCCCCAACAAAGTAATACAGTAGAAAGGAATAATAGAAATATCCTAGATATTTGCAAGAAGCATTCTCAAAAGCAAAACAATTGCCCAAAGAGTTTTAGGCAAAAGTTATTGCATGTGCGGTCTACCTATCTAATAGATCTCCAACAAGAAATGTATGAGGCAAGACATCACAAGAAGCATGAAATGGTATAAAGCTGGGCATCTCCCATCTAAAGGTTTTTGGAAGCATAACTCATGTATATATACCAAAAAAGAGAAGAGCTAAGCTAGATGACAACAACGAGAAGTTCATCTTCATCAACTATAACAACAATTCCAAAGGATACAAAATATGCAATCCAAACAATGAAAAGATTGTGATTAGTTGAGATGTAAATTTTAATAAATAAGGAGAATGAGATTTTGACTCTAATGTAGATAACTTCAACTTTTACCCTTTTAAAGAAGATGAATAGACATCAAATGGGTACATAGGAGACAATAAGAACCTATAACTCCACCTGCCTCGCCAATAACAAACATGCATGAAGACTTACCATCATCATTTTTGGAGGAGAGAGATGTGACAAGCACAAGAAGTTTACTTAAGGTAACTGAGAGACTTGATAATCTTACTCTTTTTTGCCTCTTTACTAATTGTGAGCAAGTTAGCTTTCAAAAAACTGCCCAAGATGAGAAGTAGAGAATCGTAATATATGAAGAAATCAAAACCATCATAAAGAATGACACTTGAGAACTTGTTATTCTTCCTAAAGGTTATAGGATGATCGGTGTCAAATAAATGTACAACATGAAGAGAAATGCCAAAGGAGAAATTGAAAGACACAAAGCAGACTGATAACTCTATGAAATGAGAGTTATCATGATACTCTTAAATTTAAATCAATATTACTTAGAGAGTAAATGACATATTTTTATTGCATTTTATTTACATTTTGCATGAGCATCTATTTTAGTTTAATTTTAATAAATTGAGTTGTTTTGGATTGTTTCATTCTTAAATTATGTGCATAATTGTAAGTGACCGAAAGCTTAAAATTTAGGGATGGAATGTTGCTGCAACAGATTTGCATAAATAATGAAAGAACTTGGCTACAAAAGAGTTAAAACGGGTCTAGATTAGTGAAGATGTTGTAGTCGTTGCTGTAGTAATCCTGGGGTACTGACAGACTAGATTTCTCACGCAATAACTAAAAAATTGAAGTCTGAAGTTTTCAAAAATAGAGGATCCGCGCCACATATTTTTGGTTGCCATAATCCTTAGTTATAAGAGGAGCACGCATTAAAAGAAAAAGAGAGAGTTGTCACCCAAGGAGAATACCAGAAAGAAACCAAGAAGAAAATAGAAATTAAGAAAGAGATTGAAAGCTGTAACAAAGGACTTAAGGAGGAAGCAGAGGAGAAATCATAAAGACCAGGCAAAACTCATTTCCTCTTCTTATTTTCTTGTTTTTTATTTATTTATGGGGATGTATTTGATGACTAAAACAATTTTATTCACTAATCTATTACAAATCATGAACTGAGTTTTATTGTGATTGAGTGATAAATAATCTTAATGAATTTTTTATTAATATACGTATGTTGCTCTATATTTACTATAGCATTTTATCTTAATTTTCTCTTGTTGTAATTCCCTTTTTCGGCTGACCACCCATTTAATGAAAACTAACTAAGAAAGAGTCTAAAAAAGATCTAAATTACTAGATCAAATTAAGGCAATACTTGGTTTTAGATTGAGTTTCTTAAGTTAAGTAAACCTCAATTTGAATAGATGCTTGATAAAACAAATAGTGAAGAACTAGACATAGGGATTTACCCGGTAGAGTAAGTGGAACTTAGAACACATAATGTTATATCTAATGTTAGCATAACAATTGGTCACTATTAAATTCCATTTAAATATAAGATGTCCAACAGATGATAACTAAGGATGCATAAAGGATTCTACTCAGTATTTTAGTAGATGTTGTCGTACCAAAATTTTAATTTTAATTAGAAGAACAATCACTACCATTAAATGAGTTTAATTATTCAACTACTATATTTCCATTGGTTACATCCGTGTGTTTGATGTGAGAATTTTCTTGATTGCATTTTTTGTTTAATTAGTTCATTAGTTTCATAAATTATCTTATTTTAATTAGAACAAAACTGCACTGTTAAGATTTCTGTAACAAATATGATTACATGAATCATTATGAAGACGATCTGAATACTCATCAGTATATTACTTATTGTATACATTTGCACATTGACACCTATAGTAATAAAAATCACCCAAAACAGGGCTAATTGTAAAAGGCTATAGTAAAAAAGCTGGCATTGATTATGATGAGGTATCTACTCTTATAGCCCAACTTGAAACTATCAAACTTATTATTTCTTTTGCCTCTCAAGAAAAATGGAAGGCTTTTCAAATGGATGTGAAATATACTTTCTTGAATGGATCCCTTGATGAAGAGGTCTTCATCGAACAACTATTAGGCTATGTGGCGAAAGAAGATGAAAACAGAGTTCTAAGATTAAAGAAAACTCTTTATAGGTTAAAGTAAACGCCAAAGGCATGAAATAGTAGAATTGATAAGTATTTTTAAGAGAATGGCTTCATTAAATGCCAATATGAACATGCTCTCTACATCGAAGAAAAAGATAGAGATATTTTGATTGTGTGCCTATATGTGGATGATCTTATTTTCACTAGAAGTAATTCAAGTTTATTTGAAGAGTTTAAGAGAGTAATGATCAAAGAGTTCGATATGTTTGACATCATATTAATGGCATATTACCTCAGCATTGAAGTCAAGTAAAAGGAAGAAGGCATATTTATCTCCCAAAAAAGCTATAAAAAAAAGATTCTCAAGAAGTTCAAAATGAATGATTGGAAGTCCATAAGTACGCCAGTGGAATGTAGAGCCAAGTTATCTAAACATGATGAAGGTGAAGATGTAGATCCAATATTTTTAGAAGTTTGGTCGGAATCATTAGCGGGTTTGACATGTATGAGATTAGATATCCTTTATGTTATTGGGCTCGTTAGTCGATACATGGAGAATCCAAAGACCACCTATTTTAAAGATTCAAAAAGAATCATTTGCTACATTAAAAGGTACAATTAATTTCTGCTTGTTATACTCATTCTCTAATTACTACAAACTTGTTGGATACAACGATAACAATTGGGGTGGATACATGGATGATCAAAAGAACACCACAGGATTTCTGTTCTTTTATGAGTGATTTTGCTTTCACATGGTTGCGAAGAAGCAACATGTTGTTACACTTTCTACCTATGAAGTAAGTACGTAGCCGCTATAAGTATTCGTCGTGCAATCTGGCTAAGGATTTTATTAAAAGAATTGGTTTGTCACAAGAAAAACCTAAGAAGATTTTCATCGACAACAGACCAACAACTGCCTTCACTAAGAATCTTGTCTTCCATGATTGAAGTAAGCATATTGACACTCACTGCCATTTCATATGGGAGTGCATTAAAAGAAAGGAAATAATAGCAAAGTATGTCAAATCACATGATCAAATTGCTGACAACCTTACCAAGCCATTAAAGCAAGAAGACTTCCTCAGGCTAAGAACTTTGTTGGGCATTCTAAAACAAATATAAAGGGGGATGTTGGATCATAAACTTGATTTTAACCAAGTCCAAAAGACACAAAGTTTAGCTCATCTCATAGAACTTTCTAAGTTAAGTGAGCTTTGGTTGATAGGTAAGATTTTAATCCAAGTCCAAAAAACACAAAGCTTAGCCCGTACTAGAGAAGAAAAAAAAAATATATATATATATATACACACGTGTAAACGGTGCGGTTTAAGTACTTTAAGTTTTAAGCTTTTAAAATCCTGCGGTTTTAAAGTTTTTCCGGACGTTTCCTGCACTTTATAATCCCGGATCAGAAAGAAATATATATATATATATTAAAGGCTTAAAACTAAAATGTTTAAACTGCACAGTTTATGAGTTTTCCTAGACATTCTTATACTTTAAAATTTCGAATTGTAAAATTTCTCTCTCTTACTCTCTTGCTATATATATATGTATGTATGTATGTATGTATGTGTGTGTGTGTGTATATAAGCTAGCCTAAGTACTTGCTTATTGGCTTTTACAGCATTCCATTATGGAGAAAAGTGGAAATGTTTGAAAACGAAGGTGATTGCTAAAACAAGTCACATAACTACAACCAAATAATTCTAATATCCTCCAAGCTTTATATTAATCATGTATATATATTAGTTTACATCTAGTTATATTCTGATACAGCATCAAATGTTTCATGCCATAAAGAGCTGAAACCATGTTCCTGATCGGTGTCGGAAACAAAATTATAAATCTGAGAATAACCATCACTAACAATTTCATATTCAACAAATTCATCCAAATCGAGTCCACCACATTGATCCATATTGGACCAATTCATGTCATAACTCGGTGAGCAAGGCAGCTGCTCCATATCAAACTCCGTTGATGCCAAGTAATTTTGACCATAATCTTTGTCGGAAAGCAGTAGTTCAGGCTCCATTGCCAAATCTTGACCTTCTAGCATATGTTGCTCATAATAAATCTCTGCTTCTAGAGATTGAATCACTTTATTTACTTGTTCGTCGTTGTACTCTTCACCATTTGATTCTTCCAACAAGGACATCAGAAGGGCAGTGTCGAATTTTGAGATTTCGACTCCATTAGAGTAATCGCTGATGCAGGCCCAATTTTCAGCAGTCATATTATTGGATATTAGAAGAAATTAATTCTTTTCTGAAGAAATTAAGCAAAGACACGAAAGTTTGATGCAATGATTCCTCAAGAGAAATGAGGGCTCTCCTTATATAGGCAATATCATGGGTTATAATGTGTGGTCAAGAGTGCAACTTCAGCTGTTGCGGTAGACCCCTTTGAGTCATGTGCTCATGTGCACCTAATGTCTAAATAAATAAATCAATAAAAATATACATGATGAAATTATGTCAAGAAGATACGGAACACATAAAAAACAAGGTACATATTTTAAATCCTAATTAAGAATTTTCACCAGCAAAAGAGAGATGGGAAGCATTTTAAATCCTAATTAAGAATTTTCACCAGCAAAAGAGAGATGGGAAGCATTGAAATGACTTTTCCAGGTCGGCAGATTCTGGGATTTGTGTGATTTGTTCAAGCAACTAATAATTTTTGTTAGGTGCTTTGATTCGTTATCTTTCGAAGAGATCATCTCCCTTGATCAGTTAATGATATAATAATCTTTATTAATAAGATCCCTAATCATACGTTATAACTAAACATGATTCTTTACATCTCGCAGAAATTAAAATTTTGATTGGTAGTTATTGTAAAAGTAATTATATGTGATTAAATATTAACCGTATAATGCTAAAAATATACGCTTGACAAAATATTATGAAATGCACCCAGTATTGCTCAATCCAACATTGAATCTATATTACTTGGCATGAGCAATCAACAGACACATCAGAGTACACGTTGCCACCACAAATGTGTCGAGTGGGATTCAGATCTCAAATTTTCTGAAAGAATGGTGATGAAAATGAACCCACAAGCACAGCCATGTGAGGTGTCCTGTAAACAGCAAAAATCTTCTCTAAAGTGGTGGCTACACTACGCATCTTGTATATATTATAATTTGATAACAACTCAATGAAACAACCCAATTTGGTTATATACTATAAAACTGGAAACATGGCTAGTGCATGCATCATGGATGTTGCCGAAAGTTAGCCGCCCGTACCGACAGCGGAAAGTTAAATAATTAAGAAGCAATGCATGAATCATTGATTGATCACGAGCTTTGCCGAGTATATTGTATACTGGCCATAAGTATTGTTGATCCACTAAAACTAAAATGATTGGGGGAAAAAATCCCATTCATGCATGTTAAATTTCCACTAAAAAATGTTTTGAAAAAATATTGCTTCAGCTGAAGCATCCGAGTGTCCTTCGACAACCAGTTTTCAATACGTAATTATATGAAAAATTACATTTATGGCCAACTCTAGAGTACAGGGGTTTTAAGTAAAAATTTTTTGTAAGGCTTCTTTCCGTTCAGCAGTTTCAGCATTCAAAGAAACATAGAAGAGCTCAAAATTTTTTAACTATATTTTAAATATCAATAATCAACAAGATAGTAAGAAATTAAAAAAAAAAGTCATTAAAAAGATATCTTTTTTGCTTCCTTTAGAACTATTGTTTCGATAAATTAATTCTTTTTTTAACTTCAAAAGTGGCTCAATAAATGTAAAAATTTTCTTTACAGAGAAGAGCCCAAGAAATTTTATAATGTTAAATAATTAAGATTTTTTTAACAGATAAAGAATTTAATTTTTTTTGAAAAACTAATAATGAATTAACGATTAAACAATACTATTAATTATAACTCTTTAACATTAAAGTTATCAAATATAAAATTTGTATAAAAATTCATATTTGTAGGATAATTATTAATTAAAAAGAGGTTTACAAAATAGGCATTCTTTTGATAAGTAATTTAAAAAAAATCTATTAATTTGAGCATATTAAGGAAATTAAAAAAAGGGTTCTTCTTAACATATGTAACTCCAGCAATCGCCTAGTTCACCTAAGTTTAAAGAGATAATGAGCATTTGTTATTTTAATTATTTTTTGAAAAAGAAAGAAAGATGGACGGTGTTCAAATTGAATTGTTAATCTCTTATTCTTCTTTCAAGATTTGTATTCAAGTGACCAGCTAAACAGCTGAAGAAAGCGGCTTAAGTCGGTTGCATTGTTATTACCTAAATCATAACAATTTTGGTTCATTCATAATCAGAATTCATTAGCGTCGCGGTTGACATCTATAATTTAAAAATAGACTATGCTTCTCACATTTTAAAGCAGATTTTCGAACTGATTTCATATGAGCTACAGCAAGGGTAACAATATAATTAGTGGCTTTTGAGGTGTAAGCTCCACACCTCAAAAGCCACAATATAATTAGTGGCTTTTGAGGTGTCAAACAAATGTTTCAGAAAACGCATTTCCGTGACATCCCCTTTGAAGTCTAAGGCACTAAAAGTTTTGGGGCAAGACTTAAAACATGGAGATACTATTTTCAATACTCAGTCATTGTCCGGGTGGAAGGCTCATTTAACATCCAACATACAAAATCAAGCAATACAGAAACTGCATGTTTGGACTTTAAAAACCTACCACAAGAATCTCAAGAGATTCCAAACTAGGTGCTTTTTCGAGAAAGTAGATTATCACATCAGTTCTGTATGCAGGTATCCCACTCTAAAATTGCATCAAATTATGAAAAGTAGGAAGGCAGTATTATCATTCAGATAGGGACGCTTGGGACAAAATGCATTAGAAATTAGACTCTGTAGAAAAAGAATATAAGCAACAACAAAATGAGTTCTAGCTAGCTGCCATTGCCAAAGAAAAAAATGAGTTATCATACCTTAAGGGTGTCGTTTGACATTGTAAGAGATTTAATGTTTTGGACTCCATCAATCAGTTTCAATGCATGTCGAGGATACTCTGGTTTCTTACAGTCCAAAGCAGTTACATCTACATATGCACTTGTTGATGAAGTAGCTACTTACAATAAGTTCAAATGTCAGATAACTTGAGCTTTCAAAAGAGAGAAGATTTTCGGCGTAATTACACAATCAAATAAGTCCCCTGGGTAGAAAGGGGCACACTTAATAGTCAATTTTCGAAGGCTCTATAGGGATCGAAGTATTGACTCTTTCATTATGAATCCAAAAACAATCAGAGAAAACCAACTCTTGGAGAACTAAACAACCAGCTAAAAATCTTTCAGTGCATTGGTGAGATGGAAATGTAATAGTAAGATGTAAAATCTTAAGATTTGAGAAGCGTACGAAACTAGGAACCCAAAAGCAGATAGCCATGTCTAATTTCAATATGCTGAGTGCCTCGGATGTGGCAACAGAAAGAGTGTTTTTAAAAGGGAGGGAAAGATCAAGCTCTTGAACCTTGTGCCTTACTACAGCAGATGCCCACCGATGAAAATGATGTTTACTAATACTCGTATTTAACACAAGACAGAACTTCCGTAAACATGAAGGAACGGCAATCTTTCCATTGAATCGAAGAAGCTATCCTCAATGCCCGACCCAGATTATGCACGTTCTCATCAAAAACAATATCTGTAACAGAGGCACAAAGGTATTTCCATCTTGTTGACAGTACAGAAGTTCTTAAAACATCTTTGATTGGAAGGAAGCAAAGAATGTAAAGTAGAATACTGTGTCAGGTAATTTACTGATTACATCTTTCCTTTCTCCTGCTCCGTCCCTGTTTACCCTCTGTTCCATAAAGAAATAATCCAAACCCCATATAAGAGTAAACAAAACTGAAAAATTCAATTGAGCGGGTAAATAAGGTGTTTAAATTCCATACAAGCAAGGCAACTCACGCATGAAAAGTCAAAAATTGATATTCTTCTCACATTGCCCTGATACTTATCAGAGGTCCACAATTGCCGGTAACATGGCATAAATAAACAGTATCAATTAAATAATAGATTCTTCAAGTGTACCCCAATAATAATAAGAAAATGTCATGCCTTAAATGTGAAAAAACACAAATGTGAGCACCCATTGTTAGAATTAACTATAAAAGCAGAACTAAAATACCTAAGTGCCAAAATAATTATCAAGCATATATGAAAATATGACAGTGAGAGGCAAAGGAAAATGATCTAGTGACACTAAGGTGTTGTTTGTTAAATGTCTTAAATATGAAATTGTATTAATTTAAGATCCTTTTTAAAAATATGCCTGTTTGTTTTTTTGAAACTTATGTTTGATTTTTAGAATTTACATTTAAATAGAAAAAGTAAACTTTGTGACTTTTATCTTAATAGAAAAAGATCTGAATGATGATTAAATATTATATTCTAAAAGTATCTCTATAACATAATTTATTACCTAAACTACAAAATCTAATCCTCTTTTTTTGTTTTAATTTATAAGGACATAAATGTTAAATAAATAAATTTAAAATTTTTTATTATGAAAACAAACAAGATGTCATTTATATTCAGATATTTAAAAAAGAAAAAAAAATATGTCGTTCATATTTTCATAATTTAAACCTATTTATATTTAAATTTAAACCTATTCAGATTTTAAAAAAATTTAAACCTATTGATATTTCAGACAAAAAAACAAACGCTACCGAAAACTGTAAATTAACCAGCAACATTACATTACAGTGTCGCCCATCATAAGTTCAGCACCAGTTCTCACTAGATTAATATAAGATCATTACTCAACACGCAAATAAAACAACACTGCAAATGGAGTCCATATTACAACTCACCTTAGGACTAAAGGGTGTCACTTCAAGGGCTTGAAAGTTAATCGTCAAATCTTCTACTCCAAGATTATTTGCTTCCAAGTACTCCAATGAATCGACAACGTCATCAAAGAACTCATCCAAATGGGAGAAAATCGAATTATCATCATCCATCGAGTTAGTTCTTGAATCTATGAACTAAATACATTTCATAAACCAAACCAAACTAATACCAAAGAACACTTTGTTAACCCTTGTAAGTAGCAATGCAAGGGCCATAAATTTTTTGTGCAACTACTCGAGACTATAAAATTAACGTTTGCATAATTGACAGAAGAACTATTAATATATAGAGAGAGGGGATCAAATAAATACCCACCGAGCAAAAGCAATCCAGCAGCAGTATCACAAATGAGAAATGAAAATTTTTAACGCCACTCTTAAGTTCCCTGTGCTCTTCCTCTTCAGTTTCTTTCACTTTCGTCGTAGGTTTTCACATTAATTCACAAACGCGATGGTTTCGCGGTTCACACAGAGTCCGTACACAAGACAAATTGGGCCATGGTGCCTTGGCCCAATCTTTGACGATTTTACAATCCACAAATTTAATTTGATTTTATTTATATTTACGTGTGTTTACTTATTATGAATGAGAAAGAGAATAATGAGAATGAATAATGTGTTTATTTATTTAAATAAGAGGTGAAATAAAAATTAATGTGGTGGGCGTCACCTAAAATTGGGAATGATTACTAAACTTTTCATTCTCATAGGGAGGTGAGAATGAGATTCTCATTCTCTAAAATGACAATATTACCCTCACTTAAATATTAAAATTCTCATTTTATCCTTCCTTATATTATTATTATTATAAAAAATTTATTTTTGATGATAATAATAATAATAACAACAACAACAATAATAATAATAATTGATGATATAATAATAATAATAATAACAACAACAACAATAAATTTTATTGTTGTTGCTGTTATTATTATTATTATTATTAGGAATAATATAAGTATTAATATAATAATAATAATGAAAATAAGAATAATAATTACTATTATTGATATAATGATTATTATTATTAACAATTATTATTATTATTATTATTATTATTATTATTATTATTATTATTATGACAATAATAAACTAAGGTTAGTTTAGTAACTTATAACTATCCATTTAGATTTCAAGATAAAGTAAACAGATCAATGGCAATACAGTTCATTCCAATTCTGATTCCTACAATTAAAGTAAACAATTTATTATAATCTCATTCCCTATTTCAATTTCATTATATTTTAATTCCAACCCATTCTAATTATTTATTAGTAAACACATTATTAGATTGGCACTAATGGCAACCCGTTACTTATCTTATAAAACCCCGTTTCTAAGGACACTACACCAAATATTTTATCAATATCACAAATTCTAATAAAATCTAACTTCATTCCAAAAATATCATTTTCATTCTTCTGCTCCTAGTTAGCTACCAATGGCTCTTTCAAGCCATAATCTATTTCATTTTTGTTTTGAGAATGTAACAAGCTTGTTTAACCATTATTTATATTAGACGATTTTGTATAAGGAACGTAGATATTAATCCATTTATTTTTATTTTTTTGTCAAAACAAAATTCTAACCAACATTGAGAAAAAGTAAAGAGATTAATTTTTTTATTATTGTTTTGATTCCATAGTTAATGTTAATTTGTCAAATAAAAAATCAAAACCAAAAAAAATGTGTAAGTGCTTGTTTGGTATGACTTATTTAATGACCATAATTATTTATTTAATTCCATAAGCTCTTATCATAATTTTTGTTATTGTTTGGTTGTTTTACTAATAGAGATTTTGAAGTTTAAATAAGCTATTTTATTTCTACTAGTAAAAGCTCAAATTTTGAGATTTTGGGAGTAGAGATTGAAAATATTTTTTTAAATATCAAAATATCTAAATATCATCTATTTATTTAACAATCTTATTTATTGTTTTCATAATATAACTTTAAAAAGCTTGTCTTTTAAAGTAATTTTATAACTTTTTAACAAAAGTTCTTATTGATAATCAAATAACTAAAATTTTTTAATAAAAGCTCTACTTAAAAAATTATAGTGAAAAAAGCCTAAGTTTAAGTGGCAAACACATACAAACAAGAGTTTAGGATGCGATGGGATGTAAGTAACATGAGAGAGAAGATTACTTGTCTCTTTGGTAATTTCAAAAAAATAAAAATAGAATTTAGAAAAGAATAATTAAATGGATTTTATGAGATGAAAATACAGGTTGCCAATAATTGTACTCTCATAGTTAATGATAAGAGTTTTACAATAGGAATTACGATTTTCTCATTATCTGATTTTTTATTGAGCAAAATTACACATGAGTGATTGATATTTAATAAATAAAAAAATAAAAAAATTAAATATTATTCATACATTATCACTTTACATGGAATAAGACTACTAAAAATTCATGAGGACTAAGATCATGAGAGAATTTTTATTCTTTACAATAGGTACTGTGCACCTCTTGAAATCTGCCAATTACTTATTAAATGATTTAAAATAATTTATCAAATAAATTTATCCTTAAAATATAACCGTTTTAACTTTAAATTTACATACCAATTAGCAAATGAGATACTGACATCTGGTGCCAACAACCAAATGGCACTGATAGTAGTCTGACAACGTTAACAGGGGAGTACAAAGTACATTGAATATACCATTAAGCTCCATTTTTTAAGATCTATATCATGATAAGACCAATTTTACAAATAAAACAATGTGAGAGCTCCAAGCGCAACAAAAATTACGACAACACAAAGTTGTCTCCATTTAAAATTAAATAATGATAAAATTATAAATTTTTATATAAATCAATTTAATATTAATTTATTGATTGAATAAAAATATAAAATAATAAAAATAAATTATATGAGTTTAAAAATATTTAATTCAATCAATTTTATTATATTATATTAATTTATATAAAATAAATTTATATAAAATTTTATGGGTGTATTATTACTCTTTAAAATTAAGATGTTGCTTTACCGCCACCTTAATTGATGATTCACTGATATATCCAGCTTAAAGAAATTATCAAATAGAAAGGAGATCAAATGTGTCAACACAGATATAAAATGTTTTATCAAACTTGTATCCAGAAATTACAGCACAGTACATAGCTCATGATTTGGTTAAATTAGTTCTCTCCGCTGATGAGTGTTCACATCCTCCCACAGAAATTGTAAATCTTGTGTCACTGGTTCTTTTAGTTAATATCAATTATGCAATGCTATCTTCATTCAGGGGGCAGAAAAAAAAAAGAAAGAAAAAAAAATGAAAAAGTTGTTGATTTGATAGTGTATCATTCCTTCACAAAATCACTGCTTTGAGAAAATCAAATCCTCCGGTATGTTCGGTATATTCATATCTATGTAATATTTTAGAACTTTATCATACATAAATTATTTATTATCTCTAAAAGAATTCAATATGGAATCTTTGCCTTTTTTTTATAATGATAATCTCTTTTCCTGTTCTAGCAAAAGCCAAGTTGTCCACTAAAATTTTCACCCACTTTATTAGGAATTAATAATTTATTAATTTTTTTTTCAAAGCATTCATGCGTAATTATAATGAGTTATTAATTATTGACCTTACCGAGATAAGCGCCATGATATGTAGACGCCCTCTATCATTACTTGGGTATAAAAACAATTAGTTAAATTTGCAAAAACCATCATAATTATCCTTAATTTTTTTCTTTATACCTTGTATTTAGGAAGATCCTTAGATTGTTTTTTTTTTTTACCCATTCTCTCTAACGATTGAGATCATTGAATTTCGTCATAATTACCCTGAAATTAAATTCATCAAACATTCTCTTAAATTTTTAAATTAAAAGGATCTATTATCTTCGAGCTAGGTGAATGAAATAATCTAAACTGAACACATTAAGTAGTTAATCTTCAATCGAGTGAGATTAATTACTTGTCACCTTCTTTTATATATATATATATATATATATATGAAATCTGTGAAATTTTATTAAGAGGAAAAAGATGAGAAGGAAAGAATTACAAGTCCATTTTCACTCACACTCACTCTGTCCTTACCTTAAATGATTTCATTTAACTTAAACAAAAGTCATAATATACATTATGGGTTAATTTAATACACCACTGTCCACGCAATCATCAATAATTAATGTTTTTGTGTTCTTAGATTGGAAGAAATTGCCCAAACGGGTCATATATAGTGTTCCACTTTTCAGGAGCTTGCATTCTTCATATATCTAAATACAACAATTCACATACTCGTTTTTCTTTTTTCTTTTTTCTTTCCCAAGTAAAAGGTTTGGTAAAACTTTTAAATTTTTTATTTTCTGAAAGAAACCAGGTGACATGATGCCTTTGAGCCATGAATACGCGCTTTTGGGTTCTTAATTGCTAAGGAAGAGTGATTGTTGATTACCTTTTTTTAGCTTTTATTAAAGTTGTTTTGACCTCTAAAATCGCTTGTTCAAGCTTGCTTTACCGCATTTACGTCCTCTCTTTGCATTCCTTATTATAAAGCACTAGAATTACTTTTTTCTTTTTTTGTGTGTTGGGACTTTGTCTTGTTGTTGTATTTTTTTTTTTTTCAATCTTTGATGGAAGACAACTATGTAATCAGACAAATGCAACGATAGCTCTGCCATAAATTGAAAGCTTTTAATCACCAATCATGCAATGCAAGCTCTTTTTAGAAAATTATTATATTAAATAAATTATATCAATCAAGGTAGGTCTCCATAGACTTTAAAAGTTGTTTAAAAGCATTGAATTAGTTAAGAATTTATATTAATATTAAAAATAATTTACAATAATAACCTTTAATAAGAAATTGTTAATAATAAAAAAAATTGTTAATTTGCAACAATTCCTCCAATTTATGAAACAAATCTCTAGTTTTTAAGTATGTTTCTCCGGACTAGCTATGGACTTAATTTTTTCTTCATTATTTTATTGGAACTCATTCTAACTCGTAATATTTTTTTCGCGATACGCTCAGTCTGCCGCCGCTCATCTATGCTATAATTAAATAAATTTACTCATTCAGTAGGACTTTGATTGAATTTAATCATTGCTAATTTGCTAGGTTGTAATAAAATATTTAAAGATAAAAAATTAAAAAAAAAATAAAGTCAAAGAGAGGAGCAAAATGGGATTCAGGTTCAATTATTCAGGTGACCAAAAGATTCAATCAAATGTCCAGTATTTTTTTATCTGCTTTTAAAACACAGACTGGCAGCAGACACCAAATTGATTTTTAAAGAGTAAAGACTTCTCTTTATTTCTTAATAAAAATAATCACTTTTAACTTGTTCCGATTCACACAAGTCTCAAGTGCTTTTTACCAATTAAGAAATATGGCCAATCAACAGTGTTTCAAAAGCAAAAAAACGAACCCTCTTCATGGTTTCCCTCTCAAACCACAAATACAAAGCGCAGAGAAAGCAAAAGCAAATCCCACAATAAAAAACGCCCGGCTTCAAAAGCAAAAGCGAAAAAGCAATAACACACACACACACACACAAACCAAAAGCACACCACGTTAAGCAAACGAAAAGAAAAATGATCCCATATATGTACTCTGCTTCAACTTCAATTCCCACTTTGGCTTTCTTCTCGCAGCAATTATGTCTCATGAGATTGTTCCTGCTGACTCAATTCTTGATCAGGAAACTGATGGCGGCAGCAGCAGCAGCAACCATACTTACGAGAGATTTTATGATGCTTCTTCATCAGGTGCATATGATTATGAAGCCAATGCTGAAAATGAGGAAACGCCATATACATTTACAAGAACAAGATCACTCACGTATGGTCGTCAGCATGTTCCTGAATCGTTTGACAGTGAGAGGTTGCCGGCTTTTTTGGCTTCTGGGATTCACAAGTTCCTTCTTGTTGCCAATTTGCTTGAGAGCGAGGAGCCTCGCGTTGCTTATCTTTGTAAGTCTTTTTGTCTTTTGGTGAATTGGGTGCTTATTAGGTTCTTGTTTTAACAATTGGAGTTCATTTTTTTATTGATTATTGTCTTTGTTGGTCGTTAGCATTGCTCATTTGCTCTTCTCTCTCTGTTTTAGCCTTTCCTTTTTTTTTCCTTTTTTATTTTTTAAAATTTGTATAATTGGTTTTGTTGGATGAAGTATGAGGTTTAAGAATTGCGCTCTTATAAGGCATTTTATGTGTTTGCGAGTTGTTTTCATTAATTAATTCCCTTTTGGTGAATTTGGTATTTTCTGTATGTTTTCGAATGATCAGGAGTGAAGTATGAATCCCACCAGTTATTTGGATTTCAGGATTAAATTGTAGACGATGCTTGCCAGAATGGAATAGGGACATGGTCGTGATAAATTATGGCCCTTAAGTAAATAGTTTAGGTTCAGCGAGACAGCAAGTACAAAGTTGTGACTTGGAATAGAGAGGAAAATGGGATTATATATGATCTTTTTGCTTGACATTTAGTATAGTGCCATTTAAATGCAATCCCAATTTCACGAACAGAACTCACACTCGTAGTGAAAATTTAGGTTTTGCATGTGATTGTACATGCTCGGTTCATATTTGTTATCTTGATCTTTGGGCAGGCCGCTTCCAAGCTTTTGAAATTGCACATCACATGGACCGAAACTCAACTGCAAGGGGTGTTCGGCAGTTCAAAACATCTCTTCTTCAACGGCTTGAGCAGGTACTAACTCATCTCAAGATAAAGTATCTCAACACATGAAATGTTTTGACAAATATCATCAAAGAGTATAACAGTTTAAGTTGTCATCACATACATATGGAATTTGACCTGAAAGGTTTCCACACCCTACTACCATGATCCAATAGCTCCAATGCAGTTATTTTCCCTTTTCCCCAAGGAGGAGTTCTCTGTTTGTAGTGTTTACATATGTTTTATTTATCTTCTTTGAATTATCAGCTTTAATTTGATTATAATTCTTGATTTGTCTTCTTGTAGGTTTAGCCTTTCCATTAATTTATTATTTTAGCAATATTTGCTCTTCTTGATAACAGATGTGATATCTAGCTCAATATGGTCAATCATTTTCAAGTTTTATGTAGCTTTTCTTTCTTTTTTAAAAGAAGACTTCACTATTGATCGTTTGTCGTTGTATACTTGTAAATTATTTACCACAACCCTGAAATAACTTTTATTAGCTATGTATACCTTTAGCCATTTTTCTTGCCTTATGATTTCAATTTTTCATTTCACAAATAGTTAGCTTTGTTAGCGCTAGCCTCTTTATCTTTCTGTTTATCTAATATTTAAGTCTGTGTTTTTGTGCTACGTGATTATTGATCAGATTCTTCTTTTTTTTTTTCTGCTCATTACAGAAAGTTACCGGTCTTTTTTTATTTTATTTTTTGAATCCGTATTAATTTTCATATCTTTATTGGCTTTGATGAGTTTTAGGATGAATGCACCACCCTTGATAGACGAAAGGAGGAGACTGATACACGCGAACTGAGACGTGTTTATCATGCATACAAGGACTATATTTTTGGAAATAGTGGAGCACTGAATTTAGAAGGAAGGTGATTTGAGTTATTATTAAGTTATACTTTTCACTATGCCTGATTCAGCTACATTTTATTCTGTAGGTTCACTTCTACTAATTGAAATTAATATGTTGTGTTAAATTTAAATCAGTGAAAGAGAGAGATTAATAAATGCACGTAGAATTGCTTCGGTGTTGTATGAAGTTTTAAAGGCGGTAACAAACGCAGTTGATCCTCAGGTGACATTTTATTTATGAACATTTTTTATCTTTTACTGTTTCTGCTGCAAGCATATTGTTCTAGAGCCTTAGTTACTGTATTTTGATTTCTTATTTTGTTTATATATCTTCTTTATCAGGCCCTTGCTGATAGAGACAGTATTCCGAATAAACCTCAGTTCTATGTGCCATATAACATTCTTCCACTTGATCAAGGAGGTATTCAGCAACCAATTATGCAGCTTCCTGAGGTCTGGTCCATGTTCTTGATATTAGCTGGTTGATGCTAGTGGCATTTTCTTTTCATTCAAAGTCTATTTCATTTGCCCTTAAATTTACTTGTCATAAACATTTATTCTGCTGCAACATTCCTGAGTTAAATAGCATAAAATAGTTCATTCACAAGCTTATAAGTGGTACAGATTAAAGCTGCCGTAGCAGCTGTTCGCAATACTCGTGGTTTACCTTTGGCCCCAGATTTCCAGAAGTCTGGTGCATTCATGGATTTATTTGATTTTCTTCATTATTGTTTTGGTTTTCAGGTAAATGTCCTCAAGCATCTCTATTATATTTCAATTTATATTCTTTTATTAAGTGTGAAAATCTGAACTGAAACTGGAGTTGGCAAATGGCTGTAAAATGAAATATTGCCTTTATGTGCTTGATTTGAGACATCAGTTGTTTTTTGAGATTCTTGTCCTGTCTTCAATCAGGAAGGAAATGTTGCCAATCAGAGGGAGAATCTTATTCTTCTTCTTGCTAACATCCATATTCGGCAATCTCATAAGCAGTCACCTATCTCAGAGGTGATTTATTTATTTAAATGTCAATCCTTTTAACCTCTTGATTATCTTTGTTTTGAATCTGTTTCTATTATATGATTTAGCTTGGAGATGCAGCTGTGGATGAATTGATGAGGAAATTCTTTAAAAATTATACAAATTGGAGCAAATTTTTGGGGAGAAGAAAAAGCATCCGGTGAGAAACAGCAACAAAATATAATTTATTTCTTTCCATCTTATGTTAATTAATAAAACATTAATTTTCTATTCACTGCCGCACTATTTTTGGACAAATTGATGATTTTTCTTTTTCTGCTTCAATGTCTTTGGACAAAACTCTGCTATCTATATCATTCCATTCTTTTGCATCTCATGGGCGTTATTTCATTATTCTTTCTTGTCATAAGACTGAAAGATTTCTTTTCTGTTTTTTTTTTTCACGTTTTCTGGCCATTTTCTTATATTAAATGTACTATTTGCTTTTGAAGGTTGCCTTGTGTAAAACAGGAAGCCCAACAACGTAAAATTCTGTATCTGGGGCTTTACCTTCTCATATGGGGGGAGGCTGCAAATTTGCGGTTTATGCCAGAGTGTCTGTGTTATATTTTTCACCATGTAAGTTGAAAATTCTGTTGGAACTGATTACGTTTTTTATGCCAGAACTTGAATTGTATATTTTGCATGTAGTAGTATGAGTTATTGTGGCCTTTGTCATGTTTCTGGTCTTACTCTGGAGACTTGACTATCCTAGTCAAAAGACTTGGAGGAAAAATCTATTTTAGTACATAATTACACAAATACCTACCACAATGCTGTAATATGCATATTGAAGTGCAGATTAAAACAAATTCAACATGTTGTTATAACGAACTATTAGTGTTCTTATAAGAATATATATATATATATTATATATTTGGTTTGTTTGCTTTCAGATGGCCTATGAATTGCATGGTATTTTAACCGGTGCTGTTAGTACTATAACTGGGGAGAAGATCATGCCAGCCTATGGGGGTGCTTTTGAATCTTTCCTTAAAAATGTAGTTACCCCTATATATCGGGTTATCTATGAGGTATGTTCGCAATAACAATCATTTCTTTTAAATGTTGAGCAATTATCTCATTTTCTTATTAAACACTGAAGGAAGCTCAAAAAAGCAAAAATGGGACGGCTGATCATTCTAAATGGAGAAACTACGATGATCTCAACGAGTTTTTCTGGTTAGGAGCAATTTCATAGCATTCTTTTCCATATCTTTCAACTCAAGCTCTCAAGAACTTCATCTCAGATAATTATGGTTACTTCAATTTTCAGGTCTCCTGTTTGTTTTGAGATAGGTTGGCCCATGCGACTAGAACATGACTTTTTCTGGGTGACCAATAATCATAAAGCTAAGAATGCTACAGCACCAAGAGATGCCGTAAAAGAAAAAAATAAGGGAGAAGAAAGGAAAGATGAAGAACAAGGAGTAAGCCAGGTTGCAGAACTCACGTTGCATATTTTGAATAAATTGATTTATGAACTTAATTGATATTAAAAGATGATGAAGAACACATTGTTCATCTAAAACATGCTGAATTTGTTCCATAGTGCTCATGTTTGACTTGTTGAAAATTGCGAGCATATTCCAAGCCAAGGCTTTGGGAAACATCATATTTGAAAATTGAACTTAGAAAAACTATATTATCCTTTTGGAATCGATTGCTTGCAGTGATCATTATATTGTTTTCTTTTCATACTAGGATTCTGTAATGATGACAATAAATGTATCTTGGTTTATGCCAAGAGAATCTTAAACTGGTCTCAATATACCATTTTGAATAGATACTGTTTTGCCAAGTAATTTTAATCAATGGTGTTGCATGGTCAAATTTATAGAATATGATAATATTGGGGGTTTGCCTGTTTAAAAACATTCAGTTAATATGCTGCTGGAGGTTTATTCCCTCTGTTTATTCTTAGAATCATTTTAATATAGCATAGAAGTACTTTCCTAATAGAAGTAGCAAGACATTAATGTATTCTGTAAAAAATCTTTATTACAAAAATGGAAAGGAACTAGAATACATTCAGGGATCAGTACTATGCACGACCTATGCATTATGTATGTATAGTTGCTTGCAGATGTGTCTTTATACAACATATGTTGGGTATGTATGTGTAGGTATGCAGTAAAGTGCGTGTAGTTGTTCATAGATGTATATCTAGACATATTTCTGTATGTATTTATCTATTATTTCATTTAGATGCACTTATTTGTGCTTGAATATATCTAAGAGGCATATGTGTTACACATGTTTTATGTATATATGTTGGTATGCGTATGCATTGTGTCTGATGTTTACTTATTTTCTGACTGACAAAAATGGGTTGCTTTTAGTTGTGCTTCTGGTTGCTCATACTTTTCCATAACCAATGGGATAAGTACTTACTAGTTTTATTTTTTCCCTAAGAACGAGACAACTCATTGTTTTGCTCTCACAGGCTGGTGTAGAAGAAAATTGTGAACCCATGTGGCTAGGAAAAACAAATTTTGTTGAGATTCGTTCCTTTTGGCAAATTTTTAGGAGCTTTGACAGAATGTGGAGCCTTTATATTTTATGCCTTCAGGTCTGTTCTGAACTCACTACAAGTGGTTTATCACTGCATCATCCTTATTCGCAGTTTAGTTATGATTTTTTTTCGCCTTTCCAGGCAATGATAATTGTGGCTTGCCATGATTTGGAATCTCCACTTCAAGTGTTTGATGCAGATGTATTTGAGGACATTATGAGCATCTTCATTACATCTGCAATTCTCAAACTGATACAAGGTAGGGGCACATGCAGTTATTTTACCCATTATTGAATTTATTTCAGGAAAGTACCCGTATTCACAAGTACAATAATGATATAAAGCCAGTGAAAATAATTGTCTAGTTCAGCTCGTTTTCTTTTCTCATAAATGGGTCTTGGAAAAGCTTGCCCTCTAAAAACAAAAGTGATCTTAATAATTCTCACCTATGTGAAGTTTCCTTTGGGAAGTTGGGCCTTAGCTATTGAGCAGTGATAATAGCATTGGATACAGTAACAGTCATAAAGTTGAAATTGGATTTTGCAAAGACCTGCAAACTCTAATTCATATATTTCTGAAAAAGGTTTCTGTGAAAGACTAACACAACTCAAAATATGCAAATAGTTTCTTGGCCAATTTTAATCAAATATCAATATAACTCAACAAAATGTATAGAATAAATGTCATGGTATCTCATTTCCCAAGTCCCAACAGATCTTAAAGGTAGAGAAAAAAGAAACAATCAACCAAAGCGGTGCTTCACTTCTTAGTAATTCATTAGTTTAGTTTTTATTTGTAGCATTGATTTTAATTGGATTACAGCAATGAAAACTTCTTTTCTACTCTCTTAAAAGCTTACTTGATACATAAACATAATGTTGCACTCTGGACACATCATGCTCTTTGATGGAAGGTGGAAGGCTTATTAATCGAAACTTGTGAAGCTAGGAGGTGGAGGGCTTATTAATCTAAACTTGTGAAGCTAGGGGCTGAGGTGTATAACTTTCAATTAAAAATTCTGTGTTCCTTTTTTCAGATAGGCGCTGCCTTATGGTCTCAAAAATGGAATTATTGAATTTATTTGTAGTTTTGGATATCCCTGTACATTGTGATATTCTATTCGAAATGAAAACTCTTTGCTATTTTTTTTTAAGTTCTTTGGTTCATTTCTCTTGCATGCAAGCATTTTTCAGAGTGAATATGTTAAAAAGGCATTATACATGCTTGCATGCCCAAATACATAAACATATGAAAATATTGCTGATCTAATTCTAAAACTGGTCTTTCAGCAACTTTTGACATTGCCTTTACGTGGAAAGCCAGGCGTACAATGGAATCCTCTCGTAAAAGGAAATACATGTTCAAGCTGTTTGTTGCAGCGATATGGACAATTGTTCTTCCAGTTTTATATGCCAGTACTAGAAGGAACTATACTTGCTATTCCACACACTATAAGAGCTGGCTTGGAGAATTATGTTTTTCATCCTATATGGTTGCAGTCACAATTTACTTGATGACTAATGCCATTGAATTGGTGCTATTTTTTGTCCCTACCATTGGCAAATACATTGAGATCTCAAATTGGCGGATATGCACAATGCTGTCTTGGTGGACACAGGTAGAATCCATAAAGATATAAGGAAATATAGGAGACATTTTTTTCCCTCTTCTTTGTTAATTTATCTCTGCTTTTTCTCTTTTTGCTTTTTCATATTTTAACTCCTTTACAATGCAGAAATTAGTTCCTTTTTACTCTTCTAAATTATATTGTCTTTGCTCTTTATCATGCTTTTTTTTCTCCTTAAATGAATTCGTCAATAGTTTTGGACATTATTAATACTCTTTATAATTTGTAATTTTTTTGTTATCATTCAGCCTAGATTATATGTTGGACGTGGAATGCAAGAAACTCAAGTTTCTCAATTCAAGTATATCCTCTGCCTTCATTGCTATGCTCTTGGTTTTTGTCTTTTATTGATTCTATTCAAAATAATTTCCTTTTCTCATAATACGCAGGTACACAGTGTTTTGGTTCCTAGTACTGCTAAGTAAATTTTTATTTAGCTATATTTTTGAGGTGAGTATAGTGCAGGTGCTCCCATAACAACATAGTTACAATTGAAATGCACTTTCCTCTGTTATAACATAGAACAAATTAGATTATTTTTTGAATCATACATTTGAGTGGCATGCTGGATCTAAAAACTATTTTTCAGCATTTTTTACAATCTGAAGACCATTGTTTTCCAAGTTTTATACCTTTCTTTAATCCCAAAAGTTAAAGCTAATATGAAAGCGGCCAACTACAGTTTAAACTCTTAACATTGAGTTGTTTAACGAACATTAAGACAGAAGGAAACAAAAAGTTTCACTGGAAGAATTTTAGTGATCTACAAATTGGATATAGACTGCTGTTAATTGGTCCCGGTAAAATAACATTCTGTCTTTCTGACTCTGTACATCAATGAAAATATGTTCAAGCGAAAGAACTTATCTATCATCTGCCAATGAAAAATGCAGATAAAACCACTGATTGAACCTACAAGACTTATTATGAAGATTGGCGTGCAAAGGTATGATTGGCATGAGCTTTTCCCCAAAGGTAATCTTTGTTTCTCTCTAGTCTGTTCTTTGAGCTCAAATCTGCATTTCAAAATTTATTTATCTAACATTAATTTTTCCTCTTGTGTAGTCAAGAGTAATGCTGGTGCAATTGTGGCTGTGTGGTCTCCCATAATAGTTGTGAGTTTCTACCAATCTGTCTGGAACCTTTCTTTTAAATGCTTTAATTTTAACTTCAACCATTTGGTGTGATTAGAGCTAAATGTTGGTGGGTGATGGTTTTTGCTTGTATCTAACTGTGATACAGGACTTCCATCCAAGATTATCTTCAAAATGAAAAATAAATTTCATAGTTCAATTTTACATAAATTTATTGTGTTTTTGTGCTTATGATAGGTGTATTTCATGGACACACAGATCTGGTATTCTGTCTTCTGTACAATCTTTGGTGGACTTTATGGCATTTTGCATCATCTTGGAGAGGTAAGAGGAATATTTTTTACCCATAACATCATTTTAATGAACTAATTACTATTGTTTATTACAGATTCGGACATTGGGAATGCTAAGAAGCAGATTTCACACATTGCCTTCTGCATTCAATGTCTGCCTTATCCCACCTGCACTGAGAAATGATCAGAAGAATAAAAGGCTTTTCTTTAGGAGGTTTCATAAGGTAGGAGATTTAATCTTGCTACATTGCTATACGAATTGCCTGAAGGGAATAATGTTCTCTTCTACTGACTGCTCCGCTGATTATATTTTACGTTGCTCAGGGTAAAAAAGATGACATTGCCAAGTTTGTTCTAGTTTGGAACCAAATTGTTAATAGATTCCGAGTCGAAGACTTGATAAGCAACAGGTAGAGTTAAGCTGTTATGAAATTGTTCTTTTGTTTTCTTAACTTTGAACTTTCCGAACGATGTTTCTATGATCAGGGAGCTGGATCTGATGACAATACCTATGTCAAAAGAGTTATTTTCTGGCATAGTTCGCTGGCCTATTTTCCTCCTGGCACATAAGGTATGGTCTTTTCACTAAAATTTTGTGATTTTGACTTTTTGTCATTTATTTCTATAAAGAATGTTCCTACTCTTGCTAGTTCGTAACAGCACTGAGCATTGCAAGAGATTTTGTCGGGAAGGACAAGATTCTTTTCAGGAAGATTAGAAAAGATAAATACATGTACAGTGCCGTAAAGGAGTGCTATGAGTCACTGAAGTGTATTCTTGAAATCCTTGTTGTTGGGGATCTGGAGAAAAGGTAGAGAAAAATCCTCTGATCAAAATTACCCTTCTGTGCAAATATGTAGGGAATTTTCTTTTAAGGTTTGCAAGTAACATGCCAAATAGATACCATAGTTTTTCCTTTCTTGGTTGGCCACTGAATTTTAGAGTTTTAACCGAAACTTGGCTTGCTTCTTACTTCCAGTGTGTGAAACTTTTTTGGATGTATTCGTGCTACTTTTCTTTATAGGGTTATATCCAACATTGTAAATGAAATTGAGGAAAGCATTGGAAGTTCAAATCTTCTCAACAATTTCAAGATGAGTGAGCTCCTGGCTCTACAAGCCAAATGCATTGAACTAGTTGAACTTCTGGTAATTATTTTACTTCGAAGTTGAATTTCAAGTTGAAGTTTATTGTTTCTCAATCAACAGAGAGGTATCAGGGATTTTTTGTTTGACATTCTTTAAGGTTGAGGGAAATGAAACTCATCATGATAAAGTTGTAAAAGTTCTCCAAGATATCTTTGAGCTAGTAACAAATGATATGATGACAAATGGTTCCAGGTATGTTTCTCTCTGTCCTCATTCCTGTATTAATGCCAATTCGAGATGAGACTTTACTTTCATTTTACATGTGCAGAGTACTGGATTCGTTAAATTCATCCCAGCTGGTTGAGCGGGATTTTGCATTTTGTCTCCAAAGAACTAGACATCAGTTGTTCGCTGACAAGAATTCTATCCATTTTCCTTTGCCAGATAATGACTCTCTGAATGAACAGGTTTTTTTTTTTTTCCCCCTCCTTTTTTTCTCTTCCTCGTGTAGAGCATGTTTACCCTACTCAGTCCACAATCACACGCCTGCTCTGTTTTTTCAGCCCTCTTCTGCAAATTTAGCTTTTTAGTTTTTTACCTTAACCACAATATTGTTCATGGCACTCGCAAAACATCAAAATCATCTATGTATTATCCTTGTTTGTATCCACTCATTTATATATTTCAAACATGCATCCACACATACCTGTAAACATGAGACTAATAACCACACATTTCAAACTTAAAATGGCAGATCAAGCGTTTTCTTCTGTTGCTCTCTGTCAAAGACAAGGCAATGGACATACCTGCAAACTTAGAGGCTCGGAGGCGTATCTCATTCTTTGCGACATCATTATTTATGGGCATGCCCAGTGCTCCTAAAGTACGGAACATGCTGTCGTTCAGGTTGAATGCATCGTCTTGCTCCATATTGTTTCTTGGTGACAGCTTTCTTACTTTGCAAATTTTTGTTGGATTTAAGTGTGTCATATCTTGTCATATCTTGACAAAACATTTGATAAATCAATGAATTTTTATAGATACAAGCTAGTTAATTCTTGTACGAATGATCTCTTAATTCTCGAATTTGCAGTTAATCATGTGCTAATACCAAGCACAATGTACCTGAACTGAAATAACATCAGCCAATAAGTTAAGTAGATTTAAAGGTTAACTCTTGTTGGAATAACTCGAAGTTACTTAACTTGCTAAATCTAGTTAAATGCTTCTCTACAGAGATGCCAGTCAATTTAGGCACCTGAAGTTGGTTTGATGCATGATACTATAATATTAAACTATTTGTTGGCTATTTCGAGCTTGTCTGTTTTCTGTCATTTTTTATTTTAGCAATGTTGCATTTTACAACAGTACTGTCACTTCCCTCTTGAAATTTTTAGCTGAAAGTTAAGTGCCCTGAGATTTGATGAAAGATTACCTAGTTATGCATGCTCAAATTTTTCTTGTTTGATGTGTTCTCTTGTGCTTTTATTGGTGATGTACATTTACTTGGACAAGCATTATGACATACAAACCCTAGAAGAAAACCAACAAACTTGAAGAATTTTTTTTCTTATTTCTTGTATTAATTTTATTTTTCATTGACAAACGTTTACCCCACAAATTTCACCTGATTCAATATATTCTTTGTTAGTGTTTTAACTCCACATTTCACGGAAGACATAAACTTTTCCATGAAGGAGCTATATTCGAGCAAAGAAGAAGTTTCAATCATTTTTTACATGCAAAAGATTTATCCAGGTAACAGACGACTTCTTGAGTAGTTGTTTTTTGCCCTCCGATTGAATGCAACTTGAAGTACGTGACTCCTCGATTTTCCTTAGATGAATGGAAAAACTTTTTAGAACGAATGGGGTGTGAAAACTTGGATACATTAAAAGATGAAGGCAAGGAGGAAGAACTTAGGAGCTGGGCTTCTTTTCGAGGGCAAACATTGAGCCGATCAGGTGAGAAAAAAAAATTTCATTAACTATTTTATAAAGCTGATCCAAATAGGTAAGAAAATGAATTATCAGAATTTGACCTCCTCTTTGTTGGTTATCACAGTTAGAGGAATGATGTACTATGAAGAGGCCTTAAAATTACAAGCATTCCTTGACATGGCTGAAGATGAAGGTTTGTGATATTGAATGGGATAGTATTATTTAGCAGCATCATTTGTTTTTCACAATCCAATATTTTATGCAATATTTCCTGACTATAGCATGAGGCTGCTATACGGCACCTTTCTTCTTTGCCTGAGATTATATATGGAGGAGATAGCTTCATTTAAACTTTAACACCATGTCATCAATTCTGTTCATCCAGATATTCTTGAAGGCTATGAAGCTGCTGAAAGGAATAATCGTACATTATTTGCTCAACTAGATGCATTTTCAGACATGAAATTCACATATGTGGTTTCTTGTCAAATGTTTGGATCACAAAAAGCTTCAGGAGACCCCCGTGCACAAGACATGATTGACTTGATGATTAGGTAACTAATTATTTGCCAGACATGATAAAAGTGAATATGTTGGAATATTTTGATATGCAATTCATTGATCATATTTAAAAGTTACCTAAATGCAGCTATGGATTATTGCTTATTTGCTTGAAGGTACCCATCTCTACGTGTTGCTTATGTGGAAGAGAAAGAAGTGTTTGATGCAAATGAGGCTAGGAAGGTTTATTCTTCCATATTGGTTAAAGGAGTCAATGGCAAGGATCCAGGGGCAGAGGTATTAAGAGTCTGGTACACAATAATAATAGCTTACTGAAAGGAACTAACCACCAGTAAATAATGTAATAGCTCTTACTCTGTAGGATTACAAGCCATGAATCATTTACTATAATCTCGTGCATTCTTACCCCCCATATTCATCTGCCTTTTCCCAGAACTTGTACAGTTGTAACAGTTGGTTGTGGTACTCTTTTATTATGTAGGAAATATATCGCATCAAACTTCCTGGTCCACCAAATATTGGAGAAGGGAAGCCTGAAAATCAAAATCATGCCATAATTTTCACACGTGGTGAAGCTCTACAGACAATTGATATGAACCAAGTATGCTGTTACTGTAGTAGCTACATGTTAATGATTCCCATGGCTTCGATTCTTATTTTTTTTTCTGGTTATGCAGGATAATTATTTGGAAGAAGCCTTAAAAATGAGAAATCTTCTACAAGAATTTCTTCAGAACCATGGACGGCGGCCCCCCACAATACTTGGTCTGAGAGAACACATCTTTACAGGAAGGTTTGATCCTCATTTCCTATAAGTTGTAAATGACACATGGTCCACACCTTGTGCCCGCATGGGTAATCACTAGAATTATGGCAATAAAAAAGATTCAGAAAAGTTACCTTGGGAATTTGTTGTAAAGACCATGAATCGAACATAATGTTCAATTGGTTACACCTATGTTACATTGCTCTCTGATTAAAATAATTTTCACCATTGTATTAGTTTCAGTTTACATCTACTATAGTTCCACAAACCTATAAAAGTACACTAGTGATAAGATCATACAGACTGAGAAACTTAAACTGTCTCCCATTATGCAGTGTTTCTTCTCTGGCATGGTTCATGTCATATCAGGAGACTAGTTTTGTTACCATTGGTCAACGGCTTCTTGCCAATCCTCTCAGGTAATAGATATATATTGCTTCAGGCTTAATGCTTCACGTAATTTTGGTATAAATATGCGTGCATACGTTGTTTGCCTGCGAATGCAGAATACCTAGCGGCTTACTGTTTTTCCACTAAGCTTGGTGCTTCAAATAAAAATTAACAAAAATGTTTGGTTGAATGACTCTTGTCAGCTGCATATGTGTCCATACTCCAATGGTTGTATCTGCTCTGGCATTGCATAATCTGTCTTCACTAATTCTTGTCCTGTTATGGCATTTAACCGTAATATTTTCCAAGTCTGTTCGTGTTTTTGTATATCCTCAGTCCTCTAATCAATTGACTTTTAATTTCTTTGCATCTCATCTTTTTAGGGTACGATTCCACTATGGACATCCTGATGTATTTGATAGGGTGTTTCACATTACAAGAGGTGGCATTAGCAAAGCATCCAAAACAATTAATTTGAGCGAGGATGTTTTCGCCGGTACAATATATTTTTGTCATTTCAAATAATAATTAATCGTATTGTCAAAGTTGATCCACTGCTTTCTGATTCAGGATTTAATTGTACCTTAAGAAGGGGATGCATCACCTACCACGAGTATATACAAGTGGGCAAAGGTCGTGATGTAGGCCTAAACCAGATCTCTAAGTTTGAAGCCAAAGTTGCTAATGGGAACAGTGAACAAACTTTGAGCCGTGACATACACCGCCTTGGTCGTCGGTTTGATTTTTTCCGGATGCTATCTTGTTACTTTACAACCATTGGATTTTATTTTAGCAGCATGGTAAGTGGTTTAAAGTCTTGACAATTTCCTTATTTTTAGTTAAATTTATCTGTTTATGCTGGTTGATGTTCAATATCTAGTGATTCTATCTTCTTCCTATTGTGCTTATTAATATATAATTAACAAAAATTTTGCTATTTCGGAAAAAACACAACAAATATTTTGCAGATTTCAGTCATTGGAATTTATGTATTCCTCTATGGTCAGCTATACTTGGTTCTTAGTGGACTGCAAAAAGCACTCATGATTGAGGCTAAAATGAGGAACATACAATCATTAGAAGCTGCCCTTGCCTCTCAATCATTTATCCAGCTTGGGCTTTTAACAGGCTTACCAATGGTAATGGAGATTGGCTTGGAGAAAGGATTCCTCAATGCCCTTAAAGATTTTGTCCTCATGCAATTGCAGCTTGCTGCTCTTTTCTTCACTTTCTCGCTCGGTTCAAAAACTCATTATTATGGTCGAACAATTTTGCATGGGGGAGCTAAGTATAGACCTACTGGACGTAAGGTCGTGGTGTTTCATGCCAGCTTCACTGAGAATTACAGATTATATTCACGAAGTCACTTTGTTAAAGGATTTGAACTATTACTTCTCTTGATTGTCTATGATTTATTCAGGCGGTCATATCAGAGCAACATGGCATATGTGTTTATCACTTACTCCATTTGGTTCATGTCAATCACTTGGCTGTTTGCACCATTTTTTTTTAATCCTTCTGGATTTAGTTGGGGTAAGATAGTAGATGACTGGAAAGACTGGAATAAGTGGATCAGGGTGCAAGGTGGCATAGGCATCCCACAGGATAAAAGTTGGCATTCTTGGTGGATTGATGAGCAAGCCCATCTGCATCGTTCAGGGTTGGGTGCTAGGTTGTTTGAGATTCTTCTTTCTCTTCGATTTTTTATCTATCAGTATGGTTTGGTCTATCACCTGGACATCTCCCAGCAGAGCAAAAATTTTCTGGTTTATGTGCTTTCATGGATTGTGATTCTTGCGGTTTTCCTCACAGTCAAGGTAAAATTGTTCCACTTCGAATGAAATTTCATTAAGGTTCAATGTAGATCTAAGTAGTTGTTGCATATTGTAAGCTCAGTCTTTGTAAGTCACTTGATTAAGAAGCATTACTTTAGTTGTGATCGATTCTGCTACGCTAACTTGATCTGAAACATGATATGCAGGCAGTGAACATGGGAAGACAACAATTCAGTGCCAATTACCACCTTGTGTTTAGGTTCATCAAAGCATTCCTCTTCCTTGGTATTCTATCTACGATAATTTCGCTTTCTGTCATCTGTGAACTATCTTTCAAGGACATAATCGTGTGTTGTCTAGCATTTTTGCCAACGGGATGGGGTCTAATATTGGTAACGGTTAAAAACATCCTTGTTCTTTATTCTTAAACAATTTTACTCTGTTCTATCTATATTTCGTTTCATAAACATTTCGGTTTCTTCAGATTGCACAAGCTGTGAGGCCAAAGATAGAGAATACAGGATTATGGGACTTCGTAAAGGTTCTTGCTAAAGCGTACGACTATGGAATGGGGGTCGTTCTTTTTACGCCCATAGCTGTTCTGGCTTGGCTCCCCATCATATCAGCCTTCCAGACTCGCTTCCTTTTCAATGAGGCCTTCAATAGGCATTTGCAAATTCAACCAATTCTTGCCGGGAAGAAAAAGCACAGATAATTTTTTGCAGTTTATAACAGACTTTTACAGTTTTTTTTTTTTTGGAGAAGAACAGACTTTTACAGTTGAGTATACATTAGTAGGTAAATTTTCAATACATGTCAATAATTTAGTGTATAGCTGCAATTCAAGTAAGATTATATAAAATAGGAATAGAAGTTCAACAGTGAATATTCAATTACCGATTTCGAGGATAGAAACTGAACCCATGTCATTCATTTATCAATGAGTTCTTGATATTCTGATAAAGCAATTGTCTTGTATGTCATCTCTCCGGCTTTGTTTTATCACATAACTTTCTTTTCTCCAAGCTAAGTGGATTATTAAAAATAGGGAAGTAACACCACTGTGACTGACCGAAATTTTATGCAGACTTTTTTTTTTTTCCAATTTACATGAATCTCTATGTTAATAATTATATTCATATAAAATAAAATTGAGTTACTTTAATCAAAGGATATACAATTATCTTAAAATGAAGAAGTGATATGGTGAGCGATAAACGATGATACTCAACTAATAAAACTTCTCATAAAATAAATTCATGGGATCGCTTTTAAATACAATTAATCTCATTACTAATAATACGTAGCAATAAAAACCCACTCGAGCAACAAGGCTTGTGAGAAGCGCATTTTATTGCTGCTTGTGAGCGGAAAAGAGAAACTACAAACCCATTGACACACTCATCGTTTTCGTTTGCTTCTGGCCACAAAATATGATCTTACGTTCACATTTTGCTCGTAAACATCGCCAATCAATCATTCAATCTCTTTCTTCTGCTTCAACAATCACTCGTAAAAGAACTTTCGCACTCGCTTCTCCTTCAGCTTCGCATCAAGATTCTGATCACCACACCTACAAACTGAATCACAAAGACTGGCTCTCACCAACCGAAGTCTTGAAAATCTTTTCAAATCTCAGAGACCCCATTTCATTAATTTCAGTTTTGAATCAATACTCCAAGAGAAAAGACTACAATCCGAATGAAGCTCTTTACACTCTTATCATCAACAAGCTTGCTCAAGCCAAAAGCTTCGATGCCATTGAAGACATAATGCAAAGAATAAAAGTTGAAAAACTGTGTCGTTTTTCAGATGGATTTTTTTACAATGTGATCAAGATTTATGGAAATATGGCTGGGAGAATTAGCAAAGCAATTGAGACCCTTTTTGATATGCCAAGTTATAATTGTTGGCCGAGTGTCAAAACGTTCAATTTGGTGCTCAATTTGCTTGTTTCGGCCAAACTGTTTGGTGAGATACAGGGGATTTACACTAGTGCTGCTAAGCTTGGAGTTGAGATTGATGCTTGTTGTCTTAACATTCTTCTTAAAGGGTTGTGTGAAAATGGGAATTTGGAGGCTGCATTCTACGTGCTCGATGAATTTCCTAAACAAAATTGTGAGCCTAATGTGAGGACGTATTCGACGTTGATGCATGGTTTGTGTGAGAAGGGTAATGTGGAGGAAGCATTTGGGTTGCTTGAGAGGATGGAAAGTGAGGGAATTGATGCTGATACTGTAACGTTTAATATATTGATTTCCGGCCTTAGGAAGCAAGGCAAGGTTGAGGAGGGAATGAAGCTTTTAGAGAGGATGAAGGGTAAAGGGTGTTATCCAAATTCAGCGTCTTATCAAGAGGTTTTGTATGGTTTGCTTGATAGGAAGAGGTTTCCTGAGGCGAAAGAGCTTGTAGGTAGGATGATTTTTGAGCGTATGAGTCCTAGTTTTGTGTCCTACAAGAAGTTGATTCATGGACTTTGTAATCAGAAGCTGGTTGAGGATGTGGATTGGGTATTGAAGAAGATGGTGCAACAAGGTTTTGTTCCGAGGATGGGGATGTGGAGGGAGATCGTTGGATGTGTTACTTTTGGGAAAGACAATTGTAACCGTGTTTACGTCGCAGAAACTGTTGAGAGCTTGGCCAGTTGAGGTTGATCCATGAATGGGAAAATTATGTCTTGCTCTGGTAGCCTGTAGATGGGTATGCTTCAAGGGGTTTAGAACTGATCGTCGGTCATAAAATGGAGGGCGATGAAGATGCCTTTGGCTTAAACCATCATCAAGATTTGGATGAATTGGTTTGATCATGGTCTTCAATTTGACACCACCATGCCTGGACCTTTCAATTGTCTGAGATTAATGTCAACTGCTGTACCACTCTCAAAGGAAAAAGATATGGACGCCTATATACTTTCTTTTTGTCCAGCCACATATGTATCTCTAAACTTCAGCAGCAAATTGGTGATGCTGTAGAATTAAGTTCTCAGACTCAGAATCGATTGTAATTGTTCGACCTCAAGCTTTATGCAAAATTTCCAAAAACAGAAGAGTTGAAAATTTGCATTGTAAGTGGTTTCTGTAATATGCTATACATGTGCTAACAAGTAATACAAACATACCAACCAAATGAAAATGCAATATCTAAAAAGCAGTTTCTGACATTCTATTTGGATGCGATACAATCTAATCAAAAAATGCGCAAAACTTAAACATTCATTTCGTAATTCACCCCTATTTTGCAATGGTAAAATTACTATGAGACATCAGTTTCAGCTCCTCGGTTTATATCCTCTGCCCCCTTCAGATCCCCTCGAGAAGGCTCAGGTTTTATGAACTCTGCCCCCTTCAGATGCCCTTCAGAAAGCTCAGGTTTTATGAACTCGATCTGCCCATCATCAACCCCCTCGGTTTTGTTCGCCTCATCATCATCTTTCTTTTCTTCAATATCAGCACTCACTTTATCTGTTTGGCCTAATATGTCTGCTTCAGGATCAATTGAACTTGTCCGCGTGATCTGTTCCTTGGTATCACAGTTGTCATCTCTAGTGGAGCAGGAGCTCATGGGAATGGGGAAATCAGGAATCCTTTCAAGTCTAGAGGATGGAAGAGATTCATCATCAGAGGAATCAGGATCAACATAAAGTTCTCGTTCTGTCACCGGTGATGTACCTCCTCGACGCTTTGTTGAATCTTTCCGAGAGAAGGCATGTTTTATGCTGCGAGCATGTTTCTCAGCATGTTTCATGATGCTCTTTGCCATACCTTTCACATGTCCCCTGCTAGGACTTTCTGGACCACTTTCGTCTGAACTCACATTTATATCTTTTGTAGCCTTAACAGGAATAGACCCTGAAAGGCTGTCTTCCACTATGAACTTCACACCAACGTCCTTCGTATTGACTGCTCTAAGGTTGACACGTGGAGAAGGAACAGCCTCTCCAATGCCTCCTGCATGATCTTCCTTTCTAGAATTCCTCTGAAACATAGAACCAATCTTCCGTAGGCCCTGTCTTATTGAATTTTTGCCCTCCTGATTATCATCAGTGCTGCTGCTGTCATTGTTCAAGGATCCAGATGCGGCAGAATTGGTACTGTTAAAGGAACCATTAGGCACTCTGCGGACCAGGGTATCCAAGCGCCTGTTCTTACCCTTTCTAGGCTCCCATGTCTGAGCTACTTCACTTCCGGGTTGATGGACCCATATCCCAGTCTCTTGTTGCCCCTCAATGTTGATGGGTTCAAAATTATCTGCCACCTTTGGTGACTTCTCTGACGATACAGACGAAAAGGAACCCTTGTCAGTAGTTTCATTCGCAAAGGATTCTCGTTTATCTTCCTTGTTGCTTTGATCCTCCTTGTTTCCCATACCTTCCTTGTTTAATGTTCCCCCGTCACATGGACTATCAACCCCCTGCTGAAATTATGCCAACAGTTCACATGAAACTTTACTGCTTACCTCGGCAGAAGTGTTTCATCAGAATTTAAAACAATATCTCAAACTGTTATATTTTTACTAGTCACTGAAAGCTGATACAACACACCTTTGCACTCTCTTCAAGAACTGTTATTGCGAGATGCAGCCTGCCTATTTTAATGTTCTGAAGAGGTATCCACATGTCGTGTCTCTGGCCATCCCTAAGATCACTGATATTTATGGTACAATCACTGTGAATAACAGAAAATTAAGTCAAATATAGCAATTGCAGAACAAGCTTTCATTAGATCATGAAAAATTAGAATTAAAGATTGGTAACTAAGCAAGAAAAATTAAGAAAAACGAAGGCAGGGGCAAAAACAAAGAAAATGACTGCCAGAACAAAAGTGCAAGTCATACCATAGAATCTTATTTTATAAATCCCTATTCAAAATATTTTTAGTAATTCTAAAGGGCATGCACCAGTAACTTACTATAAATGTAAACAAGAAAACTTTTAAATAATGACGGCCTGGTGTCCTTACAGCCAATATAAAAAGAGAAGTCAAACACTTTTAAGTTCTTTAAGACTACCTCAAGGAACTTCAGGGAAAGCATCAAATTCTTCCAAAGGGCAAAAGTAAGAGAGGCATCAACATTTCCACCCTTTTCTCTGTACTACACTACGCTTTAACAATATTTCTTCTCATTGCAAAATAAATATGCATCATACTGATATCCAAATTTTGTTATCTGACTGCCTGTTATTTGGGGAGTAATGGCTCCAAAGAAAGAAGCTGTATAAGCTAAACCAAATGCGCATAAAATCTTCGGAATTTGGCATTTATCACATGAAAACCATAAATTAAGTGCCGCAATAGTAGAATCTCTTATAGATGTTTTATTTGATTGTTTATTGTTCTTATTGAAAAATGAAAAAAATGTGATAGGAAGATACCTGAAAGCCTCAATGTACATAATTACAAACAATCAAAAGAAAAAAACAAAACTGCATTGCCTTTTTTATAGCATTAAGTGCAAAGGTTTGCCCCTTAGTACACCATGTTATATAGCAAGGTTTAGAATAATACCCAAGAGTATCATCAACGAAATGGTCCTTATCACGAACTTCAATAACTAGCACATTAGGAGAGTCCCAAGTACTTATGGGAATATTAAATTCCTCATGCCATTTTGGAGACAGTGTTTTCCTCTGTGTTTTTGTCCTGAATCTGTAAGGGCCAAGTTGCCCCTTCACATATGGATCAGCCAGACCTGAAAATTTCAACCAGTCATCGCAAAGAAAGATTTGGAATACTCTGTGACGAAACAATGACAAAAAAAATAGTTTTTAACCTAACCATTTAAATCCGATGGTTTCATGTCAGATGCTTCAACAACTTCAACTCTGGCATATGCAACTGGTTCCTTCACATCAACAGAGAACCAATTTCCTGACAAGAATATAATCAAGGGAATGAATTTAACATATCAATAGGGGGGAAAAAAAAGAAACTACAGCATCCCGAACTATGGCTACCAACACGGCAATGATCTTCATATTGACATCTGTCTTCAGGTACAATATCCAGATCCATATCCACATCATAAAGTGATATTGAATAAAACAAAGTTATTGTTCATTTGGTTCTGGTAGTACAGCAATGATTAAAATCTCATAACTTATGCCTGCATTTTTTCATCCAACTTCCATGAAATAATCTATTTAAGCTGATAAACAATATACTCGCATGCGCCCTTCCCACATGCCATAGCAATCCACATACCATATAAAGCAACCATTTTTCTTTCCCAAAGCTTTTCAGTAGCTTATTCATTTTCATTTAACCACAAGTAATATTTCTCATAACTATCATAAGTTCACTTGAGCATCTCTGTATCTTACTTAATACCTAGAGACGGTAAGAAGCCTGATGGTTCTCTAAATCTACCTTCCCTTCTAGACCTTACTACTCAGGCTCTTTCCTGGATCTTAAAAAGCAAGTGCAACCCTCTTGTACACTAAAAGATCCCCTTATTAAACCCGTATCTCCACCAACCAAGTTACCTATTCCAGCCTACAGATTACCTACCAGTCAACTCCAAAATTATGAAGGAACCACATTCTACACCAATGAATAATCATAAACAGAAAAAATTATTAACTACTATCAAAAGTTATAAACCACAAATTCGAAACACACTGCAGAATCCCAGAAGATTTAGGCTGTGAATTACCTGGCTGTGGTGAAGCAAATTTATCCACATCAACAACCAGCATATTGGGCTGTAAAATAGATCAAATGTTAAGCCAAAACTCAAACCAAAAGAAACATTGTTGGATTTGAGAATCTACAACTTCATCCCAAAGTCGCGACACTGATTTTTAGGTTAAAAAAGAAGAAGAAACTAACTACTACATGTTTGTGAAATTTAAGCAGCAAATGAAAATAAATGAAAGGACAGCTGCTAGTTTGAAGGGAGTAAGGATAAAGAACTAACCTCCACAAGTGTCTGCTCAAATGCCATGGACAGGAGCTTGTCCTAGAAAAAGAAAAGAGAAAACACATTGGACTTTACACAAGGAGAGAGATATCAAACAATTGAAAGTCAACAATTTATTTTTGTGTTCCTGTATTAAACTTACCAGCCATCCAGCAATTCCCGGAAATTCTGTAACATCAAGCCCATGAGTGAAGATAGGTTTCACAGTCATCTGGAAATATGGCGGTTCAGCAAAGCATACCCTCAACCGGTCAATGAAAGGCCATCTCCGAAGAAACTTCACTCCAACCAGAACCTAGAAGAAAATAAAAGCGTTGCTTAAAGTCAAACAATTTCACCCCATATTTCTTCGAATAAAATAAAACCCAAAAAAAACACCATGCCCTTGGAATCTGAACCATGCCATTTAAATCACCCAACAAATATTAGTATTGCAAGAATTTGAACTGATTCGTCATATTCAATCAACCGACATTTATCTTAAAGACAGCCTAAAATATACTTTAATACAAGAATCACATATACTGCCCGAACCTTCCCCTCAACATGCATGCCAGTCACATGCATCTTGGCCCACATTCCAAATCCCAGTCTTTTCCTTAATTTCACAGCAAGTATTGCACTCATATCATCTGCTGTGAGAAAGTTCATTCCCAACTCTAATACCTGCAATTATCACATATTAAAATCTCCTTGGAAACAATAACAAAATACATTGTAGAGCCACCACGCTATAAGAGAAGATACAACATGCCAGATCAGGGTTCAGTGACACATACCATGTGGTCATCATCATTGGATTGGTGAAGAACTCTCATTTCTGTAAGCATTGGGGGGTTTCTACCCAGGTACAGATGCTGAACCAAAGCTTTCTTCTGCAAATATATCATTGCCAATACAGTCATTAGCAGACCAAAATATAACGCCAGAGAAAAGCTATAAGCTTTTGGCACTGAAAATGGATACTATATAACTGAAGTAATCACGTTTGCTAACCTCAACTAACATTGAAATATACAACTAGTGAATTCTCATAATTCTGTTACCCGTCCTAGAGAGAAAAGGAATTTTATAAAGTCAGTTCCAAAAGTAAATAGAGTCATACTGCAGTCCATGGTTTGTACTTCTCCAAAAACCATGGTATAATGGGGAGAAGTAACTTCTGTGAAGCAATTTGTTCCATGCATATGGGCCACATCTTTTCGATAGCATGATTTAACCATCTTACCGTTTCAGAATCTTTAAGCACCTGAAAATAAAGAGAAAACATTATCATTTACTCCAAGAATCAAGATCAACATCAATGCATCCAGTTTAGTTTTCATTTATATATTAAACAAATGTAGCATAAAGTTAATAACAAAAAGCTGAAAGCATAGGCACCTTTACTCTTTGAAAGTGAAAGAAGAAAAACTTTATCTTTGATCCTTTTTCACTTTGTCTTAGTGGATCAACCAAAACACATACTAACTTTCCACTGAACCCAGAAAATATAATTTGATTTTGAGTTTTGAAGACTAAGGCTAACTTCATACTTAAAGGAATCAATACAAAACCTTTTCATTTTACAAAATTTCCATAGATTCACACTAAATCTAAATTAAAATACCCATTAAAATGAATAATCAAAAATAAAAAAATCAACAACCAAGAATCTTACCATATCAAAAGTAGAATATTAAGAAATATAGAAATAGAAAAATACCCTTCTTTGAAAAGAATTCTTTCTCTCCTCGAACTCCACTTTCCTCCTCAATCTCATGACGTATCGATCATGAACCTTTCACCAAAAAATTAATTAAAAATACAAATTAACTCACTAATCATTCAAATCACAACTACAAACAAACAAATTAACATTAAATTTTAAAATACATACCGAGTACAGATAGATTAGAGAGATGAAATAAGTAGCTGGGTGGCAACGATCGAAGTAAGAAAGCAACCAAAGCAAAAACAAAACAATGCCCACATGGTGCATTATTGATATCTCCATTAAACTCATCTTTTTTGTTCTTTGCTTTTATCAACAAATATTTCTCCCTTCGTTCTTCACGTGACCTAATTCAAGAATCACAAGAAAATTGAAGGAAAAAAAATAAAATAAACTCCTGAAATAAATATTGAATTTTGGGTATTGGGTGGCGGCAGTTTTCAGAGTTACTACTGCTAACACAACATGCTGTGTTTTGTTTGTAATTATTTCTTTACGTGAAGAACATCAGGGAGCGGTTAATGAACAAAGGTAAATTATTTATAGGATGAGATTATTTGTTTTTTTCGGGTGAAGTAACGGTACCGTAATATCGAAGCAAGCGGCCGTATTTAAACTAATTAATTAATTAGTATCTGGTTTTTCAGATTTGGTTCGACTGGCTTTGTTCTGAAAGCACATGAAAAGTAGTCAGTTTGATGTTCGTGCGCTTTGACTGCTTGTTCTCCGACACGCGTCCTTTACGTGTCTCATTGTAGGGCCTTGTGTACTAAGAACTATACAAGATCCCTACAGATAAAATTATG